>JAUUTY010000240.1:0-290255 GCA_030979885.1 Lolium multiflorum | reverse complement strand
AGTTTGAAAAAACTAACCACAATTCTGCCAAACTTGTACTTCATCAACTCTGGTCCACCATTCCTTTCAATGTCCATTTTGTAAATAGCCTTGAGCGGCTTCTCATGCAGAAAGTTTGCGCGAGGAGTTCGAGTATGCATGACAGAATGTGGTGGTAACAAAATGCTGTCAAGATACATAACAGTGGGGATAACAGCACACCCTTCTAACCCAGCCTGAGGGATATCAGGGTCTTGATATTTAGTAGCAGCTCGTTTCAACTCATCAACAACAAGCTGGCAATAATCCATCTTTGCCATCTTATCATAATCCATGTTCACAAGCATTGCAGCTTCCCTACCGACACGGGTAGCTGAACCAGGACATATGAGCTTGCTAAAAAGAATGGCAAAGAAGACCTTAACAGCCAAATCTTCCTTCTCGGGGTCTTCAACAAGATCAGACAACAATTGACGCAGATCTTTAGGCTCAATACTAGCATTGCTTTCGAACCCAAACTCTTGTTTCAAAAGAGCCAATGACTCGTCATGTCCAGATTCTGCAGGCAGTATAGGAGTATCACCTCCTATAGGAAAACCAAACACCTGATGAACACTGTCTCTATTAACCTCTAGAACTCTGCCAGATCCACAAGCCAACTTCATTTCCCATTAAATAACATATGAGAACAGTGATACAGATCCACAAACATTTCTCAGCCATTCTTCATAAGGATGCTTTAACATTCTCGCAGCCGGGTCCACTTCATCAAAAACAATGGGATAGTTTGTTTAAAATGCGCGTTTTCTCGCCCACTCTCTTCTAGCCATATTTGTCGCCTTTTCAAAACTTCTCGGCACCACCTCCAAACAACAGTTTAGTGGGCCCGCCACGACTCTTCTTAGCATTGCACTACATAAAATGAGATGCATAGAAAGGGAAGAGTTCAGATTCAATAAACAAAGAAGTTCACAGTGGTACAATTATGTAAAAATGAACAAACAAAATAACCTTGCCAGCAGCAACACCATCTTCAGTGGAATCTGGGACATATGTCTCATCGACATCAATCTTACGTTTACGGTGACCAAGACGTGATTTCCCAGGAGATGAAACTCGTTTCGAAGCAACCGTGGACTGAACAGTAGCAGCAACACGAGGGCTGCGCCGCACAGGATTTGTACCCTGCACAGTAGCAGCAGATTTTAAAAAATAACAAAAAGAGAAGTTCACAATGGTACAACTATGTAAAAGTGGCCAAAAAAGGTATTTAACAGAATAAACAAAAAAGAACATAAAAAAATAACCTTGTCAGCAGCAACATCATCTTGAGTGGTAGCTGGGGAGTATGTCTGCTGCACAGGATTTCTGGCCTGGGCAGCAGCAGCAGCTTTCGCCAAAGGTGAATTCTCTTTATACTTCCTGCAAACACCCCTTTCTTTCCTCACTTTAGGAGGAATAGTTTCAGCAGCACATTCATCACGTGTGCTTTCAGCACCCTCGCCGTCACGTGGAACATCATGGACAACGGCATTACCCTTAGCAGACTTTGCTTTCGCAGGGTATTTCCGGTAATATGTAGTCAATTTCTCCTGGTGCTGAGCTAATTTAGCAGCTTGTCTCTCCTTTTCCTTCGCAAGCTGTTCTTCAACCATATAATCCTGAGTAACTACTTGAGTACCAACCACAGATTGAGATTGGGTTTCTTCCATCACAGGTGTAGCTTCAACTGTTTCAGATTCAAGAACTTGCCGAAGAGGAGTATAATCAAAGACAGGGCTGCCCATGTTACCCTTCTCCACAGCAGGAGTCCTATCAAAAACAGGGATATCTAAGAACCGCGGTACACTGTCAGAAGAATATGCAGCAAAATCCTGGTTCAGCAACTCCAGAGATTCTCTTATAGTCTGGTCAGCTGCATAAACACAAAAAAGGACATGTAAACAACAAAAGATTGTATGCATTGCAGAAAAAGGAAGTTCACTTGAAAATGTTTGTGAGGTTCACATATTACATATGTGAACCTCACAAACATTTTCAAGTGAACTTCCTTTTTCTGCAATGCATACAATCTTTTGTTGTTTACATGTCCTTTTTTGTGTTTATGCAGCTGACCAGACTATAAGAGAATCTCTGGAGTTGCTGAACCAGGATTTTGCTGCATATTCTTCTGACAGTGTACCGCGGTTCTTAGATATCCCTGTTTTTGATAGGACTCCTGCTGTGGAGAAGGGTAACATGGGCAGCCCTGTTTTTGATTATACTCCTCTGCGGCAAGTTCTTGAATCTGAAACAGTTGAAGCTACACCTGTGATGGAAGAAACCCAATCTCAATCTGTGGTTGGTACTCAAGTAGTTACTCAGGATTATATGGTTGAAGAACAGCTTGCGAAGGAAAAGGAGAGACAAGCTGCTAAATTAGCTCAGCACCAGGAGAAATTGACTACATATTACCGGAAATACCCTGCGAAAGCAAAGTCTGCTAAGGGTAATGCCGTTGTCCATGATGTTCCACGTGACGGCGAGGGTGCTGAAAGCACACGTGATGAATGTGCTGCTGAAACTATTCCTCCTAAAGTGAGGAAAGAAAGGGGTGTTTGCAGGAAGTATAAAGAGAATTCACCTTTGGCGAAAGCTGCTGCTGCTGCCCAGGCCAGAAATCCTGTGCAGCAGACATACTCCCCAGCTACCACTCAAGATGATGTTGCTGCTGACAAGGTTATTTTTTTATGTTCTTTTTTGTTTATTCTGTTAAATACCTTTTTTGGCCACTTTTACATAGTTGTACCATTGTGAACTTCTCTTTTTGTTATTTTTTAAAATCTGCTGCTACTGTGCAGGGTACAAATCCTGTGCGGCGCAGCCCTCGTGTTGCTGCTACTGTTCAGTCCACGGTTGCTTCGAAACGAGTTTCATCTCCTGGGAAATCACGTCTTGGTCACCGTAAACGTAAGATTGATGTTGATGAGACATATGTCCCAGATTCCACTGAAGATGGTGTTGCTGCTGGCAAGGTTATTTTGTTTGTTCATTTTTACATAATTGTACCACTGTGAACTTCTTTGTTTATTGAATCTGAACTCTTCCCTTTCTATGCATCTCATTTTATGTAGTGCAATGCTAAGAAGAGTCGTACAGAAGTGGTTAGCGATGAATCAGACTTTGAAGCTCCTGCCAAGGTTAGTGTAGTGTGAACTTCTGTGTTCATGTTGGTGTGAACTTCCTTTTCTCATTGATTTTTTTTTGTGGTTTCTATACCAGGTCAAGAAAGTTGGTAGGAAGCCAGGCCCTTCTAAACCTGTTGTTTCGGAAGGTGATTCGAAGAAAGTTTTGAAAAGGCCGACAAAGAAAACTATGGCTAGGAAGAGGAAGGCAGTTGAAGATCTTGATGGTGAGAAGACGCGTTTTCAGCAAACTATTCGCTGTTCTCTCGGTGAAGTGCGTTCGGCTGCAGGAATGTTAAAAGAGCATCACCGATTGAAGGTCGAGCAAGCTGGTTTTGGCTGTGTTTTTCAGTGGGTCCTGGAGGGTAACATATCACGTGTTCTCATGTGTTATTTGATGAAGACTATTGACACTTCTACTATGAAGGTGGCTTGTGGATCTGGCAGAGTTCTAGAGGTTAATAGAGACAGTGTTCATCAGGTGTTTGGTTTTCCTATAGGAGGTGATACTCCTATACTGCCTGCAGAATCTGGACATGACGAGTCATTGGCTCTTTTGAAACAAGAGTTTGGGTTCGAAAGCAATGCTAGTATTGAGCCTAAAGATCTGCGTCAATTGTTGTCTGATCTTGTTGAAGACCCCGAGAAGGAAGATTTGGCTGTTAAGGTCTTCTTTGCCATTCTTTTTAGCAAGCTCATATGTCCTGGTTCAGCTACCCGTGTCGGTAGGGAAGCTGCAATGCTTGTGAACATGGATTATGATAAGATGGCAAAGATGGATTATTGCCAGCTTGTTGTTGATGAGTTGAAACGAGCTGCTACTAAATATCAAGACCCTGATATCCCTCAGGCTGGGTTAGAAGGGTGTGCTGTTATCCCCACTGTTATGTATCTTGACAGCATTTTGTTACCACCACATTCTGTCATGCATACTCGAACTCCTCGCGCAAACTTTCTGCATGAGAAGCCGCTCAAGGCTATTTACAAAATGGACATTGAAAGGAATGGTGGACCAGAGTTGATGAAGTACAAGTTTGGCAGAATTGTGGTTAGTTTTTTCAAACTGTAACCCTTTTTTTATGTGGCATCTGATCTTCATACTACATCGCAAGTGAACTTCCTAAGTCTTTTTTTTTAATTTTTTATGTTGCATCTCAATATTTTTTTTTGTATCCCAAGTGAACTTACCTAGTTTTGTATATATTTTTTTAATTGTTATCTGATCTTCATACTACATTATGCATCATCTGAACTTCAGTTTTTCTGCTAAGTGAACTCCTTTATTACAATGCAGTGGAAAGGCCGCAACCAAATTGCTTATTCATATCGGTATCGTGTGGAAGATCTAATTGTTGATCTCAATGAGGGCACCCATCGCAGCGAGCCTGATGTTGGCATTGCCAATGAACATCCTGCTGGAGGTCATTGCGAGATGCCATTTTCGCAACTTGCTGATGTCAACACGAAAGACAAGCACCAGTCCGCTTCAACTAGTGATGGGAAGCCTTCTGCTGGTGTTATTGATGAGATTGGATCACTGTTGCATAAAGTTGAGTATCTCTCTCGTACGATTCCGACTACAGCTGATCGTGTGAAACAATTTCAAGGTCGGCTTGCTGATGGTACTTTCCCCAGTTTTGAAGCATTGGATGAACAGGCAAAGCGTGAAACATCGCTCCTTGATAGCTTGAGGGGTGCTTTGTCTTTAATGCGCACAGGTTTTCTTGATTTTGGTATGAATCAGGACTCTTTGTGCAAGCAGTATGAGAGCCGTGTAAATGTATCAGGCAATAATAATGTTGAAAGTAATGTTCTGAAGAATATTTCTTCTTCTGTTGAAGATGTTGATGCAGGACTTGGTCAGTCAGCTGCTGAAGCTGAGGTATAATTAGTCATTCTTTTACTTATGTCCATCCCTTTTTATGTGAACTTCCTTTTTTATCTCTTGTTTTGTGCTATTACACATATGTGAACTTCTGTGTTTTTTCATGTGAACTTCCTTATCTTTTCTTTTTTGTTATCCTCTTATTTTTTTGCAGGAAGATGCTAGGATTGCTGAGGAAAATGCACCTCAGAATTCAGGAGATGGTG
Organism: Lolium multiflorum; assembly: GCA_030979885.1. Lineage (NCBI taxonomy): Eukaryota > Viridiplantae > Streptophyta > Magnoliopsida > Poales > Poaceae > Lolium > Lolium multiflorum. Next base: position 285,021 of record JAUUTY010000240.1, on the reverse strand, counting down.
ATCATGCACCTGTGAATGATGGGTTTGTTCGTCCGGCAACCCCTCAATGTCCTCCAGCTTTTGCTGGTGATCATGTTGAAGATGCAGTTTTTGATAAATCACCTCCTTTAGCTGAGGTATTTTTTTTTGTGTTTTGCAATTTATTTTTTTATTTTTTTTATAGTTGCGCTTTTGTTTTGTTTTTTGTTTGTGTATATGAACTACTCCATCTTCTCCATCTGAACTTCTGTTTTTTTTTGTTGGTAGGTAAATGAAAAGTGTGTTGAGAAGGATGGTCTTCCAGATGACAGTGATGACAATTCATCTGTTGATCGTTATTATGTCAAGCATAATTTTGTCCATCCGGCAACCCCTGAAACTCCTCCTTTAGATGACAGTGATGGTAATTCTGGTGGTGCCGGTGACAAAGTTGCTGATCATTATTCTGAGTTAGACCCTGTTGGAAAGGGGAATTTATTTCCTGAGATAGTTGCACATTCTGATGGAGACAAAGATGCTGAACACCATGCTGAAGATTGTGCAGTTACTGGAAAAGGTTTCTCAATTCCTGAAGATCTTGTAACATGTCAGGATGGAAATGATGTGAAGGATGCTGCCCAACTACCTGGCATTGGTGCAGTTGTTCCCGAAACATGTGCTGAGGCTGCTGATGATGTTGGTGTATTACCAGCTGCTATGGATTGTAAGTCTGTTGTTGCGCATGGTCGTGAGGAAGTAGGTGTTGCTGCTGCACGTGGAGAACTGCCGGGTACTGAAGCCAATATAGAGCGCAGCACTGGTGCTGATGATGATGACAATAATGAGTTTCAGGCTGGAGATAACCATGGACGCGATGCCTCTGATTCGATTGAGCAGTCGAGCTCATTCTTTGAAGAATCAACAGATGACTTGAGCGCTTCTATTGAAGAATCCCCGCAAGACTTAGGCAAGGATATCTGAATGGGGAACATACAGTTCTCCTACCCCCACACACCCTCCCCTAATGCTAGCCCGCCTTTTTATTCTTTATGTTTACTCCTCATATATCTCTATCTAAAACCTTTTTTTCCTTTTTTTTGGTTTTTTTATGGGGGGAGGGGTGTGGTGGGGTGCTTTTGTATATGTATTTTGTTTTTTCGCTGTTGGGCATCATGTTCCATGTAAGACACTTTTCGAATGCTATGTAATGTGGCATGAGTTCATGCCGTAGTTTTCATTTTCTGCATGTATATGACTGACCGGGGGGGGGAGCGATATCGTGTGTGTGTATTTTTTTGATGGTAGCCTTCATTTGATGAACTGTGGGTCTTCTGTACATTGCAGTTTATGCACCACGTTCTTGAATATGTGAACTTCTGGAATATCATCATCTGAACTTCTTTTTTGTTCTTACATTTTTGTCTGTATTTCCTTATTTTCTGCAGACTCGAGTTTATGTTCGACGCCTCCACTGTCTCGTCAACCTATGATGATTAAAATCAAAGAAGTTTATGAAAGCGTTTGCAAGTTGAGGAAAGATCCCATAAGAAGGTTCTATCTGTTTTTTATGCTTTTTTCTTTTTTTTGTTTTGTTTTTATTTTTATTAAATTTTTGTTTTGTCCTCTTTTTTTGTGTTTTTTTCTGCAGTAAGCAGACCCTTTTCAGGAATGACCATTGTGATTGCACGATCGGACAAATTGCTGAAGCTTTTAAACCCAACGGTTTTCTTTGTTCTCTAACTGTTTCTGTTGGAACATACTTGCTTGGTCAGAAGTACAAGAATTCTGATAAAATGGTGGTGCCATACAATTGTTCTGTAAGTTATTTCTCCATTCTTTTTATCAATTTTTTAGTTTTTTTTGTTAATGCATGTGCTTTTTTTTCCCTCCTTTATGTTTTAACCTTCTTTTTGTTTCATTGTCATGTTTGCAGAGGCAGATTTTTGAAAGAAATCTGAATTCTCGGCTTGTTCGTAATATTTTCAGCGTCGATGCTCCGGAACGTTTGGACCACAAGAAAGTGGTACTGACTGTTGTCTTTTTTCTTCTTTTCTGTACATCTGAACTTCACTAATTATGGCATGTGGACTTCCTACCTTTTTTTCCTTCCCCTGTTGTACATCTTACTAAAATAACTCAGTAGTAAAGTTAAATGTGATTTCTTATTTGAGGAAATAGTCTACCTTTCATAGTTCTAACCTGTCCATTTTTATTTTTATCATTTTAATGGCAGATTCTTTTTGGTACCTTTGATCCTCCTGATCCATGTGCACCACACGTTCCTGGTCACTTCTGTGTTGTTGCTTTGAACCTTGAGAAAGAGCGTTTTGAATTGCTTGATTCGTTACGCGATATAAATGATCCAGATGGTAAGAAGCTGTTACATACAATGGCATCTGGTATCAAGAAGTTATGGTCGTTAGCAGGGAATTCAAAGGGTGATCATTTTCATCCAAAATCCATCGACCACTTCAAGCTTCACTATGTTAATTCTCCAAGACAGGCAACTGCGTAAGCGTTTTTTTCCCCTTTCTCTTGTTTTGCTCTTTATTGTGTATACATTGACTACAGGTTTTTTTTTAACTAATACAATTGTTTTTTTTATTCTTATTCTTTTGTTTGTTTTTTTTTTATAAATGCATGATTGCGGGTTCTTCATGCTACAGATCCTTGATTCTTACGATGGCGAAAGCATGTGCTTGTTCAGTCAAAAAGACATTCTAAACATCAGGATGACCATGTTATATAGCTGGCTGACAGGTGGAGACTTCAATATCGATTTGAAAGATGTTTTAGGTGTTGATCCTGGTATGATTTTTACCTTTTCGCAAAATATGTCGTTGGCTATGCTCTATAACACATGCTTTTTTTTGGACTGATTCAGAAGTGAACTTCCTGGTTTTGTATACTTTTCATGCAGGTCCATCTCTTGGTATCGAGGAAGACAATTTCTCACTTTTCGAGACTCAGTCATTCACACCAGAAGTTCAGATTATTCCTGAAGAGAATTTTGATAGTCTTGTAAGCAAAACAAATAAGATTATCCAGAGGCTGCATTCCAACACCAGAAAATCTTCTAGCAAAAAGGTTCCTGACACTGCACTGAAGGGGAAGGCTGATGTAGTTTTGCTCGACGAAGATGATGATTCTGATGACTTTGTCACTCAGCTTGGTAAGAAGCTTACTGCGAAGCCCATTACAAAGGATGTTCGGCGATGCTCTCCGACCAGCAGTGATGATTTTGAAACTCAGAAGCCCAAGCAGTCTAGTGCTAAAAATCTGGTTCTTTCGAATAAAAGGCCTACTAAATTGTCCAATAAGTTCAGGGAAGAAGTTCCAAACTTTGTACCATATGTGTTTCCCCATTTATCCAAGGCCAAGCAAATGATGGAGTTAATTCTAAGCAAGGAGTACATCAAAGCTCATGGAAGGTATGTTTTTCATACTTATTTATTACTTAGTTTATTTATTTTTTGTGGCATATGAACTTCAAACACTGTGCTAAGTGAACTTCCCTAGTTCTTTATTTGTTTTCGTTTATGAGAGTTTCATTTTTTTATATGCTAAGTGAACTTCCCTAGTTTTATATACATTTTTTTTGCTTTTTTATGTGTGTGCAGTGTCCCTCTGGTGAAGTTCAGCAATCCTTTTGATGATCCTGTTTTTATTGATGCCAAGTACATGTATAAACTGTTTGGCCGCTGTGAAATGTTGGAATCCGACATGATGGATCGCATCATCAATTACTGGAAGGATGATCCAGGGATGAAATATATTTTTGAATCTGGCTCCCGTGTTTTGATGTCACCTCATACTATCCCTGTAGGTTTTTTCAACAGATAAAAATTTATTTTTCACATATACCTTTTTATGCATACACTTATTTTGTATACCTTCTTTTTTTTTGGGTTGTGTTTTTTCCTTTGTTTTTGTGCAGTACTTGCTTGATTTTGCTCCATTCAAGCTAAGGGACAGCAAGGGTAATCCATTACCGAGACGACCTTTTGATGTGAAGTCTGCTGCTAACATGTTCAAGCATTATGTTCGGCCTAATGAAAATTTGCTGAAAGCAAAGTTGGTATGCTTTTTAATCTGAACCTCTTCATTTTGGTGTAGTGAACTTCCTTTTAGTTTTTTTTGTTTTCACGTGCGTACTTCCTTTTTTGTTAATTTTGGTTGTTGCTGAACAGATCATCATTCCTCATTTCATGCATGAGCATCACTCTGTGTATGTTATGAACAAGTACACTGGTACGTTGGATATCCTTGACACTAGGAGGTATACTGGTCTGGCACATACTTCAAGGAGTCGGCACCACGAGGATCGTGTTGAGATTGTACGTGGTTTTCTTTTCATCATTTCTTCGTTTGCTTTTTCACTGCAATCATTTTTACTTTTTTATGTGAACCCATCTGTTAATATAATGTGAACTTCCCATCCTTTTTTCTTTTTTATGTGTACTACTGCAACCATTCAAACTTTTTTTCTGTACTGATATGTTTTTACAATATGAACTTCCTAGCTATTTTTTATATTTATTTAAACTGCTGAAACCATCTTACTGTGTGTGTTAATTTGATATGTTTATTACACTTGTAACTTCCCAGCTTTTTATATGTTTTTTAAACTGCTGAAACTATATGTAGTGTGTGTGAACTGATATGTCAGTACTATGTGAACTTCCTAGCTTTTTCTTCCTTTTTTGTTTTTAAACTGCTGAAACCATTAACTTTTTTTTTTTTTTTTTTTAGATTAATAGGATGGTGGCCTTGTTAAAACAGGTGTATGGTGTTGCAGAATTTAACAAATATAATGGTAATATACAGTGGGATGTTGTTGCTGACAGTTGTTCATATCCAAAGACTCCAGCACAAGGCCCTAATGAGTGTGGCTTCTATGCTCTAAGAATTTGCGCTACATACGGTGGTGATAAGATTGCTGATAATATAAAAAACCAGGATGTAAGTGTAGTGCTGTGGGTTTTTCGCTGTATAGCTCTTTTTGTCTTTTTTTTTACTGTTTTTTCTTATGTTTTTTTTTGCATTCCTGATTGTCTACCAGCGGCGTGTTGAGGATTGGAAAGCTGAGTACATGTATCAGCTCCTATTTCATCCCAAGAATGAAATTCTGGTGGAGGAGTGGCCTAGTATGTTGAAAGATCTCATGCTGCTTATTGGTCTAGGTTCGCAGATAACCCAGCAATCATTGGGATCTGCATGATGATGATCTGATTCAATTTTTTCGCAATTAGTAGTTGATAGGATATTCAACATTTTTTATTTTGTTGTTTTATTGAACTGAACTTCTCATTATGTGATTGAAATTCAGGATACAGATGTAATTAGTGATGATATGTTCTTCCTTTTTCAAAACAGCAAGCTGTACAAAATCTGTGCTGTATTTTTTGTTATTAGTGAACTTCTTTGTCATCAGAGTGTGAACTTCTATTTTGTTTGCTAGTTATGTCTGTAAAAGTATTCCCATATCTATTCGTTTTTCTCAATGCAAACTGTACTTTTTTTTGTTCCTGTATATTCAGAAATGATTTTTCATGTAGGAACTTCTGTGAACATAAACTTGCTAATCTTTTTTCATTTATAAGCGAACTTCGTACTCACTCTATGTGAACTTCTTCATAAGCATTCTTATTACATCAACAATACTGAAACACAACCATAATTGTTCTCGGGGGTGCTGATACAAAACATAAGGTTCAATAAAGTAAACTGGTACATAATTTTATTTTCATGGTAAGTTTTCCAGACTCAGTTGCTAAGACGTGTCACGAAGCAGCCGAGTTCTCTTGTTCCGTCGTAGAAGCAGAACATGCAGATATCTCCATCTTTTATTTCTGCACCCATTACTACATCTGGCCAATTTGTTGTCATCACTGCATTTCCAGTTGCAACTTTGTTTATCCTTACCCGTGTACCAACCCAGGCATTTGTGTTGGAGGTTATTGGAATTGTTGTTGGCTCCGTTAGATAATTCTTTAGGTGTTCTTCAGTGTATTCTTTATCGAAAGTCTGCATGAAAACACATGAAAGTGAATATCATAGCCATGTTCAGTGTATTCTTTAAGTGAACTTCACAGTTTCATTTATCTGGACTTCAGTAAACATTTAAATATCGGAAGACTGTAATAAAGTTTAGTAATACATTTTGGTTCAGCCAAAACTTTATATGTAATACAGGTAGTGTACGAAAATAAGTTTTGTAAGTTGGCGTTTTGGTATTTACCATTTTGCCTCTCGTGATGTTGCTCGTTGTCTTCCCCATCTTGCATACATAATATGGGATTGTTGGCTTGTAGTCAAGTACTTGCTTTTTGAGATGATCCAGATTTTCCTTGGTCATTTCAACTTCATTTCCGAAGTGACAGTGCTTGTCAAAGATTTCAAATCCACGAATAGTTGGACCTGCATAAAAAATAAGCACATTTTTAGTTCCATAAAGTATTTTTGAAAGCATTTCTATCTTTTTTTACCTCTTTTACAGGTCTCTTCATCGCCGCGTTGATACGCGTAGATGCACACGTCCGTTGGGAACCCCAAGTGGAAGGTATGATGCGTGTAGAAGCAAATTTCCCTTAGTATGAAACCAAGGTTTAATCGAACTAGTAGGAGCCAAAGCACGTTGAAGGTTGATGGTCGCGAAATGTGATGCGGCGCAACACCAGGGATTCCGCGCTAACTAGGAACCTGTACAACACAACTAAAGTACTTTGCCCCAACGAAACAATGAGTGGTTGTCAATCTCACCTGTTTGCTAGAACAAAGGATTAAACGTATCTAGTGGAAGATGTTTGCAAAGAAAACAAGAAAACAAGTAGATTGTATGCTATGGAAAGAATAGGACCGGGGTCCACAGTTCACTAGAGGTGTCTCTCCCATAAGATAAAAGCATGTTGGGTGAACAAATTACAGTCGGCAATTGACAAATAGAGAAAGGCATAATAATGCATATACATGACATGGTAAATATAGTGAGATTTAATTGGGCATTACGAAAAAGTACATAGACCGCCATCCAACTGCATCTATGCCTAAAAGTCCACCTTCAGGTTATCGTCCGAACCCCCTCCAGTATTAAGTTGCAAAGCAACAGACAATTGCATTAAGTATTGCGCGTAATGTAATCAATAACTACATCCTTAGACATAGCATCAATGTTTTATCCCTAGTGGCAACAGACATCACAACCTTAGAACTTTCTCTCACTGTCCCAGGTATCAATGAAGGCATGAACCCACTATCGAGCATAATTCCCTCTTGGAGTTAAGAGTAAAAACTTGGCCAGAGCCTCTACTAGAAACGAGCATGCAAGATCATAAACAACACATGAACAATAGATTGATAATCACCATAATCATAGTACTCTCTATCCATCGGATCCCGACAAACACAACATATAGAATTACATATAGATGATCTTGATCATGTTAGGCAGCTCACAAGATCCAACAATGAAGCACAACAAGGAGAAGACGACCATCTAGCTACTGCTATGGACCCATGGTCCAGGGTGAACTACTCACTCATCACTCCGAGGCATCATGGCGATGAAGAGTCCTCCCGGGAGATGAACCCCTCTCCGCAGGTGCCGAGGCGATCTCCTGAATCCCCCGAGATGGGGCGGCGGCGGCGTCTCAGAAGGTTTTCCGTATCGTGGCCCTCGACCGGGGTTTCGCGACGGAGGCTTTAAGAGGCGGAAGGTCAACGCTGCCACACGAGGGACCCAGGGGGCGGCGCGCGCAAGCTCCAGGCCGCGCCGCCACCCCCCGGCTGCCTCGTGGCCCCACTGCGTTAGGTCTTCGGTCTTCTCCGGTAAAAATAGGACCCCGGGCGAAAGTTTCGTCCAATTCCGAGAATATTTCTTTACTAGGATTTCTGAAACCAAAAACAAGAAAACAACAACTGGCTCTTCGGCATCTTGTTAATAGGTTAGTTCCAGAAAATGCATAAATATGACATATAATGTGCATAAAACATGTAGGTATCATCAATAAAGTAGCATGGAACATAAGAAATTATCGATACGTTGGAGACGTATCAGCATCCCTGTTAGTTCTCTGTCCCGGGTAAAACGATAACAAAGATAATTTCATGACATGCCATCATAATCTTGATCATACTATTTGTAAACATATGTAATGAATGCAACGATCAAAGCAAAGGTAATGACATGAGTAAACAACTGAATCATAGCAAAGACTTTTCATGAATAGTACTTCAAGACAAGCATCAATAAGTCTTGCATAAGAGTTAACTCATAAAGCAATAAATCAAAGTAAAGGTGTTGAAGCAACACATAAGAAGATTAAGTTTCAGCGGTTGCTTTCAACTTATAACATGTATATCTCATGGATATTGTCAACATAAAGTAATATAACAAGTGCAATATGCAAGTATGTAGGAATCAATGCACAAGTTCACACAAGTGTTTGCTTCTTAAGGTGGAAGGAGATAGGTAAACTGACTCAACAATAAAAGTAAAAGAATGGTCCTTCGCAGAGGAAAGCATCGATTGCCGTATTTGTGCTAGAGCTTTTATTTTGAAAACATGAAACAATTTTGTCAACGGTAGTAATAAAGCATATGAGTTATGAAAATTATATCTTACAAGTTGCAAGCCTCACGCATAGTATACTAATAGTGCCCGCACCTCGTCCTACTTAACTTGGACTACCGGATCTTTGCATGCCATGTTTCAACCAAGTGTCACAAAGGGGTACCTCCATGCCGCCTGTACAAAGGTCCAAGGAGAATGCTCGCATTTCGGATTTCTCGCTTTTGATTATTCTCAACTTAGACATCCATACCGGGACAACATGGACAACAGATAATGGACTCCTCTTTAATGCATAAGCATGTAGCAAAGTTATTATTCTCATATGAGATTGAGGATATATGTCCAAACTTAAACTTCCACCATGATTCATGGCTTTAGTTAGCGGCCCAATGTTCTTCTCTAACAATTTTGCATGCTCCAACCACTAAAATGATAGACCTTCAGACAAGACGGACATGCATAGCAACTCACATGATATTCAACAATAGTTGATGGCGTTCCCCAGAAGCATGGTTATCGCACAACAAGCAACTTAATAAAATATAAAGTGCATAAGTACATATTCAATACTACGATAGTTTTTAAGGCTATTTTGTCCCATGAGCTATATATTGCAAAGGTGAATGATGGAATTTTAAAGGTAGCACTCAAGCAATTTACTTTGAATGGCGGAGAAATACCATGTAGTAGGTAGGTATGGTGGACACAAATGGCATAGTAGTTGGCTCAAGGATTTTGGATGCATGAGAAGTATTCCCTCTCGATACAAGGTTTAGGCTAGCAAGGTTATTTGAAGCAAACTCAAGGATGAACAAGTGCAGCAAGACTCACATAAAAGACATATTGTAAACATTATAAGACTCTACACTGCCTTCCTTGTTGTTCAAAACTCAATACTAGATATTATCTAGACCTTAGAGAAACCAAATATGCAAATCAAATTTTAGCAAGCTCTATGTATTTCTTCATTAATGGGTGCAAAGCATATGATGCAAGAGCTTAAACATGAGCACAACAATTGCCAAGTATCACATTATCCAAGACATTTTTAGAATTACTACATGTAGCATTTTCCAATTCCAACCATATAACAAATTAACGAAGAAGAAACTTCGCCTTGAACATTATGAGTAAAGCCTAAGGACACATGTGTCCATATGCAACAGCTGAGCGTGTCTCTCTCCCACAAAGTGAATGCTAGGATCCATCTTATTCAAACAAAAACAAAAACGAAAACAAACCGACGCTCCAAGTAAAGAACACCAGATGTGACTGAATAAAAATATAGTTTCAGGGGAGGAACTGATGATGTTGTCGATGAAGAAGGGGATGCCTTGGGCATCCCCAAGCTTAGACGCTTGAGTCTTCTTAAAATATGCAGGGATGAACCACGGGGGCATCCCCAAGCTTAGAGCTTTCACTCCTCTTGATCTTAGTATATCATTCTCCTCTCTTGACCCTTGAAAACTTCCTTCACACCAAACTTCAAGCAAACTCATTAGAGGGTTAGTGCATCATTAATAATTCACTCATTCAGAGGTGACACAATCATTCTTTCACTTCTGGACATTGCATAATGCTACTGGACATTAATGGATCAAAGAAATAAATCCAACATAGCAAAAGAGGCAATGCGAATAAAAGGCAGAATCTGTCAAAAACAGAACAGTCCGTAAAGACGAATTTATAAATGGCACCAGACTTGCTCAAATGGAAAACTCAAAACTAATGAAAGTTGCGTACATATCTGAGGATCACGCTCGTAAATTGGCAGATTTTTTCGAATTTTCTACAGAGAATTATGCCCAGATTCGTGACAGACAGCAATGCTGTTTCTGCGCAGCTATCCCAAATATAACATCAACTTTGACATAGAAACTTTACTTGGCACAAAAACATGATAAGGAGAGGTTGCTACAGTAGTAAACAACTTCCAAGACTCAATATAAAACAAATTGCTGTAGTAAAAACATGGGTTGTCTCCTTTAACGCCTTTCAGCTAGGCGCAGAAAGTGCAAATCAAGTAACATCGAGAGTAGAAGCATCAACACCATAGCTTGTTCTAATAATAGAATCAAAAGGAAACTTCATTCTCTTTCTAGGGAAGTGTTCCATACCTTTCTTGAGAGGAAATTGATATTTAATATTACCTTCCCTCATATCAATAACACCAACAGTTCGAAGAAAAGGTCTTCCCAACACAATTGGACAAGATGCATTGCATTCGATATCCAAGACAACAAAATCAACGGGGACAAGGTTATTGTTAACCGTAATATGCACATTATCAATCCTCCCCAAAGGTTTCTTTTTAACATTATTGGCGAGATTAACATCCAAATAACAATTCTTTAATGGTGGCAAGTCAAGCATATCATAAATCTTTTTAGGCATAACAGAAATACTTGCACCAAGATCACATAAGGCATTACATTCAAAGTCATTGAATTTCATTTTAATGATGGGCTCCCAACCATCTTCTAACTTTCTAGGAATAGAAGTTTCAAGTTTTAGTTTCTCTTCTCTAGCTTTTATGAGAGCATTTGTAATATGTTTTGTAAAGGCTAAATTTATAGCACTAGCATTAGGACTTTTAGCAAGTTTTTGCAAGAACTTTATAACTTCAGAGATGTGGCAATCATCAAAATCTAAATCATTATGAGCTTCAGCAATGGGATCATTATTCCCAAGGTTGGAAAAAATTTCAGCAGTTTTATCACAAGCAGTTTCAGCAGTTTTAGCAATTTCAGGCAGCTTTGTACGCTTTGCACTAGGAGTAGAAACATTGCCAACACCAATTATTTTACCATTGATAGTAGGAGGTGTAGCAACATGTGAGGAATTAGCATTACTAGTGGTGGTAATAGTCCAAACTTTAGCTACATTATTCTCTTTAGCTAGTTTTTCATTTTCTTCTCTATCCCACCTAGCACGCAACTCAGCCATTAATCTTATATTCTCATTAATTCTAACTTGGATGGCATTTGCTGTAGTAGTAATCTTATTATCAAGATCATTATTAGGCATAACTTTCAACTTTAAAAGATTAACATCGGAGGCAAGCCTATCAACTCTAGAAGCAATAGTATCAATTTTATCAAGCTTTTCCTCAACAAATTTGTTAAAAGCACTTTGTGTACTAATAAATTCTTTAAGCATGGCTTCAAGACCAGAGGGTACATTCCTATTATTGTTGTAAGAATTCCCATAAGAATTACCATAACCATTACCATTAGCAGAAGGATATGGCCTATAGTTATTACCAGAGTTGTTCCTATAAGCATTGTTGTTGAAATTATTATTTTTAATGAAATTCACATCAACATTTTCTTCTTGAGCAACCAATGAAGCTAAAGGAACATTATTTGGATCAACATTAGATCTACCATTCACAAGCATAGACATAATCACATCAATCTTATCACTCAAGGAAGAGGTTTCCTCAACAGAATTTACCTTCTTACCTTGTGGAGCTCTTTCCGTGTGCCATTCATAGTAATTTATCATCATATCATCAAGAAGTTTTGTAGCCGCCCAATGTGATGGACATAAAGGTACCTCCAGCAGCTGAATCCAATAAATTCCGCGAAGAAAAATTTAGTCCTGCATAGAAGGTTTGGATGATCATCCAAGTAGTCAGTCCATGGGTTGGGCAATTCTTTACCAAAGTTTTCATTCTCTCCCATGCTTGAGCAACATGTTCAGTATCAAATTGTTTAAAATTCATTATGCTACTTCTCAAAGAAATAATTTTAGCGGGAGGATAATATCTACCAATAAAAGCATCCTTGCATTTAGTCCATGAATCAATACTATTCTTAGGCAAAGATAGCAACCAATCTTTAGCTCTTCCTCTTAATGAGAAAGGAAACACTTTCAATTTAATAATATCACCATCTACATCTTTATACTTTTGCATTTCACAAAGTTCAACAAAATTATTGAGATGGGCAGCAGCATCATCAGAACTAGCACCAGAAAATTGTTCTCTCATGACTAGATTTAGTAAAGCAGGTTTAATTTCAAAGAATTCTCCTGTAGTAGCAGGTGGAGCAATAGGTGTGCATAGGAAATCATTATTATTTGCATTTGTGAAGTCACACAACTTAGTATTTTCAGGGTTGGCCATTTTAGCAACAGTAAATAAAGCAAACTAGATAAAGTAAATGCAGTAACTAATTTTTTTGTGTTTTCGATATAGAGAGCAAGACAGTAAATAAAGTAAAACTAGCAACTAATTTTTTTGTGTTTTGATTTAGTGCAGCAAACAAAGTAGTAAATAAAATAAAGCAAGACAAAAACAAAGTAAAGAGATTGAGAAGTGGAGACTCCCCTTGCAGCGTGTCTTGATCTCCCCGGCAACGGCGCCAGAAATTTAGCTTGATACGCGTAGATGCACACGTCCGTTGGGAACCCCAAGTGGAAGGTATGATGCGTATAGAAGCAAGTTTTCAGTATGAAACCAAGGTTTAATCGAACCAGTAGGAGCCAAGAAGCACGTTGAAGGTTGATGGTCGCGAAATGTGATGCGGCGCAACACGGGATTCCGGCGCCAACTAGGAACCTGCACAACACAACCAAAGTACTTTGCCCCAACGAAACAGTGAGGTTGTCAATCTCACCGGCTTGCTGTAACAAAGGATTAAACGTATCGAGTGGAAGATGTTTGCAAAGAAAACAGAAACAAGTAGATTGTATGCTATGGAAAGAATAGGACCGGGGTCCACAGTTCACTAGAGGTGTCTCTCCCATAAGATAAAAGCATGTTGGGTGAACAAATTACGCAATTGACAAATAGAGAAAGGCATAATAATGCATATACATGACATGGTAAATATAGTGAGATTTAATTGGGCATTACGACAAAGTACATAGACCGCCATCCAACTCGCATCTATGCCTAAAAAGTCCACCTTCAGGTTATCGTCCGAACCCCTCCAGTATTAAGTTGCAAAGCAACAGACAATTGCATTAAGTATTGCGCGTAATGTAATCAATAACTACATCCTTAGACATAGCATCAATGTTTTATCCCTAGTGGCAACAGCACATCACAACCTTAGAACTTTCTGTCACTGTCCCAGGTATCAATGAAGGCATGAACCCACTATCGAGCATAATTACCCCCTCTTGGAGTTAAGAGTAAAAACTTGGCCAGAGCCTCTACTAGAAACGGAGAGCATGCAAGATCATAAACAACACATGAACAATAGATTGATAATCACCATAATCATAGTACTCTCTATCCATCGGATCCCGACAAACACAACATATAGAATTACATATAGATGATCTTGATCATGTTAGGCAGCTCACAAGATCCAACAATGAAGCACAACAAGGAGAAGACGACCATCTAGCTACTGCTATGGACCCATGGTCCAGGGGTGAACTACTCACTCATCACTCCGGAGGCGATCATGGCGATGAAGAGTCCTCCCGGAGATGAATCCCTCCCAGGGTGCCGAGGCGATCTCCGTAATCCCCCGAGATGGGATTCGCGGCGGCGCGTCTCCGTAAGGTTTTCCGTATCGTGGCTCTCTGACGGGGTTTCGCGACGAGGCTTTAAGTAGGCGGAAGGTCAACGCGGGGGCCACACGAGGGCCCAGGGGGCAGGGCCGCGCGGCCAAGCCCTAGGCCGCGCCGCCCACCCTGCTGCCTCGTGGCCCCACTTCGTTAGGGTCTTCGGTCTTCAAGCTTCGTGCAAAAATAGGACCCCGGGCGAAAGTTTCGTCCAATTCCGAGAATATTACTAGGATTTCTGAAACCAAAAACAGCAGAAAACAAGAATCGGCTCTTCAGCATCTTGTTAATAGGTTAGTTCCAAAATGCATAAATATGACATATAATGTGCATAAAACATGTAGGTATCATCAATAAAGTAGCATGGAACATAAGAAATTATCGATACGTTGGAGACGTATCAGCTGTCGCTGAGGATGACGTACGATGGACCAGCAGCCATTCCTGTCACAAGATTCCAGCATAAAACATTTTTTGTACTAACAGGACCTCTGCACTTTTTTGAACTGAACTTCCACTTTTAGTTTTCATGTTTTTATGTTATTCTGTTGTCTACATTTTAAACTCCAATTTCTTTTATTATATATTTTTTAAGTTTCCCAATAACAGTATACTAATGCCGGCTGGATACATGTTTGTATATTTTAAAACCCTCCAACTTATTTATTTTTTGTATATTGTTTTTCCATTTCTTTGCACAAGTGAGCTTCTCGAGAGTTTCTTATCTGAACTCCTCGTCTTGTTCATTAGTGTATATTCCCCCCCCCCTCCACCACCACCCTCTGCCTAACATGTTTTTTGATAGATCTATCGTATGCAAACCATTTTTTAAGTAATCTGTAAGGTATTTATTTTGTTAAGTTGTTAGATCTTGTTTTTTATACTAGTCTAGATTCAAAATCACGGCCATGAAGGATGAAAGAGAGGAAGATCCACGGCGTTTCAATGAGTAGATGGGATGGGGATGGGTTAGACGCACCTTCTTTTGTTAGGCAATCCCTTCGCTTTTCTTATGCTGGATTACTTTTTTGTAGATCTTGCTAGACTTCTCTTCTTCTTTCTTTTCTCTGTTCTTTGTTCTCCCTTTGCTTTTTCCTTCGACTCCTCCCGTGGGATGTTTCTTCCAGCGGAACACCAGGCAGTGTTTGAGTTTGGTGGGTTTGGGCGTGGTTTGGTGGGTGCGGGGTGGTTTGGTGGGTGCGGGGTGGTTTGTTGGTGTGGAACAGCTTTTTATTTTTTCAGTGTTTTTACTCTTTGCGAACGTCTGCACTGTTATCACGTGAACTTCTTTTATAGTCTTTTTTATTCTTTTGTTTTGTGCTTACACGTGAACTCACAACTGGCCCCGGATAAGATCCTTTTTTGTTTGTTATCCCGCACGATTTTTTTGTTTTTTTGTGGTTATCTCTCGGCTGTTTCTGTTTTGATTGGATATGTATTGGTTTGTTCCCTGATTTTGTGGATCACGACGTCTGTTGTTACATTTTTCTGGAACTATAAATACATGTTCTTTTTCCTCTGCGGTGCACGTGAATCACCAATCCTTTCTTCTTTTCTTTTTCTTCTGTCCACCGATTGCATGGCAAAAGCTCCTTTTTCCCACGAGTACACCTTCCCCTGCCATGGCACAACCACTATGAAGGTTTTGTACACGAATGCAGCAGCTAGTGTTGAGGAGTGGATCACCAATGCTGAAGCTTCCCTCGATAATTCTGCTAGGAAGATCGTTGGTCTTGATGTTGAGTATGACAGACTCAGTGGTACCTATTTCAATCCGAAGAAAGCTGCTGTGATCCAGCTATGTGTTGGCACTGATGTTCTTGTGTACCACATATGCCATGCTGATGAGAGGAGTGAAAGTTTGTTTGAGTTTCTTCATGGCTATAGGTACATTTTTGCTGGGTTTTGCATCGCAGAAGACCTCAACGTTCTCTCACGTTCAAAGTTATATTGTCATAATCTGAAGGATATCCAGGCAATATGGAGAGATCCGGACAATAAGAAGAAACTTCAAGGCCTGAAGGATGTTGCTGGAGCTATTATAGATCCAATCTATCTTGAGATGAAGGATGGTTTTGGAAGGAGAGAGCACAGGATGTGGGTTGATCCGCCGCCTCTACCGCCAAAGCATTTGGAATATGCTGCACGGGATGCATATGCAACGTACGAGGTTTTTCGAAGGCTCGATGTGTTTGAGAGGGGCTTCTTCGCCTTATTCAAACACCCTGAGAAGAAGCGTGGCAGGGATTGGTGAAGATTTTAGTTTTGTAGGGACATTTTTCTTTTTTTTCCTATGATCATATTGTAATCGTTTATTTTTCCCTACATTGTTTTTAGGTTTTATGTTTAAGAGAACTCCTTGTTTGGTTAGATCTGAACTTCGCACTCATTTTTTTTTACATTATGTTTCCATTCCCATTTATTCATTTTATAATACAATGAAGATGTCCCTATTTTTACTTGTTTTTTGCAATCCTATCTGTTTCCGTTCATTTTTTTTAATAATTCAGTACTTTCACACTCATATTGGAGTCTGAATTTTTACTAGTTTTTTGTTTTAATTTATTTTACAACGCAAATAGTATGTGAGAACTTCGCAGCTGTTGATATCTGAACTTCTTTTTTTGCATGTGTGTTTTTGTTTAATTTTAGTACTACCTTTTTTTCACCCTTCATAAATAGTGAACTTCGTTGATAATCGGCTGTGAACTTCCTACTGTTAAATATTTTTTAATCAACATGCACGTGATCAACTGTCCAGCAGTTCAATTATGATATATTTACTCTCACAACATCTTTTGTAAGTAGTATGTGAGAACTTCGCAGATGTTGATATCTGAACTTCTTTTTTTGCATGTGTGTTTTTGTTTAATTTTCGTACTACCTTTTTTTCACCCTTTCATAAATAGTGAACTTCGTTGACAATTGGCTGTGAACTTCCTACTGTTAAATATTTTTTTAATCAACATGCACGTGATCGCTGGAAGTAGCACGAACAAATAGTGAACTTCAGCAGTATATTAATGTAATTTTTCGTCAGTAACTAACTACATATTTTTCTTTCAATAAACAAGTGAGGTCTCTATAGTTTTTTGAGCAATTCCTATTCTATTTTTCCTTTTTTGTTCTATCTCTTTCTTGTACTTCTCCTTAGAACTGCTGGTGTAGTCTGTGTTTTCTTCCTGTTCTTCTCCTTGCTTCTATCTTCCATGGTGTTGCTATCATTTTCTGTTGACTGTAGGTGTAATAGTTGTTCCTCAAGCTGCCTTCTTGCGCAAGTTCTGGAGTTGTGTCCCCTTATCTTATTGCATGAACTGCAAACTTTCACCCCTTGTGGTTTCACTATCGCATTATCACTTGTTTGTCGTTCTAGAATCTGTTGCTGTAGTATCTTTTCCTTGTTGGGGCATGTTGATGCGTAGTGTCCTAGCCTCAGGTTGCATGCGCTGCATTTCCTTTTTCCTCCCTTTTTATTTAAGTTTTCCAGTTTGTCATCCACATCCGGTGTATTTTGTGTTTCTTCTTGCTCAGTGATATCTTCATCCTCATCTTCTTGCTCATATTCTTCATCATCCGTCTCATCTTCGAAGCATTCACCCTCATCTGTGTCCAGTTTTTCCTCATCATCATTCTCTGGGATGTGCTGGCGAGCAAGCAAGTTTCTTATGCGCACCTTGATATTTCCTGAAGACGCTGTAGGCCCATACACCTTCTCATGTGTTTCCAAGAGCTTTTTAGCTAGCTGCCTTGCCTTGCAGGTTCTGGAATTGTGGCCATCAATTTTATTGCATGTTCCGCATATTCTTGTACCTTTCGGTCTCCCGTATTCATCCAGTTCTGGTTCCGGACGGGCAGGTACAGGTTGTTTGCATTTTCCATTCTTCCTTGCAGCATCTGTAGTCTTGCTCCCTTTTGTTATTGCAAGTAGTGGTGGCTGTATATCTGCATATGGATCATTGTTCTCAGCCGGAGGAATGTCGTTCTGCTCGCCAGTTTCTCGTGTTGTGTTTTCTTGATTCGAGGACTGCTCATTGTTCTCCATCTCTGCATCCTCATTATTCTCCAGCTCCGCTTCCTCATTGTCCAGGCGGGTATTGGCATCTCTGAAGGCAGATAATGCTATTTGGAATTTTGCTTCCGAAGAGCATCCTTTGTTTATAATTTTAACTGCTTCACTGTAAAGGATTGTTCGTCTGTATTCAATTGAAGTCCCATCATCTGTTGTTCTCCTGTAGTCTCTGCGGTTGAAATCAGGGTTTGTCACTGCATCTTTGGTGTATCTCTGGAGTATATACTTGTTTGGTATCTCATCCAGGCGTAGGTGCTCAAAGACAGCTATGACATGATGGCAGAACAACCCTGCGCGTGCATAAACATAACATTAGCTTGGTTAATTTTTTATTTTTGTGTCAACAATTACTTTTTTATGCATCTGTAGTGTAATACAACCAAAGCAATTGCTGGAAGAGGCTTTTTCTTTTTTACCTGTATGTTCCCACAGTTTACATTCACATTCATAACGGCCTTCAACTTCATCCGCTAGCACTCGGAATTCATGTCTTGACCAAGCGAACTCTTTACTCTGATTGTAGTGATGCACAAGGTAATTGTTGGGATTGTCCTGGGAAGTCTTAATGCGGAAAGCTGTGCTGTGATATTGCCGCTCCCGGAAAACTGAGTACACTGCCCGTGTGTACTTATCCATCACCTGTGCCTCGAAACCATACCTGGTGACTGTTTTCCTTGTGCCCTGCAATTTTGAGATTTTTGTCCATGCAAAAGTCATTGCTGTGAACATCAAACATAATATAACTTTATATATATATATATGAACTCCTAACCAAACAGTAGTGAACTTCCATGCAATTGCATACTTTTTTTCGAAAACAGATTATACTTTTTTATGTACATAATGACCCCTAACCAAAACACTTGTGAACTTCCATACATCTCTTCATACTCTTTTTTCCCTTTTTTTGTTATCATCCTATGTTTTTCAAATTATGAAGCATATTTTTTTTATTAATATAAATCGTGAAATCGAGCACTCACCGTTGATGCATTTGTCTCTGCATTCTCTGCTTCATGCCTTGCCTGTATGCAGTTGTTAACTTGTTTAACAAAAATGTGGAGGTTGTCTCGTTCAGTGACAAAACCCCTTTTCAGCACAAAGTTCATGCTCTCGCTTCTTTGTGTTGAAGTCATGCGTGCACAGAATACCTCTTTCCAGTAAGCTGATATCCACAATTTCCTTTCAGCCCATAAGTTAATCATGACATTTATATCATGCAGATTGTACTTTTCAATCAAAGCCTTCCACGCATCTTCAAACTCAGATGGCATTAGGGGATGGTTCAGAATTGCAGTCAGCAGATCCTTCAAATCAGGGAATAGTTTATAAAGCTTTTTCAGCGGGTCCTTATGCTTGTTCATTATGTGCCATCTACAGAACTTATGCAGAGTCCGTGGGAAAATTTTTGGTATTGCTTTTGTCATCGCTGGGCATTGATCTGAACAATTATTAGGAAAAAACACATCAGGTATAATGCAAGCAAACTTCACAAAACAAACAAAGGTGAACTTCAGCAAATTAAATTTTTTTTTTGCGTAGCAGGGGTGGAAACATCTGAACTTCTGGGTGTTTATGTTATGAACTACAACTGAAAAAAACCTACTTTTCTTTTTTAATATAACATGCACTTAATTGTCAGCATTGAAGGTACAAACATGAGGATAGATTCTGATTTTTTCCTAACCTGTAAGTATGCAGATTGGTTGTTTACCGCCCATGCATTCAAGGAATCTGCTGAATACCCATTTGAAGGACTCCTCTGACTCGTTTCCCATCAATGCAACACCAAAGATTGTTGACTGCAAGTGGTTGTTTACGCCGACAAATACTGCAAGTGGCAAGTGGTGCTTGTTTGACTTGTAAGTAGTATCGAAAGTTATGCAATCTCCGAAATCTGCATATGCCGCCCTCGAGCTGGCATTAGACCAGAAAACATTCTCCAGTCTGTTTTCGTCGTCAACCTTGTAGTCATAGAAGAAATTCTCATTCTCCTTCTTCATGTCTTCAAAGAATTTGAACATATTCTGCACCTCATTTATGGACTCCTTCCTCGTGTTTTCGGCTTTCCTGCAAAAAGAAATTTGTTGTTATTTATTTTTTTTTGCTTTTTTTTTCTTCCCCCTGTTTTTCATGTAAGCTTTCATTATATATGCAAAAAGAACAGGGAGTACTTACATGTTTAGTATGTCTCTGTTGTGGCAGCCAATCTTATCACGCCCACCATGCAACCTTGTAAGCAGGCCCATTATGTTCACATGTTTTATATTGCTGAACTGAAGGTCTTTTACTAACCCCTTCAATGTTGGATCCACCCTTTTGTGAGAATGCATGAAAACTAGCATTGATGGGCTCAACAGCAGGGTATGGTTGTGCTGAAGTGTAATGTCCTTGACAATACAGGTACCATCACTCCTCTCTTTCAATCTCATAAAGGCCTTGCACCCAGTTCTTTTGGTCATCTTGTCACGCTGTCGGTCTTCCTCATTGACACTTTTTCGGTGTGCACCTTCTCGTACACATCTCAAGTAACGCCTGCTCTTGTTGTGCTGCCCTTTCCTTATCCCAAACCCTGTGTGCTTTGCATATGTATTGTAAAATACATATGCGTCTTTGAATGTACTAAATTCTTGACCAATGGATGGTATCAGGTCCTTATCAAGATCTGCAGCCTGCAAATTGCCATGGTTTTTTGTTTTTGCATTAATTTTTTGTTTTACACATGTTATTTGTATGTTAACTTCAGGAGAAAGGTCAAGTGAACTTCCTAAAATTTAATAAAAAAAGAGCACATGAACTTCCTAAAGTCATCTGAACTTTTTTTCAGAGAGAAATCTGTTGTACATTAACTTCCAGAACATATCAACTATATATTTCATATATAAACAGAGCATGTGAACTTCCTAAAATCAGTTGAACTTTTATCAGGAATACAGGGTACACGAACTTCCCAAAACATATCAATTGTTTTTTCTAAAAATAGACCATGTGAACTTCCATGCAGAAGGACTAAATAAATGTGTGTAAGAGTGAAATTCAGATCAGCAACAATATAAATTGAACTTACATGTGTGTATGTTCGCAGCTCTGCAGGGGTGGCTCTATCATCTGGTACTATGGGGCATGGCGGTGTGACTTTTGGTACATGGCAGAGCGGATCTCTAGGCGGCATATGACTTGATTCAGCGCCTTGACGATCTTGGTGAATGTTGTCACTTTGACCATCCCCATAACTGCGTTGCTGTTCAGAAGCCTCACTGTTAGAAGATGACCTTTGCCCACTGTCCCTGTTCATATCATTGCTTCCAGCTGTGGCTGTTTTAGATGTACTTGTAGATTGCCGTTTTCTTGGCTGACGGAACGTTGCATTAGTAGCAAATATCTCCTCAGTGCACTTTATTGGAGAACGGGGTTTTTTTGGTGGACCTGACCAACACATAATATCCTCATCATCATCTGTTGATGTTGTGGTATCCCGCTTCCTCTTGCTGTTATGCATGTCGTCTTGTTCTTGGGTCTTCTGATTCACATTCCTTTCAATGGCGGCAGCATTTGTTTTTCGCCTGGGAATGCGGAACACTGGCTGGATAAATGATACTGGCTCATCACAGCATATGGGAGTCATTGGAGGCTTTTTAGGGCCTGACCAGCTGATTATCTCGTCGTCACTGCCTGCTCCAGATTCTGTGCCCTGCAGTAGCAGAACCTGGCAAGTTTTTTAACATGTGAACTTCATGAACATTGGGACTATAAGCTTTATACAAAAAACTTTGTCTGATGTCTTCAAAAAACTAAAACAAGTAAAGTTAACCGCTAAACAATGTAATATGAACTTCCAGCATACATGCACCTGCATACTTATTTTTTTCATTTTACTGTTTTTTATTTTTTTATAACTGCAGTGAACTGCAGGAAACTGTTTTTAAGAACTTCCCAGTAAAAGACATAAGTTTTCTTTTTTCCTACAATAGACTATGCATGTGAACTTCCAGTCTCAATTCACACGAGCCTGCTCTTATGTTCTACTCTAAACAAAATCCAGTGGAGGTGAACTTCCAATATTTTTTTCATTTAGAACCTGCCAGTGTCTCTTTTTTGTTTTTACATTGTTGGACGGAAAAGCATTAAAATAGTCATGTGAACTTCCAACACTAAATTCATATGAAAAAACAGTAAGTGAATTATGTGAACTTCCTGGGTTACCTCATGCTCTGCTGGCCTCTTTCTGGAGCTTGGCTGGTTTGAATTTGGAGGATTCTCTGCCGATCTGCGTCGAATTGGAGCCATTACTGCTTGTAAGGAGGCTGGATCTCGCCGTTCTCCGCCGCTGGGTCCTTTGCGTCAGCTACCGCCGCCGTTCGTGTCCGTCGCGGGCTCCCTCGCGTCGGCTACCGCCGCCGCTCGCTCGCCCGCGCCGACGAGGTAGGAGGCTTCGATCGTCTTCGTGTCCGTCGCGAGCTCCCTCGCGTCGGCTACCGCCGCCGCTCGCTCGCCCGCGCCGACGAGGTAGGAGGCTTCGATCGTCTTCGTGTCCGTCGCGAGCTCCCTCGCGTCGGCTACCGCCGCCGCTCGCTCGCCCGCGCCGACGAGGTAGGAGGCTTCGATCGTGGAGCTGGTTGATCTCCGCTCGAGGCGGGGCGCGTGTGTTTTTACGAGGGGGAGGTGGGGAGTTCGCTTCGTTGACGAACCGGTATCGGTCAGGGACGGGGAGTTCGGTCGGGACGGGGAAGAAACCGAGTGGGATTAGGGGGTTCGAGAATAGCTATTCTAGAACCACTCTTAAGGGGGTTCGAGAATAGTTGGGCTCTATATATATATATATATATATATATATATATATATATATATATATATGTGGCCTTTTATTTTTCCCGTTTACTATTTAGGATGGCTGACCCAAATTCTTCTTTCACTCTTCCTAATGCTTCTTCTCATGGCCGCGTCTTGAGGTTCGTCTTGGCAAGCGACCTGTTGTCGACCCAGGTTTGTTCTTATTTTTATTTATTTTGTTTTTTGTCTCTTACATTTACGTTAGTGCATGATGGTAATGGCTAGATTGTTTGCTACCATACAGCCAATTTCTCAACAATGCCGGCGTCTGATTCTTCTTCCTCCGTCTATGATTGTTTGCTTAGCGATACGTGATGGCGTGTAACTCACACGTTCGTTGGGAACCCCAAGAGGAAGGTATGATGCGCACAGTAGCAAGTTTTCCCTCAGAAAGAAACCAAGGTTTAATCGAACCAGGAGGAGCCAAGAAGCACGTTGAAGGTTGATGGTCGCGAAATGTGATGCGGCGCAACACCAGGATTCCGCGCCAACGCGGAACCTGCACAACACAACCCAAGTACTTTGTCCCAACGAAACAGTGAGGTTGTCAATCTCACCGCTTGCTGTAACAAAGGATTAAACGATCGAGTGGAAGATGTTTGCAAAGAAAACAGTAAAACACAATTGCAGATTGTATGCTATGTAAAGAATAGGACCGGGGTCCACAGTTCACTAGAGGTGTCTCTCCCATAAGATAAAAGCATGTTGGGTGAACAAATTACAGTCGGGCAATTGACAAATAGAGAAAAGCATAACAATGCATATACATGATATGATAAATATAGTGAGATTTAATCCGGCATTACGACAAAGTACATAGACCGCCATCCAACCGCATCTATGCCTAAAAAGTCCACCTTCAGTTATCATCCGAACCCCTCCAGTATTAAGTTGCTAAGCAACAGACAATTGCATTAAGTATGGTGCGTAATGTAATCAACAACTACATCCTTAGACATAGCATCAATGTTTTATCCCTAGTGGCAACAACACATCACAACCTTAGAACCTACTGTCACGATCCCAGGTGTCAATGAAGGCATGAACCCACTATCGAGCATAAATACCCCCTCTTGGAGTTAAGAGCAAAAACTTGGCCAGAGCCTCTACTAATAACGGAGAGCATGCAAGATCATAAACAACACATAAACAATAGATTGATAATCACCATAATCATAGTACTCTCTATCCATCGGATCCCGACAAACACAACATATAGTATTACAGATAGATGATCTTGATCATGTTAGGCAGCTCACAAGATCCAACAATGAAGCACAACAAGGAGAAGACGACCATCTAGCTACCGCTATGGACCCATGGTCCAGGGGTGAACTACTCACTCATCACTCCGGAGGCGACCATGGCGGTGTAGAGTCCTCCGGAGATGAATCCCCTCCGGCAGGGTGCCGGAGGCGATCTCCCGAATCCCCCGAGATGGGATTCGCGGCGGCGTCTCCGGGAAGGTTTTCCGTATCGTGGCTCGCACCGGGGCTTTCGCGACAAGCTTAAGCAGGCGGAGGGTCAACGCGGGGGCCACACGAGGGCCCAGAGGTCGGCGCGGCCAGGGCCTGGGCCGCGCCGGCCTCCCCTCTGGCCGCCTCGTGGCCCCACTTCGTTATCTCTTCGTCTTCTTGGAAGCTTCGTGCAAAAATAGGACCCTGGGCGAAAGTTTCGTCCAATTCCGAGAATATTTCTTTACTAGGATTTCTGAAACCAAAAACAGAAAACAACAACTGGCTCTTCGGCATCTTGTTAATAGGTTAGTTCCGAAAATGCATAAATATGACATATAATGTGCATAAAACATGTAGGTATCATCAATAAAGTAGCATGGAACATAAGAAATTATCGATACGTTGGAGACGTATCAGCATCCCAAGCTTAGTTCTCGTCCCGAGCAGGTAAAACGATAACAAAGATAATTTCTGAAGTGACATGCCATCATAATCTTGATCATACTATTTGTAAACATATGTAATGAATGCAGCGATCAAAACAAAAGTAATGACATGAGTAAACAACTGAATCATAAAGCAAAGACTTTTCATGAATAGTACTTCAAGACAAGCATCAATAAGTCTTGCATAAGAGTTAACTCATAAAGCAATAAATCAAAGTAAAGGTGTTGAAGCAACACATAGGAAGATTAACATGTATATCTCATGGATATTGTCAACATAAAGCAATATAACAAGTGCAATATGCAAGTATGTAGGAATCAATGCACAGTTCACACAAGTGTTTGCTTCTTAAGGTGGAAGGAGATAGGTAAACTGACTCAACAATAAAAGTAAAAGAATGGTCCTTCAAAGAGGAAAGCATCGATTGCTGTATTTGTGCTAGAGCTTTTATTTTGAAAACATGAAACAATTTTGTCAACGGTAGTAATAAAGCATATGAGTTATGAAAATTATATCTTACAAGTTGCAAGCCTCATGCATAGTATACTAATAGTGCCCGCACCTCGTCCTACTTAGCTTGGACTACCAGATCTTTGCATGCCATGTTTCAACCAAGTGTCACAAAGGGGTACCTCCATGCCGCCCGTACAAAGCTCTAAGGAGAATGCTCGCATTTGGATTTCTCGCTTTTGATTATTCTCAACTTAGACATCCATACCGGGACAACATGGACAACAGATAATGGACTCCTCTTAAATGCATAAGCATGTAGCAAAGTTATTATTCTCATATGAGATTGAGGATATATGTCCAAACTGAAACTTCCACCATGATTCATGGCTTTAGTTAGCGGCCCAATGTTCTTCTCTAACAATTTTGCATGCTCCAACCACTAAAATGATAGATCCTTCAGACAAGACGGACATGCATAGCAACTCACATGATATTCAACAATAGTTGATGGCGTTCCCCAGAAGCATGGTTATCGCACAACAAGCAACTTAATAAAATATAAAGTGCATAAGTACATATTCAATACTACGATAGTTTTTAAGGCTATTTTGTCCCATGAGCTATATATTGCAAAGGTGAATGATGGAATTTTAAAGGTAGCACTCAAGCAATTTACTTTGGAATGGCGGAGAAATACCATGTAGTAGGTAGGTATGGTGGACACAAATGGCATAGTAGTTGGCTCAAGGATTTTGGATGCATGAGAAGTATTCCTCTCGATACAAGGTTTAGGCTAGCAAGGTTATTTGAAGCAAACTCAAGGATGAATAAGTGCAGCAAAACTCACATAAAAGACATATTGTAAACATTATAAGACTCTACACCGTCTTCCTTGTTGTTCAAAACTCAATACTAGATATTATTTAGACCTTAGAGAGACCAAATATGCAAATCAAATTTTAGCAAGCTCTATGTATTTTTCATTAATGGGTGCAAAGCATATGATGCAAGAGCTTAAACATGAGCACAACAATTGCCAAGTATCACATTATCCAAGACATTTTTAGAATTACTACATGTAGCATTTTCCAATTCCAACCATATAACAATTTAACGAAGAAGAAACTTCGCCTTGAACATTATGAGTAAAGCCTAAGGACACATGTGTCCATATGCAACAGCGGAGCGTGTCTCTCTCCCACAAAGTGAATGCTAGGATCCATCTTATTCAAACAAAAACAAAAACAAACCGACGCTCCAAGTAAAGAACACAAGATGTGATTGAATAAAAATATAGTTTCAGGGAGGAACCTGATGATGTTGTTGATGAAGAAGGGGATGCCTTGGGCATCCCCAAGCTTAGACGCTTGAGTCTTCTTAAAATATGCAGGGGTGAACCAGGGGCATCCCCAAGCTTAGAGCTTTCACTCCTCTTGATCATAGTATATCATTCTCCTCTCTTGACCCTTGAAAACTTCCTTCACACCAAACTTCAAGCAAACTCATTAGAGGGTTAGTGAATTCACTCATTCAGAGGTGACACAATCATTTTCTCTGGACATTGCATAATGCTACTGGACATTAGTGGATCAAAGAAATAAATCCAACATAGCAAAAGAGGCAATGCGAAATAAAAGGCAGAATCTGTCAAAAACAGAACAGTCCGTAAAGACGAATTTAAAGCTGGCACCAGACTTGCTCAAATGGAAAAACTCAAAACTAATGAAAGTTGCGTACATATCTGAGGATCACGCTCGTAAATTGGCAGATTTTTTCGAATTTTCTACAGAGAACTGTGCCCAGATTCGTGACAGACAGCAATGCTGTTTCTGCGCAGCGATCCCAAATATAACATCAACTTTGACATAGAAACTTTACTTGGCACAAAAACATGATAAGGAGAGGTTGCTACAGTAGTAAACAACTTCCAAGACTCAATAAAACAAAAAATTGCTGTAGGTAAAAACATGGGTTGTCTCCCATAAGCGCTTTTCTTTAACGCCTTTCAGCTAGGCGCAGAAAGTGCAAATCAAGTAACATCGAGAGATGGAGCATTGACGTTCTTACCGGAGGCTTTGAGCCTACTCTTCTTACTTTTTGGTTTAGGGAATACATGACCGCATCCTGGTGAAGAGGTAAAATTTAGAGTGCCCTTCCCCGTATCTATGATTGCTCCCATGAGTTTCAACAGGGATCTTCCAAACGTAATTTGTCCTGTCCCTACACATTCAATGACAAGATAATCAGTGGATACCGTTCTTCCAAGAAAGGTTGTGAAAACACCTTCAGCTACTCCCTTAGGAATTATAACAGAATTATCAGTAAGAGTTATTCCTTCTCCTCCTTCAGTAAGTTCCCAAAGTGGCAAAGATTCATAAATGCTTTTAGGCATAAGGCAGAATTCAGACATAATATCACAGCGGGCATAAAAAAATTCATCACAAATGGTAACTTTTATAGTAGGCACCCACATTGAAGGTTCAAAGCTTAGTGGAACATAATCATAAAATTCGCGAATATGGTTGTACCCTTCTTTTAAACAAGACATATTTGTTTCAAGAGTGTTTAATCTATCAAGAATGCTAGCTAGAGATAAATCAAAGTTACTAGCAGAGCCAGATGATGTGACTAATTTTTTTATGGCATTAAAAGCTTGATCTCCATCACAATGGAGGAAATCTCCTCCTACTACAGCATCTAGGGCGTATCTATAACGAAGAGTAAGACCAAAATAAAAGTTACTAAGAAGCAAACTTAGAGGCATTTTAGGTTCAGTTCTACTATATGAATCAAAAATTCTAGACCAAGCTTTCTCAAAACTCTCCTCACCCCCTTGTTTAAAGGTAAAGATCGATTCCTCAGGTGATAAAGTAACAACTACAGGACTAGTCATGATAATAAAATAAATGCGAGTAACTAATTTTTTTGTGTTTTTGATATAGAGAGCAAGACAATAAATAAAGTAAAACTAGCAACTAATTTTTTTGTATTTTGATTTAGTGCAGCAAACAAAGTAGTAAATAAAATAAAGCAAGACAAAAACAAAGTAAAGAGATTGAGAAGTGGAGACTCCCCTTGCAGCGTGTCTTGATCTCCCCGGCAACGGCGCCAAAAAGAGCTTGATGGCGTGTAACTCACACGTTCGTTGGGAACCCCAAGAGGAAGGTATGATGCGCACAGTAGCAAGTTTTCCCTCAGAAAGAAACCAAGGTTTAATCGAACCAGGAGGAGCCAAGAAGCACGTTGAAGGTTGATGGTCGCGAAATGTGATGCGGCGCAACACCAGGGATTCCGGCGCCAACGCGGAACCTGCACAACACAACCCAAGTACTTTGTCCCAACGAAACAGTGAGGTTGTCAATCTCACCGGCTTGTTGTAACAAAGGATTAAACGTATCGAGTGGAAGATGTTTGCAAAGAAAACAGTAAAACACAATTGCAGTAGATTGTATGCTATGTAAAGAATAGGACCGGGGTCCACAGTTCACTAGAGGTGTCTCTCCCATAAGATAAAAGCATGTTGGGTGAACAAATTACAGTCGGGCAATTGACAAATAGAGAAAAGCATAACAATGCATATACATGATATGATAAATATAGTGAGATTTAATCCGGGCATTACGACAAAGTACATAGACCGCCATCCAACTGCATCTATGCCTAAAAAGTCCACCTTCAGGTTATCATCCGAACCCCTCCAGTATTAAGTTGCTAAGCAACAGACAATTGCATTAAGTATGGTGCGTAATGTAATCAACAACTACATCCTTAGACATAGCATCAATGTTTTATCCCTAGTGGCAACAGGACATCACAACCTTAGAACCTACTGTCACGATCCCAGATTCAATGAAGGCATGAACCCACTATCGAGCATAAATACCCCTCTTGGAGTTAAGAGCAAAAACTTGGCCAGAGCCTCTACTAATAACGGAGAGCATGCAAGATCATAAACAACACATAAACAATAGATTGATAATCACCATAATCATAGTACTCTCTATCCATCGGATCCCGACAAACACAACATATAGTATTACAGATAGATGATCTTGATCATGTTAGGCAGCTCACAAGATCCAACAATGAAGCACAACAAGGAGAAGACGACCATCTAGCTACTGCTATGGACCCATGGTCCAGGGGTGAACTACTCACTCATCACTCCGGAGGCGACCATGGCGGTGTAGAGTCCTCCGGGAGATGAATCCCTCTCCGGCAGGGTGCCGAGGCGATCTCCCGAATCCCCCGAGATGGGATTCGCGGCGGCGGCGTCTCTGGAAGGTTTTCCGTATCGTGGCTCTCTGACGGGGGTTTCGCGACAAGCTTTAAGTAGGCGGAGGGTCAACGCGGGGGCCACACGAGGGCCCAGGGGTAGGTCGGCGGCCAGGGCCTGGCCGCGCCGCCTCCCCTGGCCGCCTCGTGGCCCCACTTCGTTATCTCTTCGGTCTCCGGAAGCTTCGTGCAAAAATAGGACCCGGGCGAAAGTTTCGTCCAATTCCGAGAATATTTCTTTACTAGGATTTCTGAAACCAAAAACAGCAGAAAACAAAGAATCGTCTTCGGCATCTTGTTAATAGGTTAGTTCCAGAAAATGCATAAATATGACATATAATGTGCATAAAACATGTAGGTATCATCAATAAAGTAGCATGGAACATAAGAAATTATCGATACGTTGGAGACGTATCAATACGCCAGAGCTTTATTGTGTCGCGCCATTGTCAACGGTGGGTTCTTCTTTTTCCTCACCGCGGAGGTTTGGTTTTCATTATATGGGGTGCCATTCGTTGTGAGGTATTCACATGTGATAGTGGCTGCCTCGGGTTCCTTTGCGGTGTTGCAGGCAGCAGGCTCTTCTGGTGCGAAAGTGCAGGAAGCGAATGTGGCAGGTTCTTCTTCCTGCCGCGACAGTGCAGGTGGTTCGACCTACTCGGTTATTAGGTGTGTATCCCTCCTTTTTATGTTGATTCGTAGTTTATGTGTTTTGTTCTTGCTGCTTGCTAATTTGTTTTGTTTTTTGTGTTATGTAGTTGACGATTTGCCTACGGTTTCTGTTGCGCGCGCTAGGATCAACCGACGGAATCGGCGTCTGGTCAATGCTTACCTTAAATCTGTAAAGATAGGTTAGTGTTACTTGACCTTGTTTTGTTTCTTTCTTATGCTTAGTCTATTTTCTTTTTCCTCCTGCGTGCAAACTAGTTTCTTTACAAATTATACTTAATTTTTCAGGCTGGGTTAGTCGTGTTGAGCTGCCACTTTCTGTTCATCTTATCGACATTCTAAAAGGTTGGGTTTTGTTACTTCTTGTTTATGTTTATGAGGGTGCTTGTTATGTTATGTTATGTTTTTTTTATATTTTTCTACGCAGCTGCTTGGCCTGGTCGTTCCTATTATGGTTCTCCACATCATGTTTGCGTTTATTGTCGTGCTTGTTTCTGGTTCCAAGAAAGGTGCAAGCGGCGAAGTAAGAAGTACACGGTTGCTTACAATGGATGTTGTCGTGCGGGTCGGGTGGTCTCTGCCTATTCATGCGGGCTGGCCATCACCTCTACGTGAGTTGTTGCGGTTTGATGGTGATTCAGACTCAAAGAAATTTATGCGCCTGATTTGGGAGTATAATTCTGTGTTTGCTTTCACTTCTCTTGGAGTTCATGTTGACAGGTCTGTGAATATGGACAATGGTCCTTATGCTTTTAAAGTCAATGGTATGGTCCACCATCGTATTGGTTCGTTGATTCCTGCTGATGGTCATAGTCCAGAATATGCTCAACTTTATATTTATGATACTACTAATGAGTTGAACCATAGACTGAATTTGTTTCGTGAGGAAGTGAGGGTTGAAAATGAGGCTGCTAATCAACTACCTCCATCTTATGTTCCTTCGCATAGGCCTGCCAATGAGCCAGACCAAGTGGTTGTGTAGTCACTAATGGGTACGCTTAATTTATGTCATAATCCATTAGTTGAACGTTTTAGAATGGCCAATGAAAGGATGTTCTCCCCTGATATGCCTGATGTTGCTATAAAGTTGTTTGGTCAGGAGGGTTCTGGTCATGATAGGCGGTATTCATTGCCAACTGTTACTGAATTGGCGGCTCTTACTGTTGGGGATTTGACAGATGACGTATGCAAATTTGATGTTGTTGTCCAGAGTAAACCTGGTTATTTACAGCAGATATCTCCGCTAAATCCCTCTCTTATGGCGCTTCAGTACCCTCTTCTTTTTTCCTTACGGCAATAGAGGTTTTCATGTGGGCATTAAATATATACATCAAGACGGTGTTTCTTG
The DNA here is from genome assembly GCA_030979885.1 of Lolium multiflorum. NCBI lineage: Eukaryota > Viridiplantae > Streptophyta > Magnoliopsida > Poales > Poaceae > Lolium > Lolium multiflorum. The sequence continues at coordinate 253,420 of JAUUTY010000240.1, read as the reverse complement.
TGGTGTAATAGGCGAGGTGTCTATGTTGGAGTATTATTGCTATGAATTTCATTACTGTAAGTGTGAGGCCAATCCATTTACATGTTGCGGCCGTCTCAGCCAGCAGATTATGGTGGACTCTTATTCTTGTGTTGAGTCAAATCGCTTGGCATATCATTTTTTTAATCAATAAACTTTATGATCTGAAACATATCAGGGTATTTCAGATGCTTTGGGAGAGGGTAATTCTACGGGAAAAATTTAGGTGTTCAGTACCTCCTTCATTCTAGCTTTACTGGCAGCCATCGGTATATGGTTCTTAATTATCAAGATGGTATGGCTGTGTGCCGCCAATTTGGTGCGCCTGACCTTTTTTGCACGTTCACCTGCAATCCAAAATGGCAAGAAATTACTGATGCTCTTCTTATGGAGGTAGGGCAAAACCATTCGGATCGGCCTGATATTGTTACTCGTGTATTTCAAATGAAGTTGAATGAGTTTATGGATGACGTTAAACATGGGCGTGCTTTTGGTGTTGTCTCTGCATGTAATCCCGTATTTCTAATCTTTTACTCGTGCCATTTGATTTTTCCATTTTGTATTTAGGTAGACCTTTTTTATGTGCGCTTAATTGAAATTTATGTGTTTTGATGTGCAGATTTATATGTCATCGAATTTCAGAAAAGGGGTTGCCTCATGCACATATTCTTGTGTGGTTAAAGCAAGAAACTAAAGATGCTACTGGCAGCATGGTTGATTTTTTCATGTCTGTGGAAATACCGGATGCTTTTACTAATCCTCTTGGATATGCGCTTGTAGAAGAGTTTATGATTCATGGTCCTTGTGGTAAGTCGAACCTTACATGTCCATGTATGAAGTTCTAAGCGTTTTCCAAAGTCATCCAATGATGATACATTTATAGATAGCCAGGGGTTTCCAGTTTATCGGCGTCGAGAAAATGGCCGGCATGTTATGAAGAATGGAGTGCCATTGGATAACATATTTGTTGTTCCTTACAATATGAATTTGTTGAATAAATTTCAGGGCCATTTTAAGGTGGAGTGGTGCAACAAAACAAACTTATTGAAATATCTTTTTAAGTATCTCACAAAAGATCATGATAAAGCTCGTGCTAGTTTTTATCCTTCGCATGCATCAATGGATGCTGCTCTGGTTGGCGGTGTAAATGAAATAGATGAATATGTCAAATGCAGGTATTAATTGTAAGCATGATCTTGTTAGGTGTGCCATATTTTAATATTACAATTTAATTTCGATATATTTTATTTTTGTCTATTTTTTCTTTCTTCATATATTTATGTGCATGTGAGGCTTGCTGGCGGATGTTTGCATTTGATATTCATGGGCGAGAGCCTTCTGTCGAGAGATTTGTTGTTCATTTGCCAAATATGAACAAGGTAATATATGAGGAAAGCACGAACCTTCGGGATTTAGTCGATAATCCTTTAAAATATAATACCATGCTTACTGAATGGTTTACTGCATACCAAAATTATGTCAGTGCTAGATTTTTGACATATTTACAGTTTCCTTCTCAATGGAGGTGGGATTCTAAACTTTCCGTTTTTAGCCAGGTGGTGTGTTCTGGCAAATATGTCACAAAATTTTAATGGTACCTAGCAAAGACACAATCGGACGGTGTGTTTGAGCAAATGCCAAAAAATAACGGTGTCCTGCAGCAAATTTTCCCAAGTAAGTTTGGTCCAAAGGTTGGCCGAATTTATCATGTGCACCCAAGTACAGGTGAATTTTTTTTCTTGCGAATGTTGCTGACAGTTGTCGCTGGAGCTCAGTGTTTTGATGATGTGAGGACATATGCTGGCAGAACTTACGATACATTTAAAGAAGCTTGTCAGGCTAGAGGTTTGGTTGGTGATGATAATGAGTGGTTTGTTCTCTTTGACGAAGTTATCTTGTGGGCTACATCATTTCACCTTAGGCATTTGTTTATGACCATGCTATTATTCTGCGGTGTTACAGATGGTCGGAAGTTGCTTGAGAAGTATTGGAGATATATGGCTGATGATATTTCTGCAAGAATCTGTCAGTCTGTAGGAAAAAAGACATATATTGTTCCGCCAGAGTATTTGTATGCCTGGTTGATTGAAGATCTTTCTCTTATGTTTGGAAGAAATGTTTTTTCGTTAACATCATTTAATTTGTGTACTTCCACAATAGAGGGTGGTCGACTATTAGGCAATAGGCTTGTTTTGGAGGAATTGCAATATGATATTACTATACTGCGTGACCAGGCTACTTAATTATATGGGAAGTTGAATAGTGATCAGTTGGCAATTTACCATGAGATCGTTGACGATGTTAATTTATCAGCGGGTGGTGTTTTTTTGTTTCTGGTCACGGTGGCACGGGTAAAACCATTTTGTGGAACTCAATTGTTACATCTTTAAGAGCTGATAATCAGATTGTTCTTGTTGTTGCTTCCTCGGAAGTTGCATCATTGCTCATACCAGGTGGTCACACTGGTCATTCACGTTTCAGGATTCCAATTGAAATTGATGAACGCAGCTTGTGCAATATATCAAGAGGTACGAATCTTGTTGATACAACAGCCGTCTTTAATTCTGTGGGATGAGGCACCAATGACACACAGACGGTGTTTTGAGGCTTTGGATCGGACTATGAGAGATATATTATCTGGTAATGACAAGTCTTACTCACTGCGTCCATTTGGTGGGAAGACTGTGGTCTTTGGTGGTGATTTTAGACAAGTGTTGCCTGTTGTTGAGGGGGAGCAAATCTGACATTGTTAATGCTTTGTTAATAAAATCCCCTCTGTGGCATACTATTAAGGTTTTGCATCTCAGGAGGAATATGCGGTTGGAAAACCCCAAGTTAAGTTTGCATAGGCGTCGGGCTTTAAGTAGGTTTGCAAAATGGGTGTTAGATATAGGTGATGGAAGCATACCTGTTACTGCAATAGAAGGAGAGGCAGTGGCTTCTTGGATTTCTATACCAGATGATTTGATTTTGATGCCGCCACTTAATAACAGTATGTCTGCTATTATTGATAGTATACATGATAATTTCCAGGAGAATTATACCTATGGGGCGTATTTGTCTCAACACGCAATTGTATGTCCAAAAAATATTGTGGTTGAGGAGATCAACGATGTTGTGTTGGCTCGTGTTCCTGGGGCTGTTATAGAATATAGTAGTTGTGATACAATCAACACATTAGGTTATTTCAATCCATGTATTGCAGTTCATGTCTATTAGTACACCTAGATTAGTATTGAGATATTCTGGTTTATGTAATATAGTTTACATCCATTTTCAATATGCCTAGAAAATATGTAATGTAATAGTTGGTAGTATGGTTCACATCGTGGTAGCATTATAGATAGCAAGCTAATTGTATTTTAGGGAGCATCTAATTAGCCTGCTTAAGGGCATTTGGAAGCTCCTTCGCGAGTATTAGTGTGCTAAATAGTACATAGAAGCTCCATCTTATCTGCAAGTTTGAGTTCATAATGGAAGAGATATTTGATTGATCTTCTATTTTTTTATACTGGAAGATAAAGCTCAGGTAACTCACAACAGGCGTGAAATGAATATTTCTTATGTAGTCGGCTGCTTACATTTGTGGCTATTGTATTATGCTTTAATATGGGGTTTCAGAATCTAAACTTAAACAATTTCATGGTAATAATAATACATACATTAAGAAGTAAATATTATATTATTATATATGAAACCATTGCTTCTACATATATTACAAACGACACAACTTGTATATAGGACTGCATACTACATATAGCAGAAAAAGATGCATTACAAAGTGGTAGATAGCAAATATATTACACACAACACAGGGTACTTTAGAACTAACTTCTTGTAGCTAGGTTTACATACTACATGCAGCAGAAGGAACTGCATTACAAAGTGCTAGGTAGCAAATATATTACAAACACGGGGTACTTACAACTAATTTATTCTGATAACTGAAAGTAAGATACATTTCATAACTCTTATAATACTATCTTGTGCTAAGTGGAACTTTTGCTTTCACTCCACTGGAACGGTTGGCTGAAGAGAAGCATTAATGATATTCCCTCAACGCGAGAGCTATTGATTCAACATCGTATCTCCTGTGTAGATATATCTTCACGTCTTGGGTTCATAGTGTCTACATTTTGCACTTCTATTGGCAGAATATTTGAAGCTTCATTGCATGCATGCCTTAATGCTAGTGTTTGTTGTGCTTTGAGCGCTTGAATTTGCATCATCTGCATCTCTCTGTAATTAAAACTGTCAACTATAAACCTATAGCAGGAACGTAAGAAATCAATTGCCACTGTAGCTGCACTATTACAAGTTTCTGCTGGTGTATCCATAGGTTCTCCATAGAAAGTATGTTGTGCTATGGGCTGCGCTTGTCCTGAATTTGCTGGTATATCCATTCTTATCCAGCTTACATGTTTCTCTTCCGGCACCTGCTCAGTCTGTTGTTCGTATATGCCAGCGCCAGCGATCGCTGAAAGCATCATAGTCCTAGACACATGCCACCACGTGAGCCTGCGTATGGAGACCACATACTTAAATTATAACTTGATGTTAATTGAACATAATATGTATGCATATCAATATAATGTCAACAAAATATTCACCTGCAAAAAAAATGTTCACTTACATTAGAATTTATGTTCAGAGTGAATAGTTCCTGTTGTGCTTGGCCTACGTGCATTTAGGATAGAACGATTAGTAGATGATCAAAAATATATACTAATGACATAAAATAAATTTGACGGTAGCCTGTACCTTTTTTGTGGAAGACTTTCTTCTCTAGCTCTATATGAAGTATGTTTTTGTCCAGAGTGTACTACATGCAAGTTGATGTCAGTTTTGTAGATACCATGGCTATTTATATATCTTGGACACAGTAGCGTTTGTATGGTAGGTGAGTCATTCCGTCATGTTTATATTTTAATAAATAATTATTGTTGTGGGTGACACGTCATACTATACATGGAATGTTTGTAACGTAGTGTCATTGCTGAGTACATGCAGATCTTCTCATGTCTATCTATTCTGCAGTATTGCACTAAGTTAGACCTGCACTTGTTGTCGCATGCCTATCTCTTATAAGTTTGTCTCTAGTTGCAGCAGCTTGGAGTGTGCGTGTCACTTAGCCCATATAGGTGTCACATATGGGCTAAGTCACACGCACACTCCAAGCTGCTGCAACTAGAGACAAACTTATAACACCTATATGGGCTAAGTGACACGCACACTCCAAGCTGCTGCAACTAAAGGCAAACTTATAAGCATGCCGACAATAAGTGCAGGTCTAACTTAGTGCAAGACTGCAGAATAGATAGATATGAGAAGACATGCATGTACTCAGCAATGACACGTACGTTACAAACATTTCACGTATAGTCTGACGTGTCACCCACAACAATAATTATTTATTAAAATATAAACATGACGGAATGACTCACCTGCCATACAAACGCTATTGTGTCCAAGATATATAAATAGTCATGGTACCTAAAGAATTGACATCAACTTGCCTGTAGTATAATCTCGACAAAAACATACTTCATATAGAGCTAGAGAAGGAAGTCTTCTACAAAAAAGGTACAGGCTACCGTCAAATTTATTTTACATCATTAGTATATATTTTTGATCATCTACTAATCGTTCTATCCTAAATACATGTAGGCCAAGCACAACAGGAGCTATTCACAATGAACATAAATCCTAATGTAAGTGAACATTTTTTTTGCATGTGAATATTTTGCTGACATTATATTGATATGCATACATATTTTGTTCAGTTAACATCAAGTTATAATTTAAGTATGTGCTTACAATGGTCTCCATACGCAGGCTCACATGGTGACGCATGTGTCTAGGACTATGATGCTTTCAGTGATCGCTGAAAGCGCTGGCCTGCTCATATACGAACAACAGACTAAGCAGGTGCTCGAAGAGAAACATCTAAGCTGGATAAGAATGGATATACCATCAAATCCAGGACAAGCGCAGCCAATAGCTAGCACAACATACTTTCTATGAAGAACTTATGGATACACCAACAGAAGCTCGCAATAGTGCAACTACAGTGGCAATAGATTTCTTACGTTCCTGTTATAGGTTTATAGTTGACGATTTTAATTACAGAGAGATGCATATGATGCAAATTCAAGCGCTCAAAGCACAACAAATACTATCGTTAAGGCGTGCATGCAATGAAGCCTCAAATATTCTGCCAATAGAAGTGCAAAATGTAGACACTATGAACCCAAGACGTGAAGATACTATCTACACAGGACGTATACCACCAGGAATCGATGTTGAATCAATAGCTCTCGCGTTGAGGAATATCATTAATGATTTTCTTCAGCCAACCGTTCCACCAGAGTGAAAGCAAAAGTTCCACTTAGCACAAGATAGTAATATAAGAGTTATGAAATGTATCTTGCTTTCAGTTATCAGAATAAATTAGTTGTAGAGTACCCTGTGTTGCATGTAATATATTTGCTACCTAGAACTTTGTAATGCAGTTCCTTCTTCTGCATGTAGTATGTAAACCTAGCTACAAGAAGTTAGTTCTAAAGTACCCTGTGTTGTCTGTAATATATTTGTTATCTAGCACTTTGTAATGCATCTTTTTCTGCTACATGTAGTATGCACGCCTAGATACAAGTTGTGTCGTTTGTAATATCGAAAGGACGAGATGTCGCCTAGAGGGGGTGAATAGGCGTTTAAAAACTCTTACGAATTTGGTTTGTAAGAATGCGGAATTAAACTAACGTTTATTTTACAAGCACAAACCCTAAATAAGCTAGGCTCAACTAAGTGTAACAATAACAAGTAGAGCTCAGCAAGATAGGCATAATATATATATGAACAACAAGTGATAGCAAGATATAATAAGTACTTCAAGATCGATGGTTATCACAAAGGTAAGTAAGCTCGGGTATAGAAATAACCGAGGCACGCGGAGACTAAGATGTATTCCCGTGTTCCCTTCCTTTGCAAGAAGGTACGTTACGTTTGGAGAGGTGCGGATCCCACGAAGGATTTCCCAACGCCACGAAGGCTCACCTTCTTCTCCGAGCCTATCCCACGAAGGAATAGCCCTTTCCTTATGGCTAGCTTTTCCTCCACTCCGGAGATGGCAAGCTCCAAAACCACTTCACAAGCTCCATGAAGGAGAAGCCCGGGCCTCTTCACAATCTTCCTTGAAGAGATCACCGGAGCACCAACCGCCAAGCCAACTAGGAGGTCTCCCTCCAAGAGTAACAAGCTCACGGTCTCTCACTCGAACTAATCGTGGTGGAGAGCTCAACACTATGCAATGATGCAAAGCAAGAACACCAAAGGTGTTCAAATCCTTCACACTCAAATCCCACCAAAGTAACAAATGCTAGGATGAGATTAGAGAGGAAGAACAAAGGATGAAATCAACAAATGACTCCAAGATCTAGATCCAAAGGGTTCCTCTCACTTAGAGGAGAAATGGATCGGTGGGAATTGTAGATCTAGATCTCCTCTCTTAGATCCCTCAAAAATGAGCAAGAATTATGGGAGGGAAGAGAGAGGAAGCAAGCTCAAGAGGTTCAACAATGGTGGTCAAAAATGTGTTAAAGAACCCTAAGAACAATGGGGAAGAAGCCTTATAGCCCCTAAAAAAATATGACAGTTTGGGCCAAATTCGAGCCTGAACCAGGCAGGACCGAAATTTTCGGTAGCCTACCCGGCATCCCGAGCGAGGTACCGGGCTGCCCGACAGCAGCACTCGGCTTGCCGAGCCACACGCCGAAAATGCGATAATTTTTGTATACGGACTATGATTTTGATGATCTTGGACTCGTTGGAATCACGACAACGAGATCTACAACATTATGCATAGAAACATCATAGTACAACCATTAAGTAAGAAAAATAATATAAAAGGTTTGACCTATCTATAAAACATCAAACTTGTAAAACCTTCAAAAATGAAAAAGCGATAGAAGATGCATGCGGATTCCATTTTCGATGAACTTGGGCTTGTTGACAAGCTAGAAACAAGATCAAGAACCTCACACATAGAAACACCAAGAAGCAACAAGATTTATAGAATGCAAAGCATGCGAAGGGTTGAGCTCCCTAAGACGATGTGATCAAGTTACCCAACTGAAAGCCCCTCTTGATAGTGCGGCTATGTATCCTATAACCCGGCCTCCCAACAACCCCCTTGAGACCGGTAAAAGGAAAACCTAGCAAGGCCATACCTTTGCCTTGCGCATCCCGCTTGGTCTTGATGATAACTCTTCAAACTCCACTCAAGCCGGAATGCCTCACTTGATCGTTGTTGCTTCGTGAAGACTCACGAATGCTCCCCCATACACCATGATGAGAAAGCTCCATTGATGCACATCTTCACATGTCCATTATCATCAAATGGACGGCAAAGCTTCAAGCATATGATCCTTTTGAGATGCTCATCTTGAACTTGCCCAACTCAACCTTGATGACGATCACCACTTGATGTCATCCTCTCATGGGCTATATGAGATCTCACTTTTGATGCATGCCCATGTAAAGATACCTAACCCACATTGACAACACAAGAGCACATATATGATGGGTTAGTTCATGAAGCATAATTGACAAGGCTTACCATACCACATGACTTCTCGTGGCACATTCTTCATGCTTCATGTGTTGACCAAACTTGAATCTATTCTTCACTCTTTGTATTGGTCAACCTTGTATATTCTCATGCTCTATCATACTATCTTGAGGTGTATAAAGAACTCTTCATTTGTTTGCATGCTCTAAATCTTAGTCAACCATAGCTCAACTTATGAGACTATCATGACACCGACTTAGAGCCATATCTTGAATTCTTCACTTGGAATCAAGCACTCAAGATTTTGATCATTCATTGCTTAACACATAAGCTAGAGCATGGATAATATTGAGTTCCACATAAGAACTCCATCTTCATTTATTCTTCTTGATCATATCACATATATGTCTTCAAATCGATGATCTTGATGCCAATACTCAAGGTATATCTTTATCTTCATGGCATCCATACTTGAATCCAACACATGGACTACAAGTAGTACCTATGGAACATTCCTTCATATAAACTCAATGAAAACATTAGTCTATAGGGGTTTTCATTAATTACCAAAACCACACATAGGGGCAATGTACCCTTACAATCTCCCCCATTTTGGTAATTGATGACAACCAGAACAAGAGGGTTTATACAATGAATATTAGAAACAAGTACGCAACTTATCCGAGGATAAGTCGTATACAAGAGGTTGTATTTTATATGGTCCGGTAACACAAAGCTACTAACCCATATCAAAACCAACTCTACTCACACAACTACAACTAATGCAAGGGATGTGAGTAGAATCAACATATATAGAGCAAACTCCCCCACAATGTATGCACGTGTGATGAATATGAACTCATTGCATATATTGTCAACATTAACCTTCGGGATAGCTGCACTATATATATACAACCATGCAAGACATTGATGACCCACAAGTATAGGGGATCACAACAGTCTTCGAGGGAAGTAAAACCCAATTTATTGATTCGACACAAGGGGAGCCAAAAAATATTTGTAAGCCTTAACAGCGGCGTTGTCAATTCACACTGAAACAGACTTGCTCGCAAGAGTTTATCAAGAGTTTTTATAGCAGTAGGAGTAGTGAAATAATAGCAGCAGTGTAACAAAGACAGCAGTAGTGATTTTAGTAAACAACAGGATTAAAATATTGTAGGCACAGGGATGGATGAACGGGCATTGCATGGATGAAAGAATTCATGTAACAATCAAGGTAGGGCATTTGTAGATAATAATTGATGTCTACGTGTGCTTCTATTCTTGTAGACAGTGTTAGGCCTCCAAGAGCAGAGGTTTGTAGAACAGCAGCAAGTTTCCCTTAAGTGAATCACCCAAGGTTTATCGAACTCAGGAGGTAGAGGTCAAAGATAGTCCTCTCAAGCAACCATGAAATTAAGATACAAGAAGTCTCTTGTGTCCCCAACACACCTAATACACTTGTCAGATGTATAGGTGCACTAGTTCGGCGAAGAGATAGTAAAACACAAGTGGTATAGATGAATATGAGTGGTAATAACAATCTGAAATAAATATGGCAGCGAGTAAACATGCAGTAGAACAGTAAGTAAGCGGTGTTTGCAGTATTGGAAACAAGGCCTAGGGATCATACTTTCACTAGTGGACACTCTCAACATTGATCACATAATAAATTAATAACTTCTCCTCACTTGTGCTACATATGCTCTTGTTTGATAACAAACACCATTCATTGTGTAGGGCTACAAGAGCTCCCAAGCGCCACAACATTCGGCATTCATATTTAAGTAACCTTAGAGCATAATAGATCTTTGCAATTTAAACCGAGAACTAACATAGCATACACACTGTCACCATTACACTATGAAGGGGGAATAGATCACATCAATACTATCATAGTAATAATTAACTCCATAACCTACAAGTGATTATGATCATAACCTACGCCAAGAACTACACGATGCACACACTGTCACCATTACACCATGAAGGAGGAATAGACTACTTTAATAACATCACATGAGTAGCACATAGACTAATAGCGATACAAAGCTCATCATATGGATCTCAATCATGCAAAGCAATTCATGAGATCATTGTATTGGGGTACATGAGAGAGAGATTAACCACATAGCTACCGGTACAACCCTTAGCCTCGGGGGAGAACTACTCCCTCCTCATCATGGGAGCAGCAGCGTTGATGGAGATGGCGGTGGTGTCGATGGAGATGCCTTCCGGGGGCACCCCGTCCCGGCGGCATGCCGAACAGAGACTTCTGTCCCCCGAATCTTGGCTTCGCGATGGCGGCGGCTCTGGAACTTTTCTCGTATCGTGGCTTTTTCGTGTCGAAGATTTAGGTCACGAGGCATCTTATAGGCGAAGAGTCGGAGTCGGAAGGGTTCTGGGGGACCCACACGGGCGCCCCCTTGGGCCGCGCCGCCACCATGTGTGGTGGCCCTGGGCCTCTCCTCTGGCCCCTCTCCGGTATTCTGGAAGCTTCGTGGAATTATAAGATACGGGCGTTGATTTCGTCCAATTCCGAGAATATTTCCTTACTAGGATTTCAAACCAAAAACAGCAGAAAACAGGAACTGCACTTCGGCATCTTGTTAATAGGTTAGTTCCGGAAAATGCATCAAAATGATATAAAGTGTGAACAAAACATGTAGGTATTGTCATAAAACTAGCATGGAACATCAGAAATTATAGATACGTTTGAGATGTATCAAGCATCCCCAAGCTTAGTTCCTACTCGCCCGCGAGTAGGTAAACGATAACAACAATAATTTCTGAAGTGACATGCTACCATCATAATCTTTATCAACATTATTGTAAAGCATATGAGATGAATGGAGTGATTCAAAGCAATGGATTGCTAACAAAGAGATAATGACTAAACAATTGAATCATATAGCAAAACTTTTCATGAATAGTACTTTCAAGACAAGTATCAATAAGACCTGCATAAGAGCTAACTCATAAAGCAATAGATTCAAAGTAGAATGCATTGAAGCAACACAAAGGATGATTAAGTTTCAATGATTGCTTTCAACTTGTAACATGTATATCTCATGGATAATTGTCAACATAGAGTAATATAACAAGTGCAATAGGTAAACATGTAAGAACCAATGCACACAGTTAACACAAGTGTTTGCTTCTAAGATAGAAATAAGTAGGTAAACTGACTCAACATAAAGTAAAAGAATGGCCCTTCGCAGAGGGAAGCATGGATTACTATTTTTGTGCTAGAGCTTTTATTTTGAAAACATAGAAACAATTTTGTCAACGGTAGTAATAATTCATATGTGCTATGCATAATACTTCCTACAAGTTGCAAGCCTCATGCATAGAGTACTAATAGTGCTCGCACCTTGTCCTAATTAGCTTGGATTAACACGGATTATCATTGCATGACATATGTTTCAACCAAGTGTCACAAAGGGGTACCTCTATGCCGCCTGTACAAAGGTCCTAGGAGATCAATTGCATTTGATTTCTCGTTTTTAACAGATCTCAACTTAGGACATCCATACCGGGACAACATAGACAATAGATAATGGACTCCTCTTTAATGCATAAGCATTCAACAACAGATAATATTCTCATAAGAGAGTGAGGTTGTATGTCCAAACTGAAAACTTCCACCATGATACATGGCTTTGGTTAGCGGCCCAATGATCTTCTCTAACAATATGCACACTCAAACCATTTGATCATGAAAATCACCCTTACTTTAGACAAGACGAACATGCATAGCATCTCACATGATATCCAACAAAATTAAAAAGTTGATGGCGTCCTGATACGTCCAATTTGCATCACTATTTTGTATCATAATTTGCTGTTATTCATTGATATATTTCATATTGGGACACAATACTTATGTTATTTCGTCTATTTTGCATGTTTCATCATTATTGGAGGATCAAGCACCGGAGCCAGGATTCTGCTGGAAAAAGCACCGTCAGAACGCAATAGTTCGGAAGATCAACTGTGGAAGGAAATTACACGTAAATTCCTATTTTTCCAAATGACGGAGGGAGCCAGAAGGGGGAGAAGAGGGGACCCGAGGTGGGCCCACCCCATAGGCCGGCGCGGCCCAAGGCCTGGCTGCGCCGCCCTATGGAGGGGGCCCCACAGCCCCTCTCGCCTCCTTTTCTTCGCGTACTCCTTCGTCCCGAAACCTAAGCCACAGAGGGTACCTCACGAAGAGTTACACCGCTCTGGGGCGGAGAACACCGAGAGAAAAGAGCTCTCCCGGCAGGATACGTCTCCGACGTATCGATAATTTCTTATGTTCCATGCTACTTTATTGATGATACCTACATGTTTTATGCACATTATATGTCATATTTATGCATTTTCTGGAACTAACCTATTAACAAGATGCCGAAGAGCCGGTTGTTGTTTCTGTTTTTGGTTTCAGAAATCCTAGTAAGGAAATATTCTCGGAATTGGACGAAATCTTCGCCAGGGTCCTATTTTTGCACGGAGCTTCCGAAGACCGAAGAGGGAAGGAAGTGGGGCCACGAGGCGCCGACACCATAGGCCGGCGCGGCCCAGGCCCTGGCTGCGCCGACCTAGGATGTGGGGCCCTCGTGTGGCCCCCCACGTTGCCCTTCCGCCTACTTAAAGCCTCCATCGCGAAACCCCAGTACCGAGAGCCACGATACGGAAAACCTTCCGAGACGCGCCGCCGCGAATCCCATCTCGGGGATTCAGAGAGCACCCGCCGGAGAGGGGATTCATCTCCCGGAGGACTCTTCATCGCCATGATCGCCTCCGGAGTGATGAGTGAGTAGTTCACCCCTGGACCATGGGTCCATAGCAGTAGCTAGATGGTCGTCTTCTCCTTGTTGTGCTTCATTGTTGGATCTTGTGAGCTGCCTAACATGATCAAGATCATCTATATGTAATTCTATATGTTGTGTTTGTCGGGATCCGATGGATAGAGAATACTATGTTATGGTGATTATCAATCTATTGTTTATGTGTTGTTTATGATCTTGCATGCTCTCCGTTATTAGTAGAGGCTCTGGCCAAGTTTTTGCTCTTAACTCCAAGAGGAGTATTTATGCTCGATAGTGGGTTCATGCCTTCATTGACACCTGGGATCGTGACAGTAGGTTCTAAGGTTGTGATGTGCTGTTGCCACTAGGGATAAAACATTGATGCTATGTCTAAGGATGTAGTTGTCGATTACACTACGCACCATACTTAATGCAATTGTCTGTTGCTTTGCAACTTAATACTGAATGGGGTTCGGATGATAACCTGAAGGTGGACTCTTTAGGCATAGATGCAGTTGGATGGCGGTCTATGTACTTTGTCGTAATGCCCGGATTAAATCTCACTATATTTATCATATCATGTATATGCATTGTTATGCCTTTCTCTATTTGTCAATTGCCCGACTGTAATTTGTTCACCCAACATGCTTTTATTTTATGGGAGAGACACCTCTAGTGAACTGTGGACCCCGGTCCTATTCTTTACATAGCATACAATCTACTGCAATTGTGCTGTTTTCTTTGCAAACATCTTCCACTCGATACGTTTAATCCTTTGTTACAGCAAGCCGGTGAGATTGACAACCTCACTGTTTCGTTGGGGCAAAGTACTTTGGTTTTGTTGTGCAGATTCCACGTTGGCGCCGGAATCCCTGTTGTTGCGCCGCATCACATTTCGCGACCATCAACCTTCAACGTGCTTCTTGGGCTCCTGGTTCGATCAACCTTGGTTTCTTTCTGAGGGAAAACTTGCCACCGTGCGCATCATACCTTCCTCTTGGGGTTCCCAACGGACGTGTACATTTACGCGCATCAAGCCTGTTTTCTGGCGCCGTTGCCGGGGAGATCAAGACACGCTGCAAGGGGAGTCTCCACTTCTCAATCTCTTTACTTTGTTTTTGTCTTGCTTTATTTTATTTACTACTTTGTTTGCTGCACTAAATCAAAATACAAAAAAATTAGTTGCTAGTTTTACTTTATTTATTATCTTGCTCTCTATATCAAAAACACACAAAAAATAGTTACTTGCATTTACTTTATCTAGTTTGTTTTATTTACCGTTGCTAAAATGAATACTCCTGAAAATACTAAGTTGTGTGACTTCACAAATGCAAATAATAATGATTTCCTATGCACACCTATTGCTCCACCTGCTACTACAGCAGAATTCTTTGAAATTAAACCTGCTTTACTGAACTTGGTTATGAGAGATCAATTTTCTGGTGTTAGTTCTGATGATGCTGCTGCCCATCTCAATAATTTTGTTGAACTTTGTGAAATGCAAAAGTATAAGGATGTAGATGGTGATATTATTAAATTGAAAGTATTTCCTTTCTCATTAAGAGGAAGAGCTAAAGATTGGTTGCTAACTTTGCCTAAGAATAGTATTGATTCATGGACTAAATGCAAGGATGCTTTTATTGGTAGATATTATCCTCCCGCTAAAATTATATCTTTGAGAAGTAGCATAATGAATTTTAAGCAATTAGATACTGAACATGTTGCTCAAGCATGGGAGAGAATGAAAACTTTGGTAAAGAATTGCCCAACCCATGGACTAACTACTTGGATGATCATCCAAACCTTCTATGCAGGACTAAATTTTTCTTCGCGGAATTTATTGGATTCAGCTGCTGGAGGTACCTTTATGTCCATCACATTGGGGGCGGCTACAAAAATTCTTGATGATATGATGATAAATTACTCTGAATGGCACACGGAAAGAGCTCCACAAGGTAAGAAGGTAAATTCTGTTGAAGAAACCTCTTCCTTGAGTGATAAGATTGATGTGATTATGTCTATGCTTGTGAATGGTAGATCTAATGTTGATCCAAATAATGTTCCTTTAGCTTCATTGGTTGCTCAAGAAGAAAATGTTGATGTGAATTTCATTAAAAATAATAATTTCAACAACAATGCTTATAGGAACAACTCTGGTAATACTTATGGTAGATATGAGGAAAGGATGCTAGAAATTGAAAGATCCACTAAAAACTTTATGCAATCGCAATATGAGCAAAATCAATTGTTTACTAAAACTATGAATGAACAATCTACCTTGTTGAAAAATATAGGAAATCAACTTGAAAACTTGAATAGGGAGATTTCTGGTCTGCAAACTAAAATTTCAAATGCTGAAACCCGAATCTCATACATGTCTGCATCACAATCTTCTTTAATTAATAAAATGGCTGCTAAACCTGATGATATTGATAGTAAGATTACTACTACAGCAAATGCCATCCAAGTTAGAATTAATGAGAATATAAGATTAATGGCTGAACTGCGTGCTAGGTGGGATAGAGAAGAAAATGAAAAACTAGCTAAAGAGAATAATGTAGCTAAAGTTTGGACTATTACCGCCACTAGTAATGCTAATTCTTCACATGTTGCTGCACCTCCTACTATCAATGGTAAAATAATTGGTGTTGGCAATGTTTCTACACCTAGTGCAAAGCGTACAAAACTGCCTGAAATTGCTAAAACTGCTGAAACTGCTTGTGATAAAACTGCTGAAATTTTTTCCAACCTTGGGAACAATGATCCCATTGCCGTAGCTCATAATGATTTAGATTTTGATGATTGCCACATCTCTGAAGTTATAAAGTTCTTACAAAAACTTGCTAAAAGTCCCAATGCTAGTGCTATAAATTTAGCCTTTACAAAACATATTACAAATGCTCTCATAAAAGCTAGAGAAGAGAAACTAAAACTTGAAACTTCTATTCCTAGAAAGTTAGAAGATGGTTGGGAGCCCATCATTAAAATGAAATTCAATGACTTTGAATGTAATGCTTTATGTGATCTTGGTGCAAGTATTTCTGTTATGCCTAAAAAGATTTATGATATGCTTGACTTGCCACCATTGAAGAATTGTTATTTGGATGTTAATCTTGCCGATAATGTTAAAAAGAAACCTTTGGGGAGGATTGATAATGTGCACATTACGGTTAACAATAACCTTGTCCCCGTTGATTTTGTTGTCTTGGATATCGAATGCAATGCATCTTGTCCTATTGTGTTGGGAAGACCTTTTCTTCGAACTGTTGGTGCTGTTATTGATATGAGGGAAGGTAATATTAAATATCAATTTCCTCTCAAGAAAGGTATGGAACACTTCCCTAGAAAGAGAATGAAGTTGCCTTTTGATTCTATTATTAGAACAAGTTATGATGTTGATGTTTCTACTCTCGATGTTACTTGATTTGCACTTTCTGCGCCTAGCTGAAAGGCGTTAAAGAAAAGCGCTTATGGGAGACAACCCATGTTTTTACTACAGCAATTTTTTGTTTTGTTGAGTCTTGGAAGTTGTTTACTACTGTAGCAACCTCTCCTTATCATGTTTTTGTGCCAAGTAAAGTTTCTATGTCAAAGTTGATGTTATATTTGGGATCGCTGCGCAGAAACAGCATTGCTGTCTGTCACGAATCTGGGCACAGTTCTCTCTAGAAAATTCGAAAAAATCTGCCAATTTACGAGCGTGATCCTCAGATATGTACGCAACTTTCATTAGTTTTGAGTTTTTCCATTTGAGCAAGTCTGGTGCCAGCTTTAAATTCGTCTTTACGGACTGTTCTGTTTTTGACAGATTCTGCCTTTTATTTCGCATTGCCTCTTTTGCTATGTTGGATTTATTTCTTTGATCCATTAATGTCCAGTAGCTTTATGCAATGTCCAGAAGTGAAAATAATGTTTGTGTCACCTCTGAATGTGTGAATTATTAATTGTGCACTAACCCTCTAATGAGTTTGCTTGAAGTTTGGTGTGAAGGAAATTTTTAAGGGTCAAGAGAGGAGAATGATATACTATGATCAAGAGGAGTGAAAGCTCTAAGCTTGGGGATGCCCCGTGGTTCACCCCTGCATATTCTAAGAAGACTCAAGCGTCTAAGCTTGGGGATTCCCAAGGCATCCCCTTCTTCATCGACAAAATCATCAGGTTCCTCCCCTGAAACTATATTTTTATTCAATCACATCTTGTGTTCTTTACTTGGAGCGTCGGTTTGTTTTTGTTTTTGTTTTTGTTTGAATAAAATGGATCCTAGCATTCACTTTGTGGGAGAGAGACACGCTCCGCTGTTGCATATGGACACATGTGTCCTTAGGCTTTACTCATAATGTTCAAGGCGAAGTTTCTTCTTCGTTAAATTGTTATATGGTTGGAATTGGAAAATGCTACATGTAGTAATTCTAAAATGTCTTGGATAATGTGATACTTGGCAATTGTTGTGCTCATGTTTAAGCTCTTGCATCATATGCTTTGCACCCATTAATGAAGAAATACATAGAGCTTGCTAAAATTTGATTTGCATATTTGGTCTCTCTAAGGTCTAGATAATATCTAGTATTGAGTTTTGAACAACAAGGAAGACGGTGTAGAGTCTTATAATGTTTACAATATGTCTTTTATGTGAGTTTTGCTGCACCGGTTCATCCTTGAGTTTGCTTCAAATAACCTTGCTAGCCTAAACCTTGTATCGAGAGGGAATACTTCTCATGCATCCAAAATCCTTGAGCCAACTACTATGCCATTTGTGTCCACCATACCTACCTACTACATGGTATTTCTCCGCCATTCCAAAGTAAATTGCTTGAGTGCTACCTTTAAAATTCCATCATTCACCTTTGCAATATATAGCTCATGGGACAAAATAGCCTTAAAAACTATCGTAGTATTGAATATGTACTTATGCACTTTATATTTTATTAAGTTGCTTGTTGTGCGATAACCATGCTTCTGGGGAACGCCATCAACTATTGTTGAATATCATGTGAGTTGCTATGCATGTCCGTCTTGTCTGAAGGATCTATCATTTTAGTGGTTGGAGCATGCAAAATTGTTAGAGAAGAACATTGGGCCGCTAACTAAAGCCATGAATCATGGTGGAAGTTTCAGTTTTGGACATATATCCTCAATCTCATATGAGAATAATAATCATTGCTACATGCTTATGCATTTAAGAGGAGTCCATTATCTGTTGTCCATGTTGTCCCGGTATGGATGTCTAAGTTGAGAATAATCAAAAGCGAGAAATCCAAAATGCGAGCATTCTCCTTAGACCTTTGTACAGGCGGCATGGAGGTACCCCTTTGTGACACTTGGTTGAAACATGGCATGCAAAGATCCGATAGTCCAAGCTAAGTAGGACGAGGTGCGGGCACTATTAGTATACTATGCATGAGGCTTGCAACTTGTAAGATATAATTTACATAACTCATATGCTTTATTACTACCGTTGACAAAATTGTTTCATGTTTTCAAAATAAAAGCTCTAGCACAAATACAGCAATCGATGCTTTCCTCTTTGAAGGACCATTCTTTTACTTTTATTGTTGAGTCAGTTTACCTATCTCCTTCCACCTTAAGAAGCAAACACTTGTGTGAACTATGCATTGATTCCTACATACTTGCATATTGTACTTGTTATATTACTTTATGTTGACAATATCCATGAGATATACATGTTATAAGTTGAAAGCAACCGCTGAAACTTAATCTTCCTTTGTGTTGCTTCAACACCTTTACTTTGATTTATTGTTTTATGAGTTAACTCTTATGCAAGACTTATTGATGCTTGTCTTGAAGTACTATTCATGAAAAGTCTTTGCTATATGGTTCACTTGTTTACTCATGTCATTACCTTTGTTTTGATCGCTGCATTCATTACATATGTTTACAAATAGTATGATCAAGATTATGATGGCATGTCATTTCAGAAATTATCTTTGTTATCGTTTTACCTGCTCGGGACGAGCAGAACTAAGCTTGGGGATGCTGATACGTCTCCGACGTATCGATAATTTCTTATGTTCCATGCTACTTTATTGATGATACCTACATGTTTTATGCACATTATATGTCATATTTATGCATTTTCGGAACTAACCTATTAACAAGATGCCGAAGAGCCAGTTGTTGTTTGTTTTTGGTTTTAAATCCTAGTAAGGAAATATTCTCGGAATTGGACGAAATCTTCGCCCAGGGTCCTATTTTTGCACGGAGCTTCCAGAAGACCGAGGGAAGGAAGTGGGGCCACGAGGCGCCGACACCATAGGCCGGCGCGGCCCTGCCCCGGCCGCGCCGACCTAGGGTGTGGGGCCCTCGTGTGGCCCCCCACGTTGCCCTTCCGCCTACTTAAAGCCTCCGTCGCGAAACCCCAGTACCGAGAGCCACGATACGGAAAACCTTCCAGAGACGCCGCCGCCGCGAATCCCATCTCGGGGATTCAGAGATCGCCTCCGCACCCTGCCGAGAGGGGATTCATCTCCGGAGGACTCTTCATCGCTATGATCGCCTCCGGAGTGATGAGTGAGTAGTTCACCCCTGGACCATGGGTCCATAGCAGTAGCTAGATGGTCGTCTTCTCCTTGTTGTGCTTCATTGTTGGATCTTGTGAGCTGCCTAACATGATCAAGATCATCTATATGTAATTCTATATGTTGTGTTTGTCGGGATCCGATGGATAGAGAATACTATGTTATGGTGATTATCAATCTATTGTTTATGTGTTGTTTATGATCTTGCATGCTCTCCGTTATTAGTAGAGGCTCTGGCCAAGTTTTTGCTCTTAACTCCAAGAGGGAGTATTTATGCTCGATAGTGGGTTCATGCCTTCATTGACACCTGGGATCGTGACAGTAGGTTCTAAGGTTGTGATGTGTGTTGCCACTAGGGATAAAACATTGATGCTATGTCTAAGGATGTAGTTGTCGATTACATTACGCACCATACTTAATGCAATTGTCTGTTGCTTTGCAACTTAATACCGAATGGGGTTCGGATGATAACCTGAAGGTGGACTTTTTAGGCATAGATGCAGTTGGATGGCGGTCTATGTACTTTGTCGTAATGCCCGGATTAAATCTCACTATATTTATCATATCATGTATATGCATTGTTATGCCTTTCTCTATTTGTCAATTGCCCGACTGTAATTTGTTCACCCAACATGCTTTTATTTTATGGGAGAGACACCTCTAGTGAACTGTGGACCCCGGTCCTATTCTTTACATAGCATACAATCTACTGCAATTGTGTTTACTGTTTTCTTTGCAAACATCTTCCACTCGATACGTTTAATCCTTTGTTACAGCAAGCCGGTGAGATTGACAACCTCACCTTTCGTTGGGGCAAAGTACTTTGGTTTTGTTGTGCAGATTCCACGTTGGCGCCGGAATCCCTGTTGTTGCGCCGCATCACATTTCGCGACCATCAACCTTCAACGTGCTTCTTGGCTCCTCCTGGTTCGATCAACCTTGGTTTCTTTCTGAGGGAAAACTTGCCACTGTGCGCATCATACCTTCCTCTTGGGGTTCCCAACGGACGTGTACATTTACGCGCATCAGAATCCGCCGGGGAAATTCCCTCCCGGAGGGGGAAATCGACGCCATCGCCATCGTCATCGAGCTGGACATCATCTCCATCATCATCATCATCATCTCCACCGTCTACACCGCCATCACCACCGCTGCACCTCGTCACCGCTGTAACAATTTGGGTTGGATCTTGATTGTTTGATAGGGGAAACTCTCCCGGTGTTAATCTCTACTTGTTATTGATGCTATTGAGTGAAACCATAGAACCAAGGTTTATGTTCAGATTGTTATTCATCATCATATCACCTCTGATTGTATTCCATATGATGTGATACGTCTCAAACGTATCTATAATTTCTTATGTTCCATGCCACTTTATTGATGATATCTACATGTTTTATACACATTATATGTCATTATTATGCGTTTTCCGGAACTAACCTATTGACGAGATGCCGAAAGGCCAGTTGTTTTCTGCTGTTTTTGGTTTCAGAAATCCTAGTAACAAAATATTCTCGGAATCGGACGAAATCACCGCCCAAGTTCCTATTTTTCCCGAAGCTTCCGAGCACCGAGGAGGATGAGAGGGAGCCGGGGCCCCACACCACACCCCCGCGCGGGGGGGGCGCCCCCTAGGGTGTGGGCACCCCGTGGCCCCTCCGACTCCCCCTCTTCGCCTATTTAAGCCTCTCTGACCTAAAAACCCCGACGGAGACCCACGATACGGAGAAAACCTTCCAGAGCCGCCGCCATCGCGAAATCAAGATTCGGGGGGAAGTCTCTGTTCCGGCACCTGCCGGACGGGGAATGCCCCGAGTCGTCTCCACCGCCGCTCCACCGCCATCTTCACCGCCATCGCCTCCATGATGAGGAGGGAGTAATTCACCCCGGGGCTGAGGGCTCCGCCGTAGCTATGTGGTTCATCTCTCTCTTTATGTGATCTAGTTGAATATCATCTATGTGCTACTCTAGTGATGTTATTAAAGTAGTTTTATTCCTCCTACACGATGTAATGGTGACAGTGTGTCCACATGTAGTACTTGGTGTAGGCTATGATTGTGATCTCTTGTAGATTATGAAGTTAACTATTGCTATGATAAGTATTGACGTGATCTATGCCTCCTTCATGGCGTGATGGTGATAGTGTGCCTGCTATGTTAGTTCTTGGTGTAATTATGTTGATCTATCTTGCACTCTAAGGTTACTTAAACATGAATATCGAATACTGTGGAGCTTGTTAACTCCGGCATTGAGGGTTCGTGTAATCCTACACAGTTAGTGGTGTTCATTATCCAACAAAAGAGTGTAGAGTGGTTCTATTATGTGATCATTGTTGAGAGTGTCCACTAGTGAAAGCAGGATCCCTAGGCCTTGCTTCCAAGCATCGAATCTCCGTTTGTTTACTGTTTTGTTGCATGTTTACTCGCTGCCATATTTTATTCAGATTGCTATTACCACTCATACTCATCCATATTACTTGTATTTCACTATCTCTTCGCCGAACTAGTGCACCTATACATCTGACAAGTGTATTTGGTGTGTTGGGGACACAAGAGACTTCTTGCTTTGTGATCGCAGGGTTGCTTGAGAGGGATATCTTTGACCTCTTCCTCCCTGAGTTCGATAAACCTTGGGTGATCCACTTAAGGGAAAACTTGCTGCTGTTCTACAAACCTCTGCACTTGGAGGCCCAACACTGTCTACAGGAAAGGAGGGGGAACGTAGACATCAATGTCTCGTGAGTAGTTCGTTTAGTTCTTGAGGACATGGGTGAAGTCTAAATGTTAGTAGTGAACTATGGTTGAGTAATATTCAATGTTATGATATTTAAGTTGTGGTGTCATTCTTATAGTGGTGTCGTGTGAACGTCGACTACACGATACTTCACCATTTATGGGCCTAGGGGAGTCCATCTTGTATTCGGTTGCTAATTGCGGGGTTGCCGGAGTGACAGAAACCTGAGCCCCCGTTAGTATATCGATGCAAGAGGGATCGCAGGATCTCAGAGTTTAAGGCTGTGGTTAGATTTATCTTAATTACTTTCTTGTAGTTTGATGTCTACGGCTGCTTCTATTCTTGTAGACAGTGCTGGGCCTCCAAGAGCAGAGGTTTGTAGAACAGCAGCAAGTTTCCCTTAAGTGGATCACCCAAGGTTTATCGAACTCAGGGAGGAAGAGGTCAAAGATATCCCTCACAAGCAACCCTGCAATCACAAAGCAAGAAGTCTCTTGTGTCCCCAACACACCAAATACACTTGTCGATGTATAGGTGCACTAGTTCGGCGAAGAGATAGTGAAATACAAGTAATATGGATGTATATGAGTGGTAATAGCAATCTGAATAAAATATGGCAGCGAGTAAACATGCAACAAAACAGTAAACAAACGGAGATTCGATGCTTGGAAGCAAGGCCCAGGGATCCTGCTTTCACTAGTGGACACTCTCAACAATGATCACATAATAGAACCACTCTACACTCTTTTGTTGGATGATGAACACATTGCGTAGGATTACACGAACCCTCAATGCCGGAGTTAACAAGCTCCACAATTCAATGTTCATATTTAAATAACCTTAGAGTGCAAGATAGATCAACATAATTACACCAAGAACTAACATAGCAGGCACACTATCACCATCACGCCATGAAGGAGGCATAGATCACGTCAATACTTATCATAGCAATAGTTAACTTCATAATCTACAAGAGATCACAATCATAGCCTACACCAAGTACTGCACGAGGCACACACTGTCACCATTACACCGTGCAGGAGGAATAGAGTATTTTAATAACATCACTAGAGTAGCACATAGATGATATTCAACTAGATCACATAAAGAGAGAGATGAACCACATAGCTACAGCGGAGCCCTCAGCCCCGGGGTGAATTACTCCCTCCTCATCATGGAGACAGCGATGGCGGTGAAGATGGCGGTGGAGACGGCGGAGATGACTCCGGGGGCAATTCCCCGTCCGGCGGCGTGCCGGAAGAGACTTCTGTCCCCCGAATCTTGATTTCGCGATGGCGGCGGCTCTGGAAGGTTTTCTCGGGTTTCGTCCTCCGTATCGGTGTTTTTAGGTCAGGGACGACTAAATAGGCGAAGAGACGGAGTCGGAGGGCCACGGGGTGCCCACACAACGGGGCGCCCCCGGGCCGCGCCGGGTGGCGTGTGGGCCCCCCGGCTCCCCTCTCGTCCTTCTCCGGTGCTATGGAAGCTTCCGGGAATTATAAGGTCTTCGGTCTTGATTTCGTCCGATTCCGAAAATATTTCTTTACTAGGATTTATGAAACCAAAAACAGCAGAAAACAGCAAGGCCTTTCGGCATCTCGTCAATAGGTTAGTTCCGGAAAACGCATAATAATGACATATAATGTGTATAAAACATGTAGGTATCATCAATAAAGTAGCATGGAACATAAGAAATTATAGATACGTTTGGGACGTATCAAGCATCCCCAAGCTTAGTTCCTACTCGCCCTCGAGTAGGTAAACGATAACAAAGATAATTTCTTAAGTGACATGCTATCATAATCTTGATCATACTATTGTAAAGCATATGAGATGAATGCAGAGATTCGAAGCAATGATGAAGATAATGAGTAAACAAATGAATCATATAACAAAGACTTTTCATGAATAATACTTTCAAGACAAGCATCAATAAGTCTTGCATAAGAGTTAACTCATAAGCAATAAATTCTTAGTAGAAAGCTTTGAAACAACACAAAGGAAGATATAAGTTTCAGCGGTTGCTTTCAACTTTAACATGTATATCTCATGGATAATTGTCAACACAAGGTAATATAACAAGTGCAATATGCAAGTATGTAGGAATCAATGCACAGTTCACACAAGTGTTTGCTTCTTAAGGTGGAGAGAGATAGGTAAACTGACTCAACAATAAAAGTAAAAGAATGGCCCTTCGACGAGGGAAGCATCGATTGCTATATTTGTGCTAGAGCTTTTATTTTGAAAACATAAAGAGAGCATAAAAATAAAGTTTTGAGAGGTGTTTGTTGTTGTCAACGAATGGTAGCGGGTACTCTAACCCCCTTGCCAGACAAACCTTCAAAGAGCGGCTCCCATTTTATTTTATTTTTGGGTGGCACTCCTTCCAACCTTTCTTTCACAAACCATGGCTAACCGAATCCTCGGGTGCCTGCCAACAATCTCATACCATGAAGGAGTGCCTTTTTATTTTAGTTTTATTATGATGACACTCCTCCCCACCTTTGCTTTCTCAAGCCATGGCTAACCGAATCCTTCGGGTGCCGTCCAACAATCACATACCATGGAGGAGTGTCTATTTTTGTTAATTAATTTGGGACTGGGAATCCCATTGCCAGCTCTTTTTGCAAAATTATTGGATAAGCGGATGAAGCCACTAGTCCATTGGTGAAAGTTGCCCAACAAGATTGAAAGATAAACACCACATACTTCCTCATGAGCTATAAAACATTGACACAAATCAGAGGTGATAAATTTTGAATGGTTTAAAGGTAGCACTCAAGAAATTTACTTTGGAATGGCGGAGAAATACCATGTAGTAGGTAGGTATGGTGGACACAAATGGCATGAATATTGGCTCAAGTATTTGGATGCATGAGAAGTATTCCCTCTCGATACAAGGTTTAGGCTAGCAAGGTTATTTGAAGCAAACTCAAGGATGAAATGGTGCAGCAAGACTCACATATAAACATATTGTAAGCATTATAAGACTTACATCGTCTCCTTGTTGTTCAAACACCTCAACCAGAAAATATCTAGACTTAGAGAGACCAATCATGCAAACCAAATTTTAACAAGTTCTATGTAATTATTCATTAATGGGTACAAGGTACATGATGCAAGAACTTAAACAAGATCTATATGAGCACAACAATTGCCAAGTATCACATTATTCAAGACATTATACCAATTACTACATGTAGCATTTCCCGTTTCCAACAATTAACGAAGCAGTTTCAACCTTCGCCATGAAAATTAAAAGCTAAGAACACATGTGTTCATACGAACCAGCGGAGCATGTCTCTCTCCCAAACAATCATTTATTCAAACAAAAACAAAAACAAAAACATACAGACGCTCCAAGTAAAGTACATAAGATGTGATGGGATAAAAATATAGTTTCAAGAGAAGGAACCTGATAATTTGTCGATGAAGAAGGGGATGCCTTGGGCATCCCCAAGCTTAGATGCTTGAGTCTTCTTGAAATATGCAGGGATGAACCACCGGGGCATCCCCAAGCTTATACTTTTCATTCTTCTTGATCGTAGTATATCATCCTCCTCTCTTGACCCTTGAAAACTTCCTCCACACCAAACTCAAAACAACTCATTAGAGGGTTAGTGCATAATCAAAAACTCACATGTTCAGAGGTGACACAATCATTCTTAACACTTCTGGACATTGCACAAATCTTCTGAAAGTTAATGTGTAACATCCCAAGTTTTCAAAATTTAAAAGTTCATCATGCATTCATTTCATCCATGCATTAAAAGCCAAATAAAATAAATAAACCTCAATAAGTAAAACCTAGTTGTATTATGTTACTATTTAACCTATGTGCTATTTTATTTTATTTATTTTCCAAATGAACCTTTTCTTGTATCTATTATTTCTAAAACAATCCTATGGATTTTACAAATTTTTAGAAAAAGATTTGAGCTCATTTGGAGCTATGGTTCAAAAGTTATGAGAGAAACATAAAAGATATAAAAAAGAAAAAGGAAAAGAGCAAAAAAAAAAGTAAACGGACTGAGCCGGCCGAACTGGGCCAGCCCAAGCCAGCCAAGCACGACCGGCGGCCCAACCCGCGCGCCCCTCTCTCTCCGCTCAGCAGGGCCCCACCCGACGTAGACCCCTGCCGCACCTTCTTCCCCAACCGCTCCCCACGTTCCCCACCTCTCCTCTCACCCGAGCCGGCCACCACCTCCCCCACTCGCCCCCGACCCCCTCTCTCGGCCCCGAGAGCATCCCTACAAAGCCCCGCTCCCCCTCTCTCATTTTCGCCGCTCCCCCACCCTCATAGCGCCGCCAAGCCGCCTTAATTGCACGCCGGAGCGCCGCCTCGCACCGCCGCCTACAACCGCCCGCCCTGGCCAACCGAGGCCGCGGAACACCGCGCCGCCGCCACCATCCGCCTCGCAGCACGCCGGACCCGTCCGCACCTCCACCGCGCCGCCGACCGCCGGAACGCGGCGAGCACCCCGACCCGAGCCGCCGCCACCGCCTCCTTCACCTCCGCCGCCACGTGAGCACCTCCCCTTATCCTCCCCTCTCTTTTCTAATCTGGACCGTCCAGATCACTTGGGATCTGACGGCCACGGTTTCCCCAGAGGGCGATCCGCGTGATCCCCGGTGCGGCCAACCGCGTCGCACCACGTGGCCGCCCTGTCAGCGCGCTGGCCACCCCAGTCAAATGCAGTTTAAATTCAAAATTTAAATGTCAGATTTTGCTCCCATCTTGTAAAATCCATATAAAATCAACCGTAGGCCCAAATTTAACAAATTTTATATTTTTAGAAAGCTTACAGCCTGTAGAACACAACGATGCAACAATACTGTATAGGTTCTGTGATACATTTTGCACCATAATTCAAAACAGAGAATTAACCCTTCGTCACTATAAAAATTGTGTAAATTAATCCAGTGGGCCAAAATCTACAAATTTGTAGTCTCTGGAATCCTTAGAACATGTAGTTCATCATGGAACCAGAGTTGACCAAAGTTGATACGTGCACAAACTTTCTTTTGCAAATATGCTCAAATTAGTAATCTGGCAATAATTCAAATTCTGTAAACTATTTTTGAATGAATCCAATTGCTATGGTCTGGTATTACTGTACCCTATCCAGTGATGTTGGGTTAAGATTTTTACAAAACATAAACACTACAGTACCTATTTTAGTTGATGTATATGCATTGTTAACTAGTTAATGACGCTATAAATAAAACTTTAATAAAATAAATACAACCAGAGATCATTACCAACATTCTAAATACCAGAGGACACTTAATATAACATTTTCACATCATACCTATGTGTGAAATTAAACGATGCATATCATGCATGCATACATGTCTATGGTTGTGCATTCAGAATGTTGTGTTTATTTGGATCATGTTTGTCTTGTTTAGATTGTGAGGAGGACCAGGGTCTTGCTTGTGATTGCTGTGATTGTTCAGGTTGCTTTGACCAAGGCAAGTGACACTCATCTTATCACCCAGTTTTAATTATTGCATTAGTGTTTTTCTAGTAGTATGCATGATAGGTTGTTCTTTGTTTTCAAAGTGAATGCAGTGCTAGAATACCTAGTAGTTGATAGCCACCCTGAACCCGCCCTTGATAGGTAAAAGCTTTGCCGTACCTGGCTACTATCAAAATTGACGCCGCTCTTGTATTTGTTTGGTGGTTTACAAAAGTTTACAAAACTTTGAAAACTAACAACCTTAATGCACCCCTGGGTGGACTGGCTTGCTTGGTGGCTGATTGTTGAGTGGCTACTCAGGGCCACATGACTCCTGTCTAGTACTTGTCATGTGGTTGTCTTCGCCTGAGCGTACACTTGTGGACTGCCACCCAGGAACAAAGAGATTTGTAGGTCTTCACTGTTTTAGATGGCTTCCAGTGCAGCCTTATGGTATATGGCTCTGCCAAGATTCTTAAGTTGTGGAGGTTCATCCTGTTGTCGGATTAGAGGGTGGTTGCAGAAATGCAAGAGAAACGGGTCTGGCTAGTATGGGTGAACTTCTCTTCCCAAAGGTCTTGTCTCATCTTACTCTTGGGTAGGATGGGTCTTAAGGTGAAAGTGCACAACCTCTCGAGAGTTAAATCTAAGATCTTAGCCGTGTCCCCGGTCATGGACAATTTGAGCTACTAGGCAGGGATTGTACTGAAGAATCTCAACACCCCTTTTGTTTTCTAAAGTCAATTAAAATGCGCTAGAGACCCTTCATGGTGTGTCATGGTGAGCCCTCTGAACACCCATGATGGATTTCAAAGTTACCCTAATAAACTTCGTGGTGTGTCATGGTGCGCCCTCTGAACACCCACGATGATTTTCAAAGATTTCAAATGTTTTAACAAATATAGGATAAAACTGGCTTTATGCAAATAGCCTAGCTCCACCAGCCAAATTCATGTAGCTAGTCTTTTCAAAACTGCCACCAAATAAGTGTCATTTGCCAGTACATCATTGTACTGACCTCCATTCGTGGGGCTGCATATTCAAACGTGCAGGTCGCTCTGATGAAGGTTACTGATAGGATCTCGAGTCTACATTCCAACATGTCTGCCTGTGGCGCATGATGAAGATGGAGGCTCCATGCTACTTTATTTCCGCTGTGTTAGATATTTGAACTTTATTTGAATGCTAGTCATTTGGACTATGCAAGTTGTATTTCCCTTATTTGTCGTACCGGATCATTACATTGTAATATTGATACTATTGCTATGAATGCTATATTTTGTACTGTGGTGCTATCAGTGATCCAGGGAGTAGCACTGAACACAGGTGTTCTACCTTGGTTAAAAGGTAGGGCGTTACAAAATGGTATCAGAGCATAGTGTTGCCTGTAGGATAGAGACCCTAGGTTTGGATTAGAAATAGGAACCCTAGGATGAAAAATCTATCTAATCTTGTTTCTATTAAAGAAAAAGTGTACCTTGTGAACTTCTAGTACTCTCATCTATTCCATCTTCAAAAATGTTTTCCTCTTTCCTTAGATGACCTAACTCATGAAGACCATCAAGGAAGACGAGCAAGTAGCCATATTCTTTAGCTTGTTAAGGTAGTCAAGAGGCATTAGATGACCCCATTGACTCATATGTATTTCCGTTACGTTCTGTTGTATTGCCCTACTACCAGATGTATGGCAGTACCAACGAGACTATGCGTATTTTTGAACCTTATTACTTATTAAAGAAAGTTTGGAATTTCTTGTTTTGAATGTTTTTGTTTGGTTTTATGGATTGTTTGGTTGTGTGACTTGTTTGTGCATGTGTAGGAAATTTTATTCCCTAGATCTATCTATCTTGTTTCTCATCTATGCTAAAACAACCACAAATGCCGCCAAGACGTGATCCAACCCAACTGGTAATTTTGGAATCCCAAGGTGTGGATGTTATCTTGAGAATGGACTGGATGACTAGATATAAAGGAGTCATAGATTGTGTTAGTAGATCAATCACACTCACTACCCCTGAAAGAAAAAGGATTCGATTCAAATCCCAATTGAATGTTGGAGATTTTAGGCTGAACTATCTTAAGGGAGTTAGTCTAAACCATCTTAAGGAGGTTAGCCTAGACCAAGTGGCCATAGTAAGAGAATACCCAGATGTCTTTCCAGAGGAATTACCAGGAATGCCACCGGATAGAGATGTGGAGTTTCTGATTGACTTGCTTCCGGGCACGGGCCCTATAGCAAAGAGACCTTATCCTATGTCCACTGATGAGTTGAAGGAACTCAAAAAGCAGCTTGAGGAGCAGCTGCACAAAGGATTCATCAGAGAGAGTTCATCCCCGTGGGGAGCCCCAGTTCTGTTTGTCATGAAGAAGGACAATAGTCAGCGTTTGGTGATGGATTATCGGTCACTGAATGAAGTAACCATCAAAAACAAATACCCCCTACCGAGGATCAATGACTTGTTTGATCAGCTGGAAGGAGCAACAGTGTTTTCCAAGATCGATCTGCGTTCTGGATATTTTCAGCTTAAGATTAGAGAGCATGACATACCCAAGACCGCTTTTGTCACTAGGTATGGCTCCTATGAGTATACGGTGATGCCTTTTGGCTTAACCAATGCACCCTCATACTTCATGAATATGATGAACAAAGTGTTCATGGAATTTCTTGATAAGTTTGTCGTAGTCTTCATTGACGACATACTAATCTATTCCAAGAGTGTTAAGGAACATGAGGAACACCTTCGCCTAATTATGGAGAAGCTACGGGAACACAAACTGTATGCAAAGTTCAGTAAATGTGAGTTCTGGCTGAGTGAAGTAGGATTTCTTGGTCACGTGGTATCCAAGGATGGAATTGCCGTTGACCCTTCAAAGGTGACTGCTGTGACAGAATGGGAAACCCCTAAAAACGTCGGAGAAATCCGTAGTTTCCTAGGTTTGGCTGGTTACTATAGAAGATTCATTGAGAATTTCTCCAAGATTGCTAAACCCATGACTGAGTTGTTGAAGAAAGAAAAGAAATATGAGTGGACTGATGCTTGTGAAGCCAGCTTCCAAGAATTGAAGAAAAGATTAGTATCTGCTCCGGTGTTGTGTCTACCTGATCTAGAGAAAGAATTTCAAGTGTTCTGTGACGCATCACGTCAAGGACTTGGAAGTGTGTTGATGCAAGGAGGCAAAGTAGCATCTTATGCTTCTAGACAGCTCAAGAAACATGAAGGCAACTACCCTACTCATGACTTAGAGTTAGCTTCAGTAGTTCATGCCTTGAAGACCTGGAGACACTACCTGATGGGGAAGCGTTGTGAAGTATTCACCGATCACAAGAGTCTGAAGTACATTTTCACTCAGAAGGATCTGAACATGAGGCAGAGAAGATGGTTAGAGCTCATCAAGGATTACGACCTGAGTTTGCAATACCATCCCGGTAAAGCAAACGTAGTCGCTGACGCCCTGAGCCGTAAGACTTATGTGAACTGTATGTCAAGCAAGGAGTTACCCAAGGATTTGTGTGAAGCATTTAGGGATCTCAGCTTGGAAGTTGTGCCAGAAGGTTTTGTAGCATCACTAGTAGTTCAACCAACATTAATGGATAAAATCCGAGAAACCCAGAAAGGAGATAAAGAAATAGAAGAAGTTAGAAGAGTCTTGAAGGAAGCATTGGCGGAAGGAAGAACAACAGAATTCCGTGAAGATGAGCAAGGAATTGTTTGGTTTGGGAAACGTATCTGTGTACCCGAAGACCCCGATCTAAGGAAGTTGATTTTCCAAGAAGCCCATGAGACTCCATATTCCATTCATCCTGGTAATACTAAGATGTATATGGATTTGAAGGAGAGATTTTGGTGGAATGGCTTGAAGAAGGACATTGCAGAGTACATAGCCAAATGTAACACATGTAGTAAGGTGAAAGCTCAACATCAGAAACCAGCAGGTTTGTTGCAACCGTTGAAAGTTCCAGATTGGAAATGGGATCAAATCGGTATGGACTTCATAACTGGATTACCTCGAACTAAATCCGGGTATGATTCAATCTGGGTAGTAGTCTGTCGTTTGACCAAGGTAGCTCACTTTGTGCCAGTGAAGACCACTTACACTAGTGCGAAGCTAGCGGATATCTACATGAAGAGAATTGTGTGCCTCCATGGTGTGCCCAAGAGTATCGTTTCTGATAGAGGTACCCAATTTACCTCACATTTCTGGAAGCAATTGCATGAATCACTAGGAACTAGGCTGGAGTTCAGTACAACTTTTCATCCACAGACAGATGGTCAAACTGAGAGAGTGAATCAGATCTTAGAGGACATGTTGAGAGCTTGTGCTCTAGATTATGGATCTAGTTGGGATGACAACCTGCCATATGCAGAATTCTCTTACAACAACAGCTATCAAGCCAGTATTGAGATGTCACCATTTGAAGCCTTGTATGGGAAGAAATGCACCACACCACTACTGTGGAGTGGGTTAGGAGAAAGAAGTTTGTTTGGACCTGATATTATTCAAGAAGCTGAAGAGAAGGTTAGACTGATCAAAGATAGGTTGAAGATAGCACAATCCAGGCAGAAGAGCTATGCTGATAAAAAGCGTAGCGATGTTTCCTATGAGGTAGGAGATAGAGTTTACCTCAGAGTGTCGCCTCTTCGAGGTGTCAAAAGATTTGGAATCAAAGGGAAATTAGCTCCGAGATTTATTGGACCATTCAAGGTGTTATCTCGCAAAGGAGAAGTAGCCTATGAGATTAAGTTACCTGATGTTTTTTTCAGCCGTGCATAATGTGTTCCATGTCAGTCAGTTGAAGAAATGTCACCCTGAGATGTCAGAGACCCCACTGAAGGATACAGTACCCCTCGAGGAAGTTCATTTGGAAAGTGACTTGACCTATGAGGAGAAACCAATCAAGATCTTGGAAAGAGCTGAAAGGAATACTCGTACCAAGACCATCAAGTTCTGCAAAGTTCAGTGGAGTCACTATTTTGAAGAAGCAACTTGGGAGTGTGAAGACGATCTTCGAGAAGATCACCCTCACCTATTTGCTAGCCTTTCCGAAGCCCGGGGACGTGCTTCATCTTAAGGGGGTTAGCCTGTAACATCCCAAGTTTTCAAAATTTAAAAGTTCATCATGCATTCATTTCATCCATGCATTAAAAGCCAAATAAAATAAATAAACCTCAATAAGTAAAACCTAGTTGTATTATGTTACTATTTAACCTATGTGCTATTTTATTTTATTTATTTTCCAAATGAACCTTTTCTTGTCTCTATTATTTCTAAAACAATCCTATGGATTTTACAAATTTTTAGAAAAAGATTTGAGCTCATTTGGAGCTATGGTTCAAAAGTTATGAGAGAAACATAAAAGATATAAAAAAGAAAAAGGAAAAGAGCAAAAAAAAAAGTAAACAGACCGAGCCGGCCGAACTGGGCCAGCCCAAGCCAGCCAAGCACGACCGGCGGCCCAACCCGCGCGCCCCTCTCTCTCCGCTCGCTGGCAGCCGGGCCCCACCCGACAGGTAGACCCCACCTGTCAGCACCTTCTTCCCCAACCGCTCCCCACGTTCCCCACCTCTCTGCCTCTCCCCACCCGAGCCGGCCACCACCTCCCCCACTCGCCCCCGACCCCCTCTCTCGGCCCCGAGAGCATCCCTACAAAGCCCCGCTCCCCCTCTCTCATTTTCGCCGCTCCCCCACCCGCATAGCGCCGCCAGGCCGCCTTAATTGCACGCCGGAGCGCCGCCGCACCGCCGCCACGCCGCCCGCCCGGCCAACCGAGGCCGCGGAACACTGCGCCGCCGCCACCATCTCGCCTCGCTGCAGCACGCCGGACCCCGTCCGCACCTCCACCGCCGCCGCCGACCGCCGGAACGCCGGCGAGCACCCGACCCGAGCCGCCCGCCACCGCCTCCTTCACCTCCGGCCACGTGAGCAGCCCCCCTTATCCCCTCCCCTCTCTTTTCTAACTGGACCGTCCGTATCACTTGGGATCTGACGGCCACGGTTTCCCCAGAGGGCGATCCGCGTGATCCCCGGCGTGGCCAACCGCGTCGCACCACGTGGCCGCCCTGTCAGCGCGCTGGCCAACCCAGTCAAATGCAGTTTAAATTCAAATTTAAATGTCAGATTTTGCTCCCATCTTGTAAAATCCATATAAAATCAACCGTAGGCCCAAATTTAACAAATTTTATATTTTTAGAAAGCTTACAGCCTGTAGAACACAACGATGCAACAATACTGTATAGGTTCTGTGATACATTTTGCACCATAATTCAAAACAGAGAATTAACCCTTCGTCACTATAAAAATTGTGTAAATTAATCCAGTGGGCCAAAATCTACAAATTTGTAGTCTCTGGAATCTTTAGAACATGTAGTTCATCATGGAACCAGAGTTGACCAAAGTTGATACGTGCACAAACTTTCTTTTGCAAATATGCTCAAATTAGTAATCTGGCAATAATTCAAATTCTGTAAACTATTTTTGAATGAATCCAATTGCTATGGTCTGGTATTACTGTACCCTATCCAGTGATGTTGGGTTAAGATTTTTACAAAACATAAACACTACAGTACCTATTTTAGTTGATGTATATGCATTGTTAACTAGTTAATGACGCTATAAATAAAACTTTAATAAAATAAATACAACCAGAGATCATTACCAACATTCTAAATACCAGAGGACACTTAATATAACATTTTCACATCATACCTATGTGTGAAATTAAACGATGCATATCACGCATGCATACATGTCTATGGTTGTGCATTCAGAATGTTGTGTTTATTTGGATCATGCTTGTGATTGCTGTGATTGTTCAGGTTGCTTTGACCAAGGCAAGTGACCCTCATCTTATCACCCAGTTTTAATTATTGCATTAGTGTTTTTCTAGTAGTATGCATGATAGGTTGTTCTTTGTTTTCAAAGTGAATGCAATGCTAGAATTCCTAGTAGTGTTATGTATTGTTATATCAGTATTACTCTTATTAGATTTTAATAATATATTAGCCTTGAGATAAGTGTGTTACATAGATATTTTTAATTAATAACATGTAGCCAAATTGTATCATGTGACCATACAGTTTGTCTTGTTATGTCCTTTGGTTATTTGTTCCATCGTGAATTTATGTTTCATTTAATTTGGAAATTAATAAATACCCATTGAGCTTGTAAATTATTGGTTAATAATATTTGGTACTGATATGTTGTTTTTCTCTTAAACTAATTATCTTTGAGTATACACCTTTTTGTTGATGTGTGTACCTTTTCGTCGATAACATTTTATTATAACAACACTCAAACAAATGAAAATTTCTGTATGAGATCTTAAATCTTGCATACTCTTCCTGCAGATGCATCATTATATTGAGTAATACAAATTTTTATTTGTGCAATTGCATGACACTCTAAGTCATTTGAAGAATGTTTTACTATAATCCTAACAGTAGATTTTCTATCAAATCTCGACTTACGAACTCCTCTCTATTACATCCAGTTGTCAGAAAATTGAGCAGTGTCCACTTGTTCATGCAAACTCCGAATATGTTGCATGTCATGGCAAATAATAAAAGAATAATTTCCAATTAACCACGTCTAGATGAACTTCTAGCCTTCATGAGCTTAACTAATGATCCTGACTTCATGCACGACACAACTCGTCTTTTGACTTGTTGTGTATCTAATACAAATGAATTACTATTGTGTTTATTTTAATTATTAATTCATGTTTCAATTGATAACTCAATTTGTATGTACTAATTCTCATGTAAACCTCATTAAATCTTTGATATTTTTTAATTTATATAGATGTGGTGCATAAACTTGCATTTCGAAGTACAACTGAAGTGAATTATCAAATATTTACATGATTCGCGGCTTACAATTTTTTCTGCTCCGTATTTTTATTACTACAACACCATTTCACTTTGTTTGTATCAAATATTTGCTCGCACATTGAGATCTTTGTGGTAGAGTGCAATTCATTTACTTATTGTCATATCTCTGTGGTAGAGTGTCTCTAGTTCCTCTCCAATACTCCCCAAAGAGCAAAAGTAATTGTTTCCTCTCCTATTAGATGATTAATGTACCTGCATATATCCTTAAAAGTTTTGATTTGCAAGAATATAGCTGTATGATTAAGTTTGCACTGAATCGCAACAAAGAAAACTTGGAAGTTTGTACTATATTTCTAGCGGACATTTTTACTACTCCAAGATATATTGAACGGGAGTACTTTTTCAAGCCAAGATAGGAAGATATATTGCAATTTCTTCAGGATATGGTTGGCAGATTATATTTCCATTGTTGCCACTTAATTGCAAACTTGAAGTTCGTACACATGTGATCTATCCATAACACAGGAGGAAATTCTACTTCTGGACTGATAGATTCACAAACGACATCACTTTACTAATGAGAATTCGTGAATGCACTCTGTGCGATACGTACATGCGTGTATGTTTACCGATAGTATTAAACTCTTGCTTGCTTGAAAAATCCGGCCAGCCTCTGTACTCTTCCAAGCGGCCAGTCTCGCGCGCCTCTGCATGCCACATGCCCTGACAATCAATCCCCCGTTCAGGCCCAAACTGCGTTGATGCGTTTACTCTTCACCTTTGAGATAATTGCGCAGATCTTTCAGGTTCTTATCTCGGCGCTTGATGTTCGTTCCTCGAAGCTGTGTGAAATGATTGCATGGTCCACCGGCCAAGTGGATACCTGAATTATGCTTGGTGATCTCGGTTTTTTTTTCTTCTTTTGCCTTGATCAAATACAGCTGATGCCCCTCCATGTTTCAGTGGCTATATATTCTCTTGGAGGTGAAGCATGGTACTGCAACGTCTGACGACATCAAACTCGTCAAAGCAGTCCTGATGTAGTTCTACCGGTGGTTGATCACTGGATACGACGGAGTTGCTGCTGAAGAAGAGCATGCCCTTAAATTATCTGATTCCCTCATACCCATGAATTCAATCGATGTAGTAGCACGCTTCATGGCTCAGCTCCGCTCGTCAGCGTCGAGCTCGAAATTTTCTGCTGCATAGGTGAACATGGCGACTGAAATTTCATGCAGGCAGGCAAACCCCTGCGCCAAAACAGTTTAATCGCAATCTACTTCATGCATTAGGTGGCCAGTTTGAATAATTTTTCGCCCTTGATCCAAACCTACCTCGTTGCCGTCAAACGTCCTTGCTTCACCGCAGAGTGATATGGCTAATTCGCCAGACGAACTCATCGAAGAACTTGGTTGGCGGGTGAGATCGCGCCGTACCCTGGAGCTAGCTTCGCGAGGCGAGATCAACGTTGTTGATTAGATCTCATCCATGCGAGGCTTTTATGCTGGCCCGGATGATAGCTGCTGTGTCATGATCCGCGGCCGTTATGATTGCTGTTCATGCCCCGTTGATGCACATCGTTATTTAACGTAGAGATATGGCTGGATTAGTTGTTCCAATTCTGATGGATTACGAATTTCCAGGACTCACGCACCCACCTTGATAGATTTAGATCCATTTAAATTCTTCTTTCCTCAACGTACGTACCCACCTTGATAGAGCTCGGTCCTTTTTTTTCTTCTTTAAAATCTTAGCCGTTCTTTTCTAGCAGGGGAGATGCATATGTGTTACGTGTCCTAGGTGGATTCTAGTACGGACTTTTGTTTAAAGCGTTTGGTCGTGGACTGCCGTAAATATGTAGTCTTAATCTGTTCCTGATTTTTTTTCAAACTGAAGCGTTACGTCCGGGTAATCTAATCCATTAATTTTGGGATCTCTTATCCTCACCGTTCCTTGTCTTGTACTTTAATTATATAATAGATAGATAGATGCAGTGCTAGAATACCTAGTAGTTGATAGCCACCCTGAACCCGCCCTTGATAGGTAAAAGCTTTGCCGTACCTGGCTACTATCAAAATTGACGCCGCTCTTGTATTTGTTTGGTGGTTTACAAAAGTTTACAAAACTTTGAAAACTAACAACCTTAATGCACCCCTGGGTGGACTGGCTTGCTTGGTGGCTGATTGTTGAGTGGCTACTCAGGGCCACATGACTCCTGTCTAGTACTTGTCATGTGGTTGTCTTCGCCTGAGCGTACACTTGTGGACTGCCACCCAGGAACAAAGAGATTTGTAGGTCTTCACTGTTTTAGATGGCTTCCAGTGCAGCCTTATGGTATATGGCTCTGCCAAGATTCTTAAGTTGTGGAGGTTCATCCTGTTGTCGGATTAGAGGGTGGTTGCAGAAATGCAAGAGAAACGGGTCTGGCTAGTATGGGTGAACTTCTCTTCCCAAAGGTCTTGTCTCATCTTACTCTTGGGTAGGATGGGTCTTAAGGTGAAAGTGCACAACCTCTCGAGAGTTAAATCTAAGATCTTAGCCGTGTCCCCGGTCATGGACAATTTGAGCTACTAGGCAGGGATTGTACTGAAGAATCTCAACACCCCTTTTGTTTTCTAAAGTCAATTAAAATGCGCTAGAGACCCTTCATGGTGTGTCATGGTGAGCCCTCTGAACACCCATGATGGATTTCAAAGTTACCCTAATAAACTTCGTGGTGTGTCATGGTGCGCCCTCTGAACACCCACGATGATTTTCAAAGATTTCAAATGTTTTAACAAATATAGGATAAAACTGGCTTTATGCAAATAGCCTAGCTCCACCAGCCAAATTCATGTAGCTAGTCTTTTCAAAACTGCCACCAAATAAGTGTCATTTGCCAGTACATCATTGTACTGACCTCCATTCGTGGGGCTGCATATTCAAACGTGCAGGTCGCTCTGATGAAGGTTACTGATAGGATCTCGAGTCTACATTCCAACATGTCTGCCTGTGGCGCATGATGAAGATGGAGGCTCCATGCTACTTTATTTCCGCTGTGTTAGATATTTGAACTTTATTTGAATGCTAGTCATTTGGACTATGCAAGTTGTATTTCCCTTATTTGTCGTACCGGATCATTACGTTGTAATATTGATACTATTGCTATGAATGCTATATTTTGTACTGTGGTGCTATCAGTGATCCAGGGAGTAGCACTGAACACAGGTGTTCTACCTTTGTTAAAAGGTAGGGCGTTACATAATGGAACAAAGAAATCCATCCAACCTGAGCAATGCGAAAAAAGGCAGAATCTGTCAAAACAGAACAGTCCGTAAAGACGAATTTTAAAATGGCACCAGACTTGCTCAGATGAAAATGCTCAAATTGAATGAAAGTTGCATACATATCTGAGGATCACTCACGTAAATTGGCATAATTTTCTGAGTTACCTACAGAGAATTAGGCCCAGATTCATGACAGCAAGAAATCTGTTTCTGCGCAGTAATCCAAATCTAGTATCGACCTTTCTATCAAAGACTTTACTTGGCACAAAAATGCAATAAAAATAAGATAAGGAGAGGTTGCTACAGTAGTAACAACTTCCAAGACACAAATACAAAATAAAAGTACTGTAGCAAAATAAACACATGGGTTATCTCCCAAGAAGTTCTTTCTTTATAACCATTAAGATGGGCTTAGCAATTTAAATGATGATGCTTTCATAAGGATGAGAGTCGCAGCAAAGAGAGTATCAAAAAGCAAGTATGAAGCAAATTTAAGCCTAACCCTCTTCCTATGAAAAGGAATCTTGCACACAAATAGATTCATGAAGAACAAAGTGGCAAGCATAGAAAAGCAACACAAGCACAATTTCAAGATTCTCAACATAAAGAGGGGAAACTTAATATTATTAAGATGAATATAACCATGTTTCCCTCTCTCATAATAAATTTCAGTAGTATCATTGATGAAGTCCACAATATAACCATCACTTAAAACATTCTTATCATGGTTCATATGCATAAAGGTATCATTATTTTTGACATAAGAAAAACTCTTCTTATTCATAGTAATTGGAGCAGGATCATTATCAAGAACTTGAACATGGTAAACAAGTTGCATACTAAGGGAATGGTTTTTGGCAAGCCCATCATAACTATGACAAGTTTCATAAGGATAATTGTAACATGTGTCATATACATCTCTATAGCAATTATCTAAACCAGAGTATGTAATATCATCATTTTCACTAAAAGTAGAGGTCTCAAATATAGGATCTTCAAGCACAACATCCCCAAGCTTAGGGATTTCAATATCATCGTTTAAGGGAACATGAATAATGCTATCATCATTACTTTCATAATCAGTACCAAAGAGATTTCCAATATCAAAGGTAGTGTGCTCATTCAAATCATGATCGCTAATGTATGTAAAGGGCATAGGAAGATCATCGTATTTAGATTCATTATCACAATAATCATTAGGAGCAACATACTTACGGTTACCTAGCGTTATCTCATTCACGCGGGGATACGCCGTTACCTCTTTCTTTTTATTCTCCTTCTTCTTCTTCTTCTTCGTTCCTTCTTCTTCTTCTTCTTCTTCTTCTTCTCTTCCTTCTCCTCGTTCCCTTCTTTAGGAGGAAGAGGCTTGAAGGGTGGCTTGTCCGCATAACCTGATTTACTTTTAGAAACAATAGAAGAAACTTGGGAGGATCCCTCCTTTTCATTAATTAGTTGAAAACACACAGCGGTCCTATCATATTTTGGCAAGGTGTCATCTTCTAAAATATTTTGTATGTAAGTATTTGTATGGCTATTATTAATGCAATAAGAAAGACACCCATGCAGGACATCATCAATATCAAGATCGTTAATATCTAACAAAGAAATTTTTCTTGATAACTCTTCACACTTCAAAAATAAGGTAAGTTCATCATGCTGATTAGGAATAATTTCATCATCACAATACAAATTTGCAGCACTCATGGGGTTCGAATTATCATTGGAGGAGCATTGAAAATTAAAATGACCAACTCTATGGCAAAGTTCACAAATAAAAGGATAGAGGGCACACACTTTTTCTCCAAGATCATCTAGAGCTCTAGACCACTTTATAGTTTTTTCATTTCTGTGATGGATACAATATTCATCTTCTATTTGATTAATTCCACAAGGTCTATGTATTCCACAAAAATTAACATGCTTATAGGAAATAGCATTTTCAGAAGTTTCAACATGTTCATTGCAATCATTAATAACAGTTTCATCCTTCATGCAAGCGTCTTTAAAAGGTTCATGATACTTATCAAAATTCTTCCTAGGCAATTCAATGTGAGAAGCAAAAGCTTTATAAAGATTTGCAGCAACTTGAGAGTCAAGACCATAAGTAGCACTCATATTTCGAAATTTACCACTATCCATAAAAGTTTCAATGCATTCATAATCATAATTTATACCTGACTCTTTACCTTTGTCGTTCTCCCAATCTTCAGCGTTCTCCTTAATCCGATCAAGAAGGTCCCTTTTAAACTCTTCTTTGTTGCGCGTGAATGATCCAGAACAAGTAGTATCCAGCAAGGTCTTATCTTGAAAAGAAAGTCTTGCATAGAAATTATCAATGATGATATTACCTGGAAGCTCATGATTGGGGCATTTGAGCATTAAAGTCTTCAATCTCTCCCATGCTTGGGCAATACTCTCTCCATCATGAGGCCAAAAATTATATATATGGTTTCGATCTTTGTGAATTTCACTTGGAGGATAGAACTTGGAATAAAATAGAGGCACAATATCCTTCCAATCAAGAGAGCGCCCGTCCTTCAATAGTTTATACCAATGCGCCGCTTCACCAGATAGCGACATAACAAATAATTTCTTTCTAACTTCATCCATTGAAATACCTGCACACTTGAATAACCCGCATAATTCATGCAAAAACAGTAAATGATCACCAGGATGGACAGTTCCATCCCCTTCATAGCGGTTATCCATAACACGTTCAATAATTTTCATAGGTATTTTATACGGAATACTTTCAGCAGGTGGATTTAAAATATCAGAAGCATCATTAGAGTTATCGCATATAGGAGATAAAGCATTATCAGAGCAAAATATTTCTTCCAAAGTTGAGGAGCAAAAAAGATTATTTTTATGTAAACTAGCTTCCCCAAGCTTAGACTTCTTCATAGCATTAGCAGTAATTGCATTCATACTAATAACATTGCTATTATCATGCAAATAAGGTTCCATAGGTTTTTTAATTTTCGCATCAAACAATTCTAAATTAGGAAAAAGATTAAAAAACTCACCAATTTTTTTGTTGTTTTCCATTATGCCTAACTAGTGAAAATAAAAACAAGAAACAAAAAGATGCAATTGCAGGATCTAAAGGAAATAGCTTCGAGCACTCACACACCGCAACAGTGCTAGGAAATAGCTTAGTAGTCGGAGGATGTGAATACCTTTTACCTTACCTCCCGGCAACGGCGCCAAAAGTGCTTGATGTCTACGGGTGCTTCTATTCTTGTAGACAGTGTTGGGCCTCCAAGAGCAGAGGTTTGTAGAACAGCAAGTTTCCCTTAAGTGGATCACCCAAGGTTTATCGAACTCGGGGAGGAAGAGGTCAAAGATATCCCTCTCAAGCAACCCTGCAATCACAAAGCAAGAAGTCTCTTGTGTCCCCAACACACCAAATACACTTGTCAGATGTATAGGTGCACTAGTTCGGCGAAGAGATAGTGAAATACAAGTAATATGGATGTATATGAGTGGTAATAGCAATCTGAATAAAATATGGCAGCGAGTAAACATGCAACAAAACAGTAAACAAACGGAGATTCGATGCTTAGAAGCAAGGCCCAGGGATCCTGCTTTCACTAGTGGACACTCTCAACAATGATCACATAATAGAACCACTCTACACTCTTTTGTTGGATGATGAACACATTGCGTAGGATTACACGAACCCTCAATGCCGGAGTTAACAAGCTCCACAATTCAATGTTCATATTTAAATAACCTTAGAGTGCAAGATAGATCAACATAATTACACCAAGAACTAACATAGCATGCACACTATCACCATCACGCCATGAAGGAGGCATAGATCACGTCAATACTTATCATAGCAATAGTTAACTTCATAATCTACAAGAGATCACAATCATAGCCTACACCAAGTACTGCACGAGGCACACACTGTCACCATTACACAGTGCAGGAGGAATAGAGTATTTTAATAACATCACTAGAGTAGCACATAGATGATATTCAACTAGATCACATAAAGAGAGAGATGAACCACATAGCTACAACGGAGCCCTCAGCCCCGGGGGTGAATTACTCCCTCCTCATCATGGAGACAGCGATGGCGGTGAAGATGGCGGTGGAGACGGCGGTGGAGATGACTCCGGGGCAATTCCCGTCCCGGCGGCGTGCCGAAGAGACTTCTGTCCCCCGAATCTTGATTTCGCGATGGCGGCGGCTCTGGAAGGTTTTCTCGGGTTTCGTCCTCCGTATCGGTGTTTTTAGGTCAGGGACGACTAAATAGGCGAAGAGACGGAGTCGGAGGGCCACGGGGTGCCCACACAACAGGGGGGCGCGCCCCCCCTGGGCCGTGCCGGGGTGGCGTGTGGGGCCCCCCTGGCTCCCCTCTCGTCCTTCTCCGGTGCTCTGGAAACTTCCGGGAATTATAAGGTCTTCGGTCTTGATTTCGTCCGATTCCGAAAATATTTCTTTACTAGGATTTCTGAAACCAAAAACAGCAGAAAACAGCAACTGGCCTTCGGCATCTCGTCAATAGGTTAGTTCCGAAAACGCATAATAATGACATATAATGTGTATAAAACATGTAGGTATCATCAATAAAGTAGCATGGAACATAAGAAATTATAGATACGTTTGGGACGTATCATAGTTGCGGATGCTTGCAAGGGGTATAATCACAAGTATGTATTAGTCCTAGGAAGGGCGGTGCATTAGCATAGGTTCACCCACACAACACTTATCAAAACAATGAAGATTATTTAGCCACATGAAGCGAAAGCACTAGACTAAAATCCCCGTGTGTCCTCAAGAACGTTTGGTCATTATAAGTAAACAAACCGGCTTGTCCTTTGTGCTAAAAGGATTGGGCCACTCGCAGCAATTATTACTCTCGCATTTTATTTACTTGTACTTTATTTATCTGCTACATCAAAACCCCCTGAAAACTTGTCTGTGAGCATTTACAGTGAATCCTTCACCGAAACTGCTGTCAACACCTTCTGCTCCTCGTTGGGATCGACATTCTTACTTATCAAAGATACTACGATACACCCCCTATACTTGTGGGTCATCAAGACTATTTTCTGGCGCCGTTGCCGGGGAGTGAAGCGCTATTGGTAAGTGGAATTGGTAAGGAAAACCTTTACTGTTTGTGCTGATTTTATTTCTGCCTGCTGCTATAAGTTATTATGGAGAGATCTTCTCTTCAATTTCTATTTGGGAAATCTACTACTACTGCAACGGTAGTGGATGAAGCGCCAGGTGAGGAAGTGATACCATATAAAATACCTATGAAGATTATTGAACGTGTTATGGATAACCGCTATGAAGGGGATGGAACTGTTCATCCTGGTGATCATTTACTGTTTTTGCATGAATTATGCGGGTTATTCAAATGTGCAGGTATTGCTATGAATGAAGTTAGAAAGAAACTATTCACTATATCGCTGTCTGGTAAAGCGGCGCATTGGTATAAATTGCTGAAGAATGGTGATTCTATTGATTGGGAGGACATTGTGCCTTTATTTTATTCTAAATTCTATCCTCCAAGTGAAATTCACAAGGATCGGAACCGCATATATAATTTCTGGCCTCATGATGGAGAAAGTATTGCCCAAGCTTGGGGGAGATTGAAGTCTTTAATGCTCAAATGCCCCATTCATGAGCTTCCTGGTAATGTTATTATTGATAATTTCTATGCAAGACTTTCTTTTCAAGACAAGACCTTGCTGGATACTTCTTGTTCTGGATCATTTACACGCAAGAAAGAAGAG
Organism: Lolium multiflorum; assembly: GCA_030979885.1. Lineage (NCBI taxonomy): Eukaryota > Viridiplantae > Streptophyta > Magnoliopsida > Poales > Poaceae > Lolium > Lolium multiflorum. The sequence goes on along the minus strand of JAUUTY010000240.1, from coordinate 208,458 downwards.
TTTAAAAGGGATCTTCTTGATCGGATCCAAGAAAATACTGAAGGATGGGAGAACGACAAAGATAGAGAATCAGGTATAATTTATGATTATAAATGCATTGAAGCTTTTATGGATACTGATAAATTTCGTAATATGAGTGCTACATATGGTCTTGATTCTCAAGTTGCTGCAAATCTTTACAAAGCTTTTGCCTCTCATTATGAATTGCCTAAGAAGAATTTTGATAAGTATCATGAACCGTATAAAGATAAAATTGATTCATCTATTAATAAATGTGTTGTAGTTGAAACTGTTGATCATGTTATTCCTGAAGCTTATATTGAAAAAACTCCTTTCCCTGCTAAAATGAAAGAGTATTCTGTTATATCTAGTGCGGTTAATAAAAGTGAAAAGAAACCTATAGAACCCGAAGAACAAATTAAAATTGAACCTGCTGTTGCAATAGTTAAAGATCTTGTGACTGAAAATTTGGAGGATGGTCATATTATTTTCTGTGAAGATGCTTCTAATATTGTTTCACATCCTAATAAACCCAAACAAGTTAGTGTTCCTATGTTATCTGTTAGAATTGGTGATCATTGCTATTATGGTTTATGTGATATTGGTGCAAGTGTTAGTGCTATTCCTTATGAGCTTTATACGGAGATTATGCATGAAGAGAGTGAATTTAGTGATCAGGTGTATACGTGTGCACGCACCCCGCGTCGTCCGATTTGCTTCGAGATTATCTCTCCGTGCGTTGATGCTCACGGCTGCCTAACGGTGTGGAATCTGCTTTTTGAGTGGACCCGAGGCCAGCTGTTGTCGGCTAGCGCATGCGTGAGCGCATCTCTTTAGCCACCATGTACTACCGTCTCCTCTGCTCCCGTTGACTAAATTTGGAGATGCGCGGCGGCATGAGCCAGGACAAGCAACCAAGCGGATCGACGAGGGGGTGGCCGGGCAGCTTTGCGGCTGGTGCACCGCCTGGTTCATGCTCTCATGGGTCGCTCACGTCGCCATTATGTGAGGAGTGACCTCCGCCATGGTCGGCGGAGTGAGATCGACCAATCTCGGTGGAGGTGGAGCGAGGTCGACGAAGAGCCAAGGAGATGCGTCGGCCCGCTCCTAGCGGCACAGCCTGACGAGTGTGGTGGTGTTGCACGGTTGATTGCAAGCTGCGGCTCAACTGGGCGGTGGAGAGCTGGTGGCGTGCGGCGCGCCGGTGCCTGAGCGGGACGGAGACTAGGCGTTGTCGGCCGGCTACAGCCTCTGGACGGCGGAGGATGTTATGCTTTTGTTTGAAGCCAATGAAACGGCACTTACTGCTTTTCGTTCGATCTATGTATGGAGATTTCTCCATGTTATTTCCAATTTTCGTTGTCCTCTTCTGGCCCAAATTGGGTGCGGTAATTGTGTGATTGATGGAGTATAAGATTTTCAGCTTTATGCTGTGTTAAGACCTGACAAATAAAGAAGATTGATCCTTCCCAACCAAAATCAAAATATTTTTTAGAGGGATTGATACCGGAGGAAGAACATTCTTTAAGGATTGAAACAACATCAGAACGGCGAAGCAGACTCCATGTCTGAATGCTGTGGGGAAAATGCTGCTCGAAAGACGAAATCAAAAGAAAGAAAGAAAAGAGAACACCAAAGACAGACCACGGTGAGCACCATCCGGCCGCCAGCCAACCGAGCGGGATCTCCTCGTCCGACTCGAGCAGCACGACGCGGCCGCGCACAAACTGCTCAAACGGCAGCGCGACGCGGCCAACGGCAGCGCAATGCGGCCGCGCACAAACTGCTCCTGCCTGCCGCTGCTGGGAACCTTGGGGCGACCAGGGGGCACGCAGTGGGAAGCATTCTTGGTGTCTCCCGTCGATGGGGAGCACTGGGGCCGCCACGTCCGTCCTCGTCTCGAGCAGGGTGCGGGCCGCCGCCGTGCCCCTCGTTCCCAACCTCGCCCTGCGGCCTGATGCTCCACGAGAGGGCGCCGCCGGATCTGGGGCAACCCTGCCGATGAGCATCTGGATGGGGATGCGAGCGGACAGACGCATCACCGACGAGCTCGACCCGGGCTCCTTGATTTGGGAAAAATTGGGCTCCCAGTGGCGTGGGGCGGTGCGCTGGAAGAGGCCACGCGGAGTGGGCCCGGTGATGGGAACGGGTGTCGTGGTGATTTTTCGGGGCGGTTGCGCAAGGAGCGGAGGTACACAGCCCAACGGCACAACACACGGCGTGAGACACGTGTTGGATGGAAACCGCGTGCTCACGTATACACCTGATCACCGAGCTTCATCCGTATGCATGAAATTGGTTCTTGTGAACTTGAAGATATTGATGTGGTTATTCGCCTGGCTAATAGAGAAACTATTTCTCCAATTGGTATTGTTCGAGATGTGGAAGTTCTATGTGGTAAGATTAAATATCCTGCTGACTTTTTGGTACTTGGTTCTGCTGCTAGTGATTATTGTCCTATCATTTTTGGTAGACCTTTTATAAATACTTGTGGAGCTATTATAGATTGTAAGAAAGAGAAAATTTTGACTAGATTTGCTGGTGAACCTTATGAATTTAACTTTTCTAAATTTACCAAAATTCCTTATAAAGCTGACTTGCCTAGTAATGATTTTAAAATGGAGCAGTGTGCATCTATTGTTCTTGTTCCTAATAATCCTTTGCAGCAACATTTGGAGAATAGTGAAAGTGAAGCTTTTAGGAAAGAAAGAGATGAGCTTGAGGAAATTTTTCTTCGCCAACCTATTCTCAAGCATGATTTACCGGTGGAAGATTTGGGTACAACACCGCCACCAAAGGAAGATCCTGTTTTCGATTTAAAGCCTTTACCTGATAATCTTAAATATGCTCATATTGATGATAAGAAAATATATCCTATTATTATTAGTTCTAAGCTTTCAGAGATTGAGGAAGAAAGGTTATTGGAAATATTGAAGAAACACCGAGGAGCTATTGGCTATACTCTTGATGATTTGAAAGGGATTTCTCCTTCTATTTGCCAACATGCTATCAATATGGAAGATGATGCAAAGCCTGTTGTTGAACATCAGCGTCGTCTAATTCCGAAGATGAAAGAGGTGGTAAGGAACGAGGTATTAAAACTTCTTGAAGCTGGTATTATATATCCTATTGCTGATAGTAGATGGGTTAGTCCTGTGCATTGTGTTCCTAAGAAAGGAGGAATGACTGTTGTGCCTAATGATAATGATGAGCTCATCCCTCAAAGAGTAGTTGTAGGGTATAGAATGTGCATTGATTTTCGAAAGGTTAATAAAGTTACTAAGAAAGATCATTACCCTTTACCATTTATTGATCAAATGCTAGAAAGGTTGTCTAAAAATACTCATTTTTGTTTTCTTGATGGTTATTCTAGGTTTTCACAAATTGCTGTTAAAGCTAAAGATCAAGAGAAAACCACGTTCACTTGTCCTTATGGAACTTATGCTTATAGGCGTATGCCTTTTGGTTTATGTAATGCTCATGCTACTTTTCAAAGATGCATGTCTGCTATTTTTCATGGTTTTTGCGAAAGTATTGTAGAGGTGTTCATGGATGATTTTTCTGTCTATGGGAATTCTTTTGATAATTGCTTGCGAAACCTCGATAAAGTTTTGCAGAGATGTGAAGAAACTAACCTTGTTCTTAATTGGGAGAAATGCCACTTTATGGTTAATGAAGGAATTGTATTGGGACATAAAATTTCTGAGAGAGGTATTGAAGTTGATAGAGCTAAAGTTGAAGCAATTGAGAAGATGCCCTATCCGAGGGATGTTAAAGGTATTCGTAGTGTTCTTGGTCATGCTGGGTTTTATAGGAGATTTATTAAAGATTTCTCTAAAATTTCAAAGCCTCTTACTAATCTTCTTCAAAAAGATGTACCTTTTGTTTTTGATGATGATTGTAAGGAAGCTTTTGAAACTCTAAAGAAAGCCTTAACAACTGCTCCTGTAGTTGAACCTCCCTGATTGGAATTTGCCTTTTGAAATTATGTGTGATGCTAGTGATTTTGCTGTAGGCGCTGTTCTTGGACAGCGAGTAGATAAAAAATTAAATGTTATTCATTATGCTAGTAAGACTCTTGATGCTGCTCAAAGAAATTATGCTACAACTGAAAAAGAATTGTTAGCTGTAGTCTTTGCTTGTGACAAGTTTAGACCCTATATTGTTGATTCAAAAGTTACAATTCATACTGATCATGCTGCAATTAGATACCTTATGACAAAGAAAGATGCTAAGCCAAGGCTTATTAGATGGGTACTTCTTTTGCAAGAATTTGATTTACATATTATAGATAGGAAAGGTGCTGATAATCCTGTTGCTGATAATTTGTCTAGATTGGAAAATATTGCTTATGATCCTGTTCCTGTTAATGATAGTTTTCCAAATGAACAATTGGCTGTAATAAAGGTGAGCTCGCGAGAGAGCCCTTGGTATGCTGATTATGCTAACTTTATTGTTTCGAAGTATTTGCCTCCAACCTTTTCAGCTCAGCAAAGGAGGAAATTCTTTTATGACTTGAGGCATTATTTTTGGGATGACCCACACTTATATAAAGAAGGAGTGGATGGTATTATGCGAAGATGTGTTCCTGAATATGAACAACAGGAGATATTGAGTAAATGTCATGGTAGTGTTTATGGAGGACATCATGCTGGAGATAGAACCGCGCAAAAGGTTCTACAATCAGGTTTTTATTGGCCAACACTTTTCAAAGATGCAAGGAAATTTATTTTATCTTGTGATGAATGTCAAAGAGTTGGTAATATCTCTAGACGCAATGAAATGCCTATGAATTATACTCTTGTTATTGAACCATTCGATTGTTGGGGATTCGACTTCATGGGTCCTTTCCCTTCTTCAGAAGGTAACACTCATATACTTGTCGCTGTTGATTATGTTACTAAATGGGTAGAAGCTATACCTACAAAGAGTGCTGATGGTGAGACTTCTTTAAAAATGCTTTTAGATATTATTTTTCCTAGATTTGGAGTACCTAGATATATTATGACTGATGGAGGTTCTCATTTTATTCATGGAGGTTTTAGAAAAACTCTTGCTAAGTATGGTATTAATCATAGAATTGCTTCCGCTTATCACCCTCAAACTAGTGGTCAAGTAGAATTATCAAATAGAGAGATTAAATCTATTTTGGGAAAGACCGTTAATAAATCTAGAAAGAATTGGGCTAGCAAATTGAAGGAAGCACTATGGGCTTATAGAACTGCTTATAAAAATCCTATGGGAATGTCACCTTATAAAATGGTTTATGGAAAAGCTTGTCATTTACCTTTAGAACTAGAGCACAAAGCTTATTGGGCTGTTAGAGAACTAAATAAAGATCCTAAACTAGCCGGTAATAAGAGGTTGCTGCAATTAAGTTCTCTAGATGAATGGAGAAGTGAAGCTTATGAAAATGCTAAACTCTTTAAAGAAAAAGTTAAGAAATGGCATGATAGAAGGATCATCAAAAGAGAGTTTAATATTGGGGATAAAGTCCTATTGTATCGGTCTCGTCTCAGATTCTTTGCAGGGAAATTACTCTCGAAATGGGAAGGACCATATGTTGTTGAGGAGGTGTATCATTCAGGAGCAATTAAAATTAGCTCTCTCCAAGGCAATGCCACGCAAGTGGTGAATGGACAAAGACTCAAGCATTATATCTCGGGTGATTCTTATAATGTTGATGTTGATATTATTCAAGTGGAAACACCGGAGGCTTTCATCAAAGGACAAATTGACAGTCCGCCAGAACTCGACTTTGAATAGGTAACAGTACAGGTAATAAAAGTCCGCGTTTAGCTTTCCGAACAATATTTTTGCTGTTTTTGGAAAATATGAAAAATTACGGAATCGAAACGGAGTGGAAAAGACGCGCGAGGGCCCGTCACCATAGGCCGGCGCGGCCCCACCCCGGCCGCGCCGCCCTATGGGGACAGCCCCTCGTCGTCCCTTTTCCACTCGTTTTCGGCCTGGAACCTTCCTTTTGTTGTAAAAATATTTGCTATATAATCCCCCGGACCCCTGGAGGTCCGTATATCGTTTTCTCGTCGTGTTTTGTTTCGAGCTGTTTTCTGCCAGGATCTGCTTCGGATCTAGATCCACCATGTCTTCGTCGGGAACTCAGAAGGACAGCTTCTTTGAGGACGTCGTCAACCCGTACATGAACGAGCTGAAGATGCACCCCAAAGAATTGCTGCTCGTGGATGGAGAGTTGCAGATCAAAGATGTCCAGGGTCCTAAGGGAGAAGGGAGTTTGGAAGACAGGATGGAGAAGCTGGAACAAGAGGTCTTCAATTACAAGAAGATGGCTGAGCGTGAAGTGGATATCTTTCACAAGATTGTGTCTGAACTCATTGATGGACACAAGAAGGAGACTGCAAAGTTGTGGGACGATATCTTCTCACTTCACGACACCACCAACAAACTCCAAGCTCAACTCTATGATGTTCATAATCAAAATTGTGAGTATGAAAACAGGTTTAAGCGCATAAGTCATGCTGCTAGTTTCAGGTTTCCGGAGACCAAGATGTCTTTTGTTGATGGAGAGCCTCTTCCATGGAAGTCTGATGACGGCAAAGATTCGCCATCATCACCGAAGGAGTAATTCATCATCGGTATTGGCATCCCCTTGGTTTGTTCCAAGATTGGGGGAGTGCCGCGGTATCACATCATCACTACCTTTATCTTTTACTATCAAGTAGTGTCATATCATGAGTAGGGAAGTTATCATATGGAATAGTATGCAATGTGGAAGTATCTCTCTTAGTTGGTTATCTATGTATCCGTTGGTGTGAGTTATCGTTATGGAATATTAATGAGAAGTCTTATCATTTACTTTTTGCACACCTTATTTTAGTTTGCAATCTCCATTATATGATTACTCTTGACATTAGTATTGATATCACTTTGGGAGCATCAAGTAAATCTATTTGGTTTTGGCAAATTTAGCATTGGTCAATAGCAGCAACACCCTGATGTTTAAATAGAAGAGGGAAATACATGTAGATATATTACTCTATTATCTCTATGCTAATGAGTTTAGTATTCTGAAGTAAAATTGCTTGTGCTTATGAGAAAGATGCATGATTGTTCTATCATATGTATATTTGTTTGTTTCCCTCAACCTTTATGCTTGCTATCAAACCTTGCTAGCCAAAGACCTGTATCGAGAGGGAATGCTTCTCATACATCCATAACCTTAGACCAAACCTATGCCATTTGTGTCCACCATACCTACCTACTACATGGTATTTTCTGCCATTCCAAGTAAATACTTCATGTGCTACCTTTAAATAATTCAAACTATACTACTCCTTATTTGTGTCAATGTTTTATAGCTCATGAGGAAGTATGTGGTGTTTTATCTTTCAATCTTGTTGGGCGGACTTTCACCAATGGACTAGTGGCACATCCGCTTATCCAATAGTTTTGCAATAAGAGCTGGCAACGGGGTTCCCAGCCCCAATTAATAACTCTCATTAATAATTCTCTTCACATGTTTTGCCCTGATTTATCAGTAAGCAACTTAATTTTGCAATAGACACTCCTCCATGGTATGTGAATGTTGGAAGGCACCCGAGGATTCGGTTAGCCATGGATTGAGAAAGCCAAGGTTGGGGGGAGTGTCATCCATAATAAAACTAAAATACATGTGTAAATAAAAGAGAAGGGGGATGATCTACCTTGCTGGTAGAGATGCCGTCCCTCATGGGAGCCGCTCTTGGAAGGTTCGTTTGGCAAGGGGGTTAGAGTACCCGCTACCATTCGTTGACAACAACAAACACCGCTCAAAATCTTACTTTTATGCTCTTTATATGATTTCAAAACTTGAAAAGCTCTAGCACATGATTTAATCCCTGCTTCCCTCTGCGAAGGGCCTATCTTTTACTTTTATGTTGAGTCAGTAAACCTATTTCCCTCTATCTCAAGCAAGCAATTGAGTTGTTGTGAACCAACCATTTATGCTATGATTCAGTTAATCATGTCTTTTATACTTTCTTGTTTAGTACAAATTTTATCTGAATGAATATGACTTTGAAGTTATCAATGATTATGAGGAGATGGTTATGATTAAATATGAAAGCCCAGCTATAAATTCTAATATGAAAGCTTTGCTTAGAAGTACAATCCGTTAGTAGTTCTCTGACCAAGAACAAAGTTTGCCATCACCAACTATGATTTCTTATGCACCTTTACTTGTGATTTCTCTTTACTTATTTCAAGATGAGTTATATGAGGAAGTTGTTTACTAGAATGTCTTGTGTGAATGAATATGATGCTTCTTGTCCGTATTTTATTTATCGACTCTTCACTCCATAAACATGTGGTCTTGTTTATCGAGCTCAGTTTCGCTTGGGGACAAGCGAGGTCTAAGCTTGGGGGGAGTTGATACGTCCAATTTGCATCACTATTTTGTATCATAATTTGTTGTTATTCATTGATATATTTCATATTGGGACACAATACTTATGTTATTTCATCTATTTTGCATGTTTCATCATTATTGGAGGATCAAGCACCGGAGCCAGGATTCTGCTGGAAAAGCACCGTCAGAACGCAATATTTCGGAAGATCAACTGTGGAAGGAAATTACACGTAAATTCCTATTTTTCCAAATGACGGAGGGAGCCAGAAGGGGGAGAAGAGGGGACCCGAGGTGGGCCCACCCCATAGGCCGGCGCGGCCCAAGGCCTGGCCGCGCCGCCCTATGAGGAGGGGGCCCACACCCTCTCGCCTCCTTTTCTTCGCGTACTCCTTCGTCCCTAAAACCTAAGCCACAGAGGGTACCTCACGAAGAGTTACAGCCGCGCGGGGCGGAGAACACCAGAGAGAAAAGAGCTCTCCGGCGGGCAGGAATCCGCCGGGGAAATTCCCTCCCGGAGGCGGAAATCGACGCCATCGCCATCGTCATCGAGCTGGACATCATCTCCATCATCATCATCATCATCTCCACCGTCTACACCGCCATCACCACCGCTGCACCTCGTCACCGCTGTAACAATTTGGGTTGGATCTTGATTGTTTGATAGGGGAAACTCTCCCGGTGTTAATCTCTACTTGTTATTGATGCTATTGAGTGAAACCATAGAACCAAGGTTTATGTTCAGATTGTTATTCATCATCATATCACCTCTGATTGTATTCCATATGATGTCTCGTGAGTAGTTCGTTTAGTTCTTGAGGACATGGGTGAAGTCTAAATGTTAGTAGTGAACTATGGTTGAGTAATATTCAATGTTATGATATTTAAGTTGTGGTGTCATTCTTCTAGTGGTGTCGTGTGAACGTCGACTACACGATACTTCACCATTTATGGGCCTAGGGGAGTGCATCTTGTATTCGGTTGCTAATTGCGGGGTTGCCGGAGTGACAGAAACCTGAGCCCCCGTTAGTATATCGATGCAAGAGGGATCGCAGGATCTCAGAGTTTAAGGCTGTGGTTAGATTTATCTTAATTACTTTCTTATAGTTGCGGATGCTTGCAAGGGGTATAATCACAAGTATGTATTAGTCCTAGGAAGGGCGGTGCATTAGCATAGGTTCACCCACACAACACTTATCAAAACAATGAAGATTATTTAGCCACATGAAGCGAAAGCACTAGACTAAAATCCCGTGTGTCCTCAAGAACGTTTGGTCATTATAAGTAAACAAACCGGCTTGTCCTTTGTGCTAAAAAGGATTGGGCCACTCGCAGCAATTATTTCTCTCGCATTTTATTTACTTGTACTTTATTTATCTGCTACATCAAAACCCCCTGAAAACTTGTCTGTGAGCATTTACAGTGAATCCTTCATCGAAACTGCTTGTCAACACCTTCTGCTCCTCGTTGGGATTGACATTCTTACTTATCGAAGATACTACGATACACCCCCTATACTTGTGGGTCATCACGTCCCCAGAAACATGGTTACCGCTCAACAAGCAACTTATAAGAAATAAGACACATAACTACATATTCATCACCACAATAGTTTTTAAGCTATTTGTCCCATGAGCTATATATTGAAAAGATAAAGGAATGAAATTTTAAAGGTAGCACTCAAGTAATTTACTTTGGAATGGCAGAAAAATACCACATAGTAGGTAGATATGGTGGACACAAATGGCATGAGTTTTGGCTCAAGATGTTTGGATGCACAAGAAGAATTCCTCTCAATACAAAGCTTAGGCTAGCAAGGTTGTTTGAAGCAAACACAAGTATGAACAGGTACAGCAAAACTTACACAAGAACATATTGCAAGCATTATAAGACTCTACACTGTCTTCCTTATTGTTCAAACACTTTACCAGAAAATATCTAGACTTAGAGAGACCAATCATGCAAACCAAATTTAACAAGCTCTACGGTAGTTCTCCACTAATAGATTAAACTACATGATGCAAGAGCTTAAACATGATCTATGAGAGCTCAAAACAATTGCCAAGTTTCAAGTTATTCCAAACCATATGAAGCATTTTCTGATTCCAACCAAATAGCAATCAACGAAGCAATTTTCAGCCTTCGCCATGAACATTAAAGCACAACTAAGAACACAAGTGTTCCATATGAAAAAGCGGAGCGTGTCTCTCTCCCACATGAGCATGAATTTATTCAGAGAATGAAAATAACAAAACGAAAATAAAAGCACACAGACGCTCCAAGTAAAGTACATAAGATGTGATGGAATAAAAATATAGTTTCACTAGAAGTGACCTGATAAGTTGTCGATGAAGAAGGGGATGCCTTGGGCATCCCCAAGCTTAGATGCTTGAGTCTTCTTAAAATATGCAGGGATGAACCACGGGGCATCCCCAAGCTTAGACTTTTCACTCTTCTTGATCATAGTATATCATCCTCTTCTCTTGACCCTTGAAAACTTCGTCCACACCAAAACTTCAAGCAAACTCATTGGAGGGTTAGTGCATAATCAAAAATTCATATATTCAGAGGTGACATAATCATTCTTAACACTTCTGGACATTGCACAAAGCTTCTGAAAGTTAATGGAACAAAGAAACTCATTCAACATAGCAAAACGGCAATGCGAAATAAAAGGCAGAATCTGTCAAAATAGAACAGTCCGTAAAGACGAATTTTACAGAGGCACTTAACTTGCTCAAACGGAAAAACTCAAAACTAATGAAAGTTGCATACATATCTGAGGATCACGCACGTAAAGTGGCATATTTTTTTGATTTTTCTACAGAGAGATCTACGCAAATTCGTGACAGACAGCAAATCTGTTTCTGCGCAGTAATCCAAATCTAGTATCAACTTTACCATAGAGACTTTACTTGGCACAAAAACATGATAAGGAGAGGTTGCTACAGTACTAAAAACTTCCAAGACTCAACAATATAGTAACAAAATAAAACCATGGGTTATTGTTATCACCGGATTTTGGCCAAATCAGGAGATGGGCCGTAAGTGAAGATGAGCTTGAAGGACGTACGCATGGAGCATCTTCGAAGCGGCCTTGTGCTAAGAGTTTGGGCTAAATTGCCCATGTATCTGTAATATAGTAGATCGTATCGTGTTTAGAATGAAAAGATAGAGTCTGGCCCGTGCACGGTTAGGTGCACGCCTCAATTAGAAAGTCCCTTGGACTATAAATATGTATCTAGGGTTATCGGAAAAGGAGGACAATCACGTTCACAACAAACACAAATCAGGCGCATCGCCACCCCTTCCTTCGAGGGTTTTCTTCCGGGTAAGCATCATGCTGCCTAGATCGCATCTTGCGATCTAGGCAGTATACGTTTATTCGTCTACCTTGTGCTGCTCGTGCTGAAGCGTTGTTGATGGCGAGCAGCACTACTTATCATTAGGTGTTTAGGGGCTTGCATTGATGCTTTCTCGTGCATATCTGCGTGGCAATGCCGTCCCTCGACACCTAGCTGCCCTTACACCTATCTGGGGTAAGGGCAGCATCTTGCTTGTTCGTTACTTAGTAGATCCGATCTCGTTATAGTTGCTCCCTTCCGCAGGATTAGTTTAATATCTGCATAGTTAGGCCTTATGTTGGGTCGGACGATCCGGTAGTGCGTTAGGTGTTGTTTACCGTTCCTACAAGGGATGTTCCGGGAATTAACGTTATGTTGGTTTTTAGGCCTCTTGTAGGGGTAGTTTGCATCATCTTCCGTATCTGCTAGGCCCGACTACACGTAGGACGTTCCGGTTATGCGGTGAAAACCCTAAACTGTCGTAGATCGGTTTAGCTTTGTTTTGATCAAGCAGGATCCCCATGTCATTGCAAATCCAACGTGAACCATGGGGCGATCGGCTCTTTGAGCCGATCCACAGGGCAACCTGAGAGCCGATAGGGCTCGTATTTAATGTTTACGTGTCTACCATGCAGGAACAATCGAAGCAATCTAACACCTTCCCGATCGGGTCTAGGTCAGGTGGCACGCCCTAGCAACCGCCAGGACGTGGCCGGAAGACTTGCGGGACGACGCGAGGTGCCAGGGTCCACTAAGCGGCCTTGGGAGCCTCCCGGCTCTTCGTGTTGCTTAACCATTGCCCGCCGGTGGGTTTTGGCAGGTAACACATTCTGGCACGCCCGGTGGGACATCTTCTGCAACATCCACGTCAACACCGACATCCGAGATGGCAGAGGAACAGATCACATACGAGGATCTCCCTGCTGAACACAAGAAGAAGTACGATGAGCTGAAGGCCATCGTTGATGCCGAACTCATCGGCTCCTTTGAGAAGACCCGTTCGCACGACATCAGGTTCAAAGGATTCACGCCACAAGGCGTCCTCGAAGGGTTGGATCTGTCTCTCCCTTCGGAGGAACGTACCAGAGCCCTGCGACAGGAAATCAACTACGTGGTGGCTCATTCGCTGCATCGGCATTCTGAGAGCCTGGTAAATACTTTGGAGCGCGTTGCGCTCCATGTAGTGCAAGAGGTCATGAAGCATCAATACTCCCCTTTAGGACCTGCTCTAGGAACTCACCAGGGAGAGGTGCAACTCCACACCAGGCCGCCATTGCCGTACTCGATGGCAGCTCCACATCAACAAGGTTCACCGGCATACGTTGTCTAGAAGGTTGGAGGTGATCCGGGCGACTATCAGTTCTTATATGAGCCGCCCAAGGAGATCCCGCACGGATACGTGTGCACGTTTGTGCCGGACTGCAACAACTCGGACGCAGCGATCCAGGCTCCGACAGGAGGGATTGCGGAGCAGGATCAATTGTTCCGGCAGGAGGGACGGCTGCAGCGATGGGGAGTTTGGGGGCAGACGCTGAGAAACAGGCGTGGCTAGCCAAGTATGCCACTGCACCAATTCATGAAAGCTCAGCTGCTACTTCCTCCACCGCGGATCAGATCAGTGCAGTCCTGAGAGACCAGTTCGGCATCCTGCCGAAGAAGAAGATAATCGGCTATTCCAAGCCGTACCCCAATGAGTTTGACCTGATCCCACTACCACCTAAGTACCGGCTCCCGGACTTCACCAAATTCAGTGGGTCAGAAGGATCTAGCTCAATCGAGCACGTGAGCCGATACTTGGCCCAGCTTGGGCATGGTTTCAGATCGGATCAGCTACGGGTGAGGTTCTTTTCGCAATCTCACCGGTCCAGCTTTTGGATGGTACACCTCGTTGCAGCCAAACTCAGTGCGATCATGGAAGCAGCTAGAGGAACAGTTTCATACACAATATCATTCAGAAGCTACTGAAGCTGGCATTGCCGAACTAGCACAGGTTCGGCAAAGGCGAGGAGAGACAGTGTCTGAGTACATTCAGCGTTTCAGAACTGTCAAGAACCGATGTTATTCGATTCATTTAACTGAGAAAGAAGCAGTCGAGCTGGCCGTGGCAGGCCTTGCAGCGTCATTCAAGGATCTGATGTTCCAAGTGGAGTACAACTCGCTGGCGCACATGGTCCAGAGACTGACCTTATATGAACAGCGCCATCCAGAACGTACCAGGACAAGTTCAAGCGCGCGATAACCCTGGTCAATGCTGATAAGGATGAAGATTCTACGGAAGATCAGGAAGTCGCAGTAGCCGAATGGACTCGGACGGCAGTACCTGTGTCCTGCAAATGGGTGAACCCACCAGGGCCTCCAAGAGGGTTTGACTTTGACGTGAGCAAAGCTGAACAGATCTTCGATCTGCTACTGAAAGAGAAACAGTTGAAGCTACCCGAAGGCCACAAGATCCCTACGGCACAAGAGATGAACAAAAGGCCATACTGCAAATGGCATCATACGTTCACGCACGCCACCAACGACTGCAAAGTATTGCGCGCACAAATTCAGATGGCGATAGAATCAGGCCGATTAACTTTCGGACAGTTTGCCATGAAGGTAGACATGCGTCCGTTTCCGGACGTCAACATGGTGGACCTAAGCCACTCCATAAGGGAGCCAGGGTTCTCTTTTGATGTCAACATGGCAGGGCTTGTGAGCCGCCATGGGAAAGATAAAGCAGAGAGCAGCCACTCCCGTGGCAAAGATAAAGAGGAGACCGTTCCCGCGACCGGCCCCAGGATGATGATAGACGATACCTAACCGAGGAGGAGGTGAGAAGCATACGGTATCAACGCCCACTCTCAGTGCATCTCCTCAACAAATATGAGCAGCAGTACGACCGACGTCGGCGCCACGACGAAGACGACGAAAGATATCGTCGGTCAGATGCAGCGGACATGAGGTATCGTCAGCACGACAGAAACAACGACGGGTACGAGCATTACGCTAGAGGGAGGTCAAGGGAGCAAGACAACATGGATAAGCACTGGAACTGTCCTTTCTTCAAACATTGCTGGGACTCAGGAATGAGCCGATTGCCAACAATCGAGAACTGCCCAGAATGCAAGCAGCAAAGGAGGAGGACAAATGAAGTCTCAGTGTTCGAGCGTCTAGGGCCTCTCCCACCTCATAATAAACAAGCTGAGTCATCTCAAGAAGAAGACTTTGAGGAGTCAGATGGAGAAGAAGATAGGTATCACCGACCAAGGTGGTGCCCTGATGGACTCAGCCATTCTCGAAGCGTAGGGTGCAGCGGCTGCGAAACCTGGAAGAAGCCGAGGCACAGCACTGTACACGTTGAGAAAAGCGCGGCCCGATCTGGC
The DNA here is from genome assembly GCA_030979885.1 of Lolium multiflorum. Taxonomy (NCBI): domain Eukaryota; kingdom Viridiplantae; phylum Streptophyta; class Magnoliopsida; order Poales; family Poaceae; genus Lolium; species Lolium multiflorum. The sequence goes on along the minus strand of JAUUTY010000240.1, from coordinate 193,387 downwards.
CGCGAAAATTCAGCAAACATTGGAGACAAAGGCGCGCCCGCCAAAGAAAGTATGGCGCCCTAAACAGACGAAAGCCGATGCGCAGGCATCGGCTGATGCCGATGCAGAGGCATCGGCTGATACAAACATGGTATCCGTGATCCGGACAGAGTAGCAGGTCCAAGACATTGGACGTACGTGGCCAGGCCGATCCCTGCGATCGGCTCTCAAAAAATGAAAAGCAAAGGATCTTATCTCCAGCATGCCACGTAGCTACAGTGGGAAACCAAGAAGTGCTAAACCTTCACGAAGCATTGCAATGAAAAGGGAGGCCGATTCCCGCAATCGGCCAAAATTATCCTCGACGTACGTTTTGTCTGTGTTCAGCATTGATCCGACAGATGCCTGAAAAGCCGATACCATCAAATACTTGACAGAATCGGCTCGGGGGGCACATAGATGGACAAAACACGAGGATACAAAGCTTGGAGTGGATGTCAAATGCCCAGCAGAACAGCTCAAGTATGGGGGGCCGATGCATAAATAAATCGGCCATATAAATTTTACACACCGATGCGTAGACATCGACTTAAGAATTAAAAGCCGATGCACGGCCATCGACTCAAGGGATACGACTGTTACAAGCAGAAGCCTAATGGAGCAGTCATCGAGTTACGTAGCGAGGCTCTACTGAAGGAGCCCCTCAGTGGAATGGTTGGTGGCTCCATTAGCAAATCTTCAAGATCAGCAGCGCCTGCGTAAGCATGCAGATCAGGTTAAGATCATGAGAACAGCCGATGACCATTCAATTGGCTGTGACATTTCCTCCTGGGGCTTGACCAAGGTGACAACTTCATCAAACATCTTCACCAGAAGCTGCATCAGTCTGCCCGAGGTAATGAGCCAATCTGAGCAGCAAGACGCAAGAATGGAGCTAGGAAGAGTTCAAGGGCCACTACGTTTGAGGCTTCTTAGTTCAAGGGAGCTGCTGATCCTTCCAGAGCCGTCCTAGTGCATTGTCTCCTTGGGCGTAAGCTTTCCTGCCCTGTTTTGATGAAGAGCTGGAGTGGCTCGGGGGGCAGCTCACCTTGAAGGTTCTCTGCTATTGAAAGCCGATTTGGTCAGAATCGGCTGACGCTGCACTACAGTTGGGAAGCCGATGATGGCCCATTCGGTTGGTACACTTTTATCCTCGCCTTGACTGAGGCTCGGGGGGCAGCTCGCCCTCAAGGTTCTTTGTTCTGAGGAGCTAGAGCCACCAATTTGAAGAGGGAGCCATCATAATTGATAGGCTTTGGGCCAGTTTGTTGCTGCAAAGAGACAAAGCATCGCGAGGAAAGTTGTAGGCGATCAAGATTTTCAGCAATGGTCCTAGAGTTCTCCTGAAGGCATCAATTCTGGAGTCTTGCCGATTAAAGACTAACATTAAGCTCAGGGGACTTGGATTTCCAAGATTTAAGGTTTGCACGATTGCGATTTGGTCCTGTTCGATTGGAATTTGAGGATCTCAACTGATCTATCTCGAAATTTATCATAAGAGACCGATGCGTTGCCATCGGCTCATCGAGCGTTGATCAGGCTAACAATCGGCAAAGTCAATACAAGGGAGAATCGGCTAAATCAATTTGCAAGGAATCGGCAGAGTCAAATTGGGGAAATTTCTTCATTGATAATCAGATTTCTTACATGAAAAGAGCTGATTGCTCTCAAAAGGAAGGCCTAGGGGGATGCATTGCCCCTCCTACTACTACTGATCCTATTCTAGGGATCCTATCTAGGGGCCATTGCTGCCCTCGTCATCGCCGTCGTCGCCGCTATCAGTGCTTCCGGCGGGCTCGTCGTCGCTGCTGCCGCGACCACCTGGAGGGCCCTCGTTGTCCTCATCATCCTCGCCAGCGTCGTCTTCGTCGCTGTCGAAGTCACTAAGGTTGCCCGGCCAAGGGCAGAGGCGCTTGGCCGGCGGCTCGTCGGAGGAGGTGCTGTCCTCCTCCTCTTCTTCTTCCTTCACCTCCTCGGAGGAGGTGCCCCAGGAGAGGCGGTCGTCGTCACTCTCCTCTGCCGGTTCCCCGTATGCAAGGAATCGGAGGTCGCTTTCCCCATCGGTCGAGGACTTGTCGTCCTCCGACCAGACGGAGAAGTCGTGGCTCGACTCTTCCCCGTCGGCAATGGCGCGGCGGATGTTGGCCGCGTGGGCCTCTTGCGGGTCCCACTCTGGCGTCGGCTCTCGGAGGGGGGAGGATTGGACAGAGAGGCTTGATGCAGCAGAGGAGGAAGAAGAAGAAGAAGACATGGTGGCAGAGGAGGGCTTTTGGAAGTGCTGATGCGAAGGGGATGAAGAGGAGAACTGTTCGATGCGGTTAAATAAAAGGAGATGGAAATTTAATTGTCGAGCAGTTTTCGAGGACGTGGTGCCAAAACTGTCAAATCGTGCAGAGAAGTTGGGAAGGCAAGTCGTCATGATGAGAAAATACTGCGACGGTTCTGCTCTGCCACGACATGACCCTTCGAAGAAGACAGATGGTTTTGCAATTATCATTATCAAAACCAGGGGGCATGTGTTATCACCGGATTTTGGCCAAATCAGGAGATGGGCCGTAAGTGAAGATGGGCTTGAAGGACGTACGCATGGAGCATCTTCGAAGCGGCCTTGTGCTAAGAGTTTGGGCTAAATTGCCCATGTATCTGTAATATAGTAGATCGTATCGTGTTTAGAATTAACAGATAGAGTCTGGCCCGTGCACGGTTAGGTGCACGCCTCAATTAGAAAGTCCCTTGGACTATAAATATGTATCTAGGGTTATCGGAAAAGGAGGACAATCACGTTCACAACAAACACAAATCAGGCGCATCGCCACCCCTTCCTTCGAGGGTTTTCTTCCGGGTAAGCATCATGCTGCCTAGATCGCATCTTGCGATCTAGGCAGCAGTATACGTTTATTCGTCTACCTTGTGCTGCTCGTGCTGAAGCGTTGTTGATGGCGAGCAACACTACTTATCATTAGGTGTTTAGGGGCTTGCATTGATGCTTTCTCGTGCATATCTGCGTGGCAATGCCGTCCCTCGACACCTAGCTGCCCTTACACCTATCTGGGTGTAAGGGCAGCATCTTGCTTGTTCGTTACTTAGTAGATCCGATCTGTTATAGTTGCTCCTTGCTCCGCAAGGATTAGTTTAATATCTGCATAGTTAGGCCTTATGCTGGGGTCGGACGATCCGGTAGTGCGTTAGGTGTTGTTTACCGTTCCTACAAGGGATGTTCCGGGAATTAACGTTATGTTGGTTTTTAGGCCTCTTGTAGGGGTAGTTTGCATCATCTTCCGTATCTGCTAGGCCCGACTACACGTAGGACGTTCCGGTTATGCGGTGAAAACCCTAAACTGTCGTAGATCGGTTTAGCTTTGTTTTGATCAAGCAGGATCCCCATGTCATTGCAAATCCAACGTGAACCATGGGGCGATCGGCTCTTTGAGCCGATCCACAAGGCAACCTGAGAGCCGATAGGGCTCGTATTTAATGTTTACGTGTCTACCATGCAGGAACAATCGAAGCAATCTAACACCTTCCTGATCGGGTCTAGGTCAGGTGGCACGCCCTAGCAACCGCCAAGACGTGGCTGGAAGACTTGCGGGACGACGCGAGGTGCCAGGGTCCACTAAGCGGCCTTGGGAGCCTCCCGGCTCTTCGTGTTGCTTAACCATTGCCCGCCGGTGGGTTTTGGCAGGTAACAGTTATATCCCAAGAAGTGCTTTCTTTATAGCCATTAAGATGGGCTCTGTAATTTTAATGACACTCTCATGAAAATAGAAAATAAAGCAAAAGGAGCATCAAGAAGCAAATTCAAAACACGTTTAACCATAACCCACTTCTTATGAAAAGGAATCTTGTACACAAATAAATTCATGAAGAACAAAGTGATAAGCATAGGAAGATAAAACACGAGTAACTTCAAAATTCTCAACATAAAGAGGGGAAACTTAATATTATTAAGATGCATATAACCATGTTTCCCTCTCTCATAATAACTTTCAGTAGCATCATGAACAAACTCAACAATATAACTATCACATGAAACATTCTTATCATGAGCCACATGCATAAAATTATTACTCTCCACATAAGCATAATCATTACTATTAATTGTAGTGGGAGCAAATTCAATAAAATAGCTATCATTATTATTCTCATCACCATAATCATCATATATAGGAGGAATATTGTAATCATAATTAATTTTCTCCTCAATAGTAGGTGGACTGAAAATATCATATTCATCATTGCAAACATCATATATAGGAGGTAAAGTATCATCAAAGTAAATTTTCTCCTCCATGCTTGGGGGACTAAAAATATCATGCTCCTCAAAACCAGCTTCCCCAAGCTTAAATTCTTCCATAGCTTTAGCAATAATGGTGTTCAAAGAGTTCATGCTAATAACATTGCTACAACTATTTTGCAAACAAAGTTCCATGGGTTTTTTAATTTTCTCTTCAAACACATCATGTCCTAATTCAAGATAAAGTTCATAAAGATCTCTAATTTTTTTGTTGTTTTCCATTAAGCCTAACTAGTGAAAAATAAAAACAAGAAACAAAAAGATATAATTGCAGAATCTAAAGGAGATACCTTCGAGCACTCACACACCGGCAACAGTGCTAGGAAATAGCTTAGTAGTCGGAGGATGTGAATACCTTTTACCTTACCTCCCGGCAACGGCGCCAGAAAATAGCTTGATGTCTACGTGTGCTTCTATTCTTGTAGACAGTGTTGGGCCTCCAAGAGCAGAGGTTTGTAGAACAGCAGCAAGTTTCCCTTAAGTGAATCACCCAAGGTTTATCGAACTCAGGGAGGTAGAGGTCAAAGATAGTCCTCTCAAGCAACCCTGCAATTAAGATACAAGAAGTCTCTTGTGTCCCCAACACACCTAATACACTTGTCAGATGTATAGGTGCACTAGTTCGGCGAAGAGATAGTAAAACACAGGTGGTATAGATGAATATGAGTGGTAATAACAATCTGAAATAAATATGGCAGCGAGTAAACATGCAGTAGAACAGTAAGTAAGCGGTGTTTGCAGTATTGGAAACAAGGCCTAGGGATCATACTTTCACTAGTGGACACTCTCAACATTGATCACATAATAAATTAATAACTTCTCCTCACTTGTGCTACATATGCTCTTGTTTGATAACAAACACCATTCATTGTGTAGGGCTACAAGAGCTCCCTCAAGCCGGAGTTAACAAGCGCCACAACATTCGGTATTCATATTTAAGTAACCTTAGAGCATAATAGATCTTTGCAATTTAAACCGAGAACTAACATAGCATACACACTGTCACCATTACACTATGAAGGGGGAATAGATCACATCAATACTATCATAGTAATAATTAACTCCATAACCTACAAGAGATTATGATCATAACCTACGCCAAGAACTACACGATGCACACACTGTCACCATTACACCATGAAGGAGGAATAGACTACTTTAATAACATCACATGAGTAGCACATAGACTAATAGCGATACAAAGCTCATCATATGGATCTCAATCATGCAAAGCAATTCATGAGATCATTGTATTGGGGTACATGAGAGAGAGATTAACCACATAGCTACCGGTACAGCCCTTAGCCTCGGGGGAGAACTACTCCCTCCTCATCATGGGAGCAGCAGCGTTGATGGAGATGGCGGTGGTGTCGATGGAGATGCCTTCCGGGGGCAATTCCCCGTCCCGGCGTGCGGCGGGAGATTCTGTCCTCCGAATCTTGGCTTCGCGATGGCGGCGGCTCTGGAACTTTTCTCGTATCGTGGCTTTTTCGTGTCGAAGATTTAGGTCACGAGGCATCTTATAGGCGAAGAGTCGGAGTCGGAAGGGTTCTGGGGGACCCACACAGCAGGGGGGCCCCCCTTGGGCCGCGCCGCCACCATGTGTGGTGGCCTGGGCCTCTCCTGGCCCCTCTCCGGTGTTCGGAAGTTTCGTGGAATTATAAGATCTGGGCGTTGATTTCGTCCAATTCCGAGAATATTTCCTTACTAGGATTTCTGAAACCAAAAACAGCAGAAAACAGGAACTGGAACTTCGGCATCTTGTTAATAGGTTAGTTCCGGAAAATGCATCAAAACGATATAAAGTGTGAACAAAACATGTAGGTATTGTCATAAAACTAGCATGGAACATCAGAAATTATATATACGTTTGAGACATATCAATAATAAAACGGTATCCAAGTACTAATCAATCCATAGGCATGTGTTCCGTATATAGTCGTACGTGCTTGCAATGAGAAACTTGCACAACATCTTTTGTCCTACCAGCCGGTGGCAGCCGGGCCTCTAGGGAAACTACTGGAAATTAAGGTACTCCTTTTAATAGAGTACCGGAGCAAAGCATTAACACTCACGTGATCCTCACATCACCGCCTTCCCCTCCGGTTGTCCCAATTTCTGTCACTTTGGGGCCTCGGGTTCCGGACAGCAATATGTGTATACAACTTGCAGGTAAGATCATAAAACAATGAATATCTTCATGAATCAATAACATGTTCAGATCTGAGATCATGGCACTCGGGCCCTAGTGACAAGCATTAAGCATAACAAGTTGCAACAATATCATAAAAGTACCAACTATGGATACTAGGCACTATGCCCTAACAATCTTATGACTATTACATGATCAATCTCATCCAATCCCTACCATCCCCTTCAGCCTACAGCGGGGGAATTACTCACACATGGATGGGGGAAACATGGATGGTCGATGGAGAGGCGTCGGTGGTGATGGCGGCGATGATTGATGGGGTTCGTAGCATAGAAAACAAAAAATTTCCTACCGCAAGACGAATAAATCCAAGATCTAATCTATGGAACACCCAAGATCTAATCTACAAGATCGGAGCAACGAGATTGATGTGAGACTAACCCTCGAAGATTTCCAAAGCCTACGAGATTAGATCTCGTTGTTGGTGTAGACGATCATCCCAGTGCTGCAATCCGGCAGCACTTCCGTACTCGGTCGCGCGTACGGTGTCGATGAAGCCCTTCCTCTCCCCGTTCCAGCGGGCAGCGGAGGTGTGGTAGATCTCCACGGAATCCCAGCAGCACGACGGCGTGGTGGTGGTGGTGGAGAAGAATTGCTGCAGGGCTTCGCCTAAGCCTGCGCAGCATATGGAGGAGGAAGAGAGGGGGCGGCCAGGGTTTCTGGATGGGGTGCCTTGGCCGGCCACCCCCTCCCCTCTTTATATAGGTGGGGGGTCGGCCTAGGGTTTCCCCTAGGGCCCACCTACCCCCTTTGGCCGGCCACATGGGGGGGCAAACTCCTCCCCCAAGTATTCCCCCTTATCTCCTAATTTAAACCATTTATTTTAGGAGATAGATCTTATCTCTAGATTTAAACCATTTAAACTAGAGGGATGTCTGATACGTCTCCAACGTATCGATAATTTCTTATGTTCCATGCTACTTTATTGATGATACCTACATGTTTTATGCACATTATATGTCATATTTATGCATTTTTGAACTAACCTATTAACAAGATGCCGAAGAGCGCTTTTCTGCTGTTTTTGGTTTCAGAAATCCTAGTAAGGAAATATTCTCGGAATTGGACGAAATCTTCGCCCAGGGTCCTATTTTTGCACGAAGCTTCCAAGACCGAAGAGATAACGAAGTGGGGCCACGAGGTGGCGGACCACGTGGCGGCGCGGCCTGGCCCCTGGCCGCACGACCACATCATCCGGCCCCTCGTGGCCCCTGACCTACCCTTCCGCCTACAAATAGCCTCCGTCGCGAAACCCCGGTGCAGAGCCACGATACGGAAAACCTTCCGGAGACGCCGCCGCCGCGAATCCCATCTCGGGATTCAGGAGATCGCCCGGCACCCTGCCGGAGAGGGGATTCATCTCCGGAGGACTCTTCATTGCCATGATCGCCTCCGGAGTGATGAGTGAGTAGTTCACCCCTGGACTATGGGTCCATAGCAGTAGCTAGATGGTCGTCTTCTCCTTGTTGTGCTTCATTGTTGGATCTTGTGAGCTGCCTAACATGATCAAGATCATCTATCTGTAATACTATATGTTGTGTTTGTCGGGATCCGATGGATAGAGAATACTATGTTATGGTGATTATCAATCTATTGTTTATGTGTTGTTTATGATCTTGCATGCTCTCCGTTATTAGTAGAGGCTCTGGCCAAGTTTTTCTTAACTCCAAGAGGGAGTATTTATGCTCGATAGTGGGTTCATGCCTTCATTGACACCTGGGACAGTGACAGAAAGTTCTAAGGTTGTGATGTGCTGTTGCCACTAGGGATAAAACATTGATTCTATGTCTAAGGATGTAGTTGTCGATTACATTACGCACCATACTTAATGCAATTGTCTGTTGCTTAGCAACTTAATACTGAATGGGGTTCGGATGATAACCTGAAGGTGGACTTTTTAGGCATAGATGCAGTTGGATGGCGGTCTATGTACTTTGTCGTAATGCCCAATTAAATCTCACTATATTTATCATATCATGTATATGCATTGTTATGCCTTTCTCTATTTGTCAATTGCCCGACTGTAATTTGTTCACCCAACATGCTTTATCTTATGGGAGAGACACCTCTAGTGAACTGTGGACCCCGGTCCTATTCTTTACATAGCATACAATCTACTGCAATTGTGTTTTACTGTTTTCTTTGCAAACATCTTCCACTCGATACGTTTAATCCTTTGTTACAGCAAGCCGGTGAGATTGACAACCTCACTGTTTCGTTGGGGCAAAGTACTTGGTTGTGTTGTGCAGGTTCCACGTTGGCGCCGGAATCCCTGGTGTTGCGCCGCATCACATTTCGCCACCATCAACCTTCAACGTGCTTCTTGGCTCCTACTGGTTCGATTAAACCTTGGTTTCTTTCTGAGGGAAAACTTGCTACTGTGTGCGCATCATACCTTCCTCTTGGGGTTTCCAACGAACGTGTGAGTTACACGCCATCAAGCTCTTTTTCTGGCGCCGTTGCCGGGGAGATCAAGACACGCTGCAAGGGGAGTCTCCACTTCTCAATCTCTTTACTTTGTTTTTGTCTTGCTTTATTTTATTTACTACTTTGTTTGCTGCACCTAAACAAAACACAAAAAAATTAGTTGCTAGTTTTACTTTATTTATTGTCTTGCTCTCTATATCAAAAACACAAAAAAATTAGTTACTTGCATTTACTTTATCTAGTTTGTTTTATTTACCGTTGCTAAAATGAATACTCCTGAAAATACTAAGTTGTGTGACTTCACAAATGCAAATAATAATGATTTCCTATGCACACCTATTGCTCCTACCAGCAGAATTCTTTGAAATTAAACCTGCTTTACTAAATCTTGTCATGAGAGATCAATTTTCTGGTGTTAGTTCTGATGATGCTGCTGCCCATCTCAATAATTTTGTTGAACTTTGTGAAATGCAAAAGTATAAGGATGTAGATGGTGATATTATTAAATTGAAAGTGTTTCCTTTCTCATTAAGAGGAAGAGCTAAAGATTGGTTGCTATCTTTGCCTAAGAATAGTATTGATTCATGGACTAAATGTAAGGATGCTTTTATTGGTAGATATTATCCTCCCGCTAAAATTATATCTTTGAGAAGTAGCATAATGAATTTTAAGCAATTAGATACTGAACATGTTGCTCAAGCATGGGAGAGAATGAAAACTTTGGTAAAGAATTGCCCAACCCATGGACTGACTACTTGGATGATCATCCAAACCTTCTATGCAGGACTAAATTTTTCTTCGCGGAATTTATTGGATTCAGCTGCTGGAGGTACCTTTATGTCCATCACTTTGGGGGCGGCTACAAAACTTCTTGATGATATGATGATAAATTACTCTGAATGGCACACGGAAAGAGCTCCACAAGGTAAGAAGGTAAATTCTGTTGAAGAAACCTCTTCCTTGAGTGATAAGATTGATGTGATTATGTCTATGCTTGTGAATGGTAGATCTAATGTTGATCCAAATAATGTTCCTTTAGCTTCATTGGTTGCTCAAGAAGAAAATGTTGATGTGAATTTCATTAAAAATAATAATTTCAACAACAATGCTTATAGGAACAACTCTGGTAATAACTATAGGCCATATCCTTCTGCTAATGGTAATGGTTATGGTAATTCTTATGGGAATTCTTACAAAAATAATAGGAGTGTACCCTCTGGTCTTGAAGCCATGCTTAAAGAATTTATTAGTACACAAACTGCTTTTAACAAATCTGTTGAGGAAAAGCTTGATAAAATTGATACTATTGCTTCTAGAGTTGATAGACTTGCCTCTGATGTTAATCTTTTAAAATTGAAAGTTATGCCTAATAATGATATTGATAATAAGATTACTACTACAGCAAATGCCATCCAAGTTAGAATTAATGAGAATATAAGATTAATGGCTGAATTGCGTGCTAGGTGGGATAGAGAAGAAAATGAAAAATTAGCTAAAGAGAATAATGTAGCTAAAGTTTGGACTATTACCACCACTAGTAATGCTAATTCTTCACATGTTGCTGCACCTCCTACTATCAATGGTAAAATAATTGGTGTTGGCAATGTTTCTACTTCTAGTGCAAAGCGAACAAAACTGCCTGAAATTGCTAAAACTGCTGAAACTGCTTGTGATAAAACTGCTGAAATTTTTTCCAACCTTGGGAACAATGATCCCATTGCTGTAGCTCATAATGATTTAGATTTTGATGATTGCCACATCTCTGAATTTATAAAGTTCTTACAAAAACTTGCTAAAATTCCTAATGCTAGTGCTATAAATTTAGCCTTTACAAAACATATTACAAATGCTCTCATAAAAGCTAGAGAAGAGAAACTAAAACTTGAAACTTCTATTCCTAGAAAGTTAGAAGATGGTTGGGAGCCCATCATTAAAATGAAATTCAATGACTTTGAATTTAATGCTTTATGTGATCTTGGTGCAAGTATTTCTGTTATGCCTAAAAAGATTTATGATATGCTTGACTTGCCACCATTGAAGAATTGTTATTTGGATGTTAATCTTGCCAATAATGTTAAAAAGAAACCTTTGGGGAGGATTGATAATGTGCGCATTACGGTTAACAATAACCTTGTCCCCGTTGATTTTGTTGTCTTGGATATCGAATGCAATGCATCTTGTCCTATTGTGTTGGGAAGACCTTTTCTTCGAACCGTTGGTGCTGTTATTGATATGAGGGAAGGTAATATTAAATATCAATTTCCTCTCAAGAAAGGTATGGAACACTTCCCTAGAAAGAGAATGAAGTTGCCTTTTGATTCTATTATTAGAACAAGTTATGATGTTGATGCTTCTACTCTCGATGTTACTTGATTTGCACTTTCTGCGCCTAGCTGAAAGGCGTTAAAGAGAGACAACCCATGTTTTTACTACAGCAATTTTTTGTTTTGTTGAGTCTTGAAGTTGTTTACTACTGTAGCAACCTCTCCTTATCATGTTTTTGTGCCAAGTAAAGTTTCTATGTCAAAGTTGATGTTATATTTGGGATCGCTGCGCAGAAACAGCATTGCTGTCTGTCACGAATCTGGGCACAGTTCTCTGTAGAAAATTCGAAAAAATCTTCCAATTTACGAGCGTGATCCTCAGATATGTACGCAACTTTCATTAGTTTTGAGTTTTTCCATTTGAGCAAGTCTGGTGCCAGCTTTAAATTCGTCTTTACGGACTGTTCTGTTTTTGACAGATTCTGCCTTTTATTTCGCATTGCCTCTTTTGCTATGTTGGATTCATTTCTTTGATCCATTAATGTCCAGTAGCTTTATGCAATGTCCAGAAGTGTAAAGAATGATTGTGTCACCTCTGAATGTGTGAATTATTAATTGTGCACTAACCCTCTAATGAGTTTGCTTGAAGTTTGGTGTGAAGGAAGTTTTCAAGGGTCAAGAGAGGAGTATGATATACTATGATCAAGAGGAGTGAAAGCTCTAAGCTTGGGTATGCCCCGTGGTTCACCCCTGCATATTCTAAGAAGACTCAAGCGTCTAAGCTTGGGGATGCCCAAGGCATCCCCTTCTTCATCGACAACATCATCAGGTTCCTTGATACGCGTGGATGCACACGTCCGTTGGGAACCCCAAGTGGAAGGTATGATGCGTATAGAAGCAAGTTTCCCTCAGTATGAAACCAAGGTTTAATCGAACCAGTAGGAGCCAAGAAGCACGTTGAAGGTTGATGGTCGCGAAATGTGATGCGGCGCAACACCAGGGATTCCGGCGCCAACTAGGAACCTGCACAACACAACCCAAGTACTTTGTCCCAACGAAACAGTGAGGTTGTCAATCTCACCGGCTTGCTGTAACAAAGGATTAAACGTATCGAGTGGAAGATGTTTGCAAAGAAAACAGTAAAACAAGTAGATTGTATGCTATGTAAAGAATAGGACCGGGGTCCACAGTTCACTAGAGGTGTCTCTCCCATAAGATAAAAGCATGTTGGGTGAACAAATTACAGTCGGGCAATTGACAAATAGAGAAAGGCATAACAATGCATATACATGACATGATAAATATAGTGAGATTTAATTGGGCATTACGACAAAATACATAGACCGCCATCCAACTGCATCTATGCCTAAAAAGTCCACCTTCAGGTTATCATCCGAACCCCCTCCAGTATTAAGTTGCAAAGCAACAGACAATTGCATTAAGTATGGTGCGTAATGTAATCAACAACTACATCCTTAGACATAGCATCAATGTTTTATCCCTAGTGGCAACAGCACATCCACAACCTTAGAACTTTCTGTCACTGTCCCAGATTCAATGGAGGCATGAACCCACTATCGAGCATAAATACTCCCTCTTGGAGTTAAGAGTAAAAACTTGGCCAGAGCCTCTACTAATAACGGAGAGCATGCAAGATCATAAACAACACATGAACAATAGATTGATAATCACCATAATCATAGTACTCTCTATCCATCGGATCCCGACAAACACAACATATAGTATTACAGATAGATGATCTTGATCATGTTAGGCAGCTCACAAGATCCAACAATGAAGCACAACAAGGAGAAGACGACCATCTAGCTACTGCTATGGACCCATGGTCCAGGGGTGAACTACCCACTCATCACTCCGGAGGCGACCATGGCGGTGTAGAGTCCTCCGGGAGATGAATCCCCTCTCCGGCAGGGTGCCGGGCGATCTCAGAATCCCCGAGATGGGATTCGCGGCGGCGCGTCTCTGTAAGGTTTTCCGTATCGTGGCTCTGGTCGGGGTTTGCGACGGAAGCTTTAAGTAGGCGGAGGGTCAACGCGAGGGGCCACACGAGGGGCCCAGGGGATAGGTCGGCGCGGCCGGGGCTGGCCGCGCCGGCCACCCCCGGCTGCCTCGTGGCCCCACTTCGTTAGGTCTTCGGTCTTGGAAGCTTCGTGCAAAAATAGGACCCGGCGAAAGTTTCGTCCAATTCCGAGAATATTTCTTACTAGGATTTCTGAAACCAAAAACAGCAGAAAACAGCAACTGGCTCTTCGGCATCTTGTTAATAGGTTAGTTCCAGAAAATGCATAAATATGACATATAATGTGCATAAAACATGTAGGTATCATCAATAAAGTAGCATGGAACATAAGAAATTATCGATACGTTGGAGACGTATCAGCATCCCCAAGCTTAGTTCTGCTCGTCCCGAGCAGGTAAAACGATAACAAAGATAATTTCTGAAGTGACATAGGCACCCCAAATGGGCCTGCCATAGATAGTACCCGGGATTTACTGAAGGCCCACTATCCGAAGAATAAGAAGATTCGGGAGCCCAAGATGTATTAAGGAAAGCTAGAGTTGTAATAGAAAGTATATTTTGTAATCTGGCGGGACGAGTTAGAAACCGTCCCGGACTCTGTAACTTGTACAATACGAAACCCTCGGCTCCACCTCCTATATAAGGGGGAGTCGAGGGACAAAGAAAGGATCGAATCTACTATCAACATAACCCTAGTTTTCATAATCGCCGAGTACTTTTCGCCTAAACCTTCGAGATCTACTTGCCCTCTACTTCTAGCAAAACCCTAGTCTACAATCTGTAGGCATTGACAAGTTAATCCTTTGTCAATTGGCGCCGTCTGTGGGAATTAGAGGCTGCAAGGATCTGATCTCGATGGCACGTTCAAGATCTTCGACTTCATCAACAGCAAGCAACGCGATGGATCGAGGTAACAAGGGAAAAACTGATCTATTCAATTTTATTCCTCACCCGCCCTCCCGTATGGATGCATGTGCCTATCTGGAGGAGCCCATCGTCATGACGTTCGGAGAATTCCAATTTGGCGTCAACAAGGAAGGATCCTACCGTCTCGAAGTTCCGATCTCGTCGGAATTTTCAGCGGTCGACTCCAACTTTTCGTCGACTGACGAGGAGTTTTCGTCGACATACTTCGTCGACAACAAGGCAAGCGGAAAGCTCGCCAAGATCTTCAGCAACACATCCTTCGAGTCATCTGCGGACTCCTTTATAAGCAGCGACTCCGACAGCGTCGACAGCTTCAACTTCATCGACAAGTCTGCTGCCATCGGAAAGGTCTTCACCACTCTATATGATGGTGTCACCAGTCCCGACAAAAATCAATGCACAAAATATCATCAGATCTATGTGGTAGAAGGGGCAGGCACATCAGACCCGCCAACATCAGAGGCTTTCGACGAATTGGGAAATCCATACGTCGATCCCGCTGATCTCAGACATGGTCTAGGCACCAAATATCCTGGAACCACAACTCGCGCAAGAGTACAGCTCCCGCAAAGTGCGTGGGATAGGGCCGCGAAAGCCATGGATGGTTCAGAACCCATGACCAACACCGCTACTGCACAAGAACTTCAAGCATATCAATATAGACTTGCTCGAGTAAGCAGAGAGTTGGAAAAACAGACAGCATCCTTGAATAGGAGAAAAGAAGCAGCTTCTGCATCAAGCAGACGCCGAGCAGATTTAAGTCGCCTTTCAGGAAATACAGGAGATAGTCACAGAGAAGCTCGGAGGAGAGCAATGTCAACTGGAACAAGAAAAACTCCGAATCAAAGATAGCACCAAAAGAAATTTCATTGATTGCAGAATATTTACATAGCCATTACAAAAGAAGTTCTCCTAGGGGACTGGTAGAGAATTTGTCGCCAAGACCAGAATGGCGACAACAACAAAAGAAGTACAGAAAGCAAAAACTAGACCTCCGGCCTTGAAGAGCTGGGAGTTGAAGATGGCTTAATCCCAAGATAAGCGAGGATCCTCTTCGTGTTGAGCTTTGCCGCCTTGATCAAGGATCGCCATTTTGTGTGCTCTATTTGCTCCGTGTCGCCAACTTTAGCCCAGTCAACAGTTTGTTGACTGTCAGCAACTAGGGCAACAGTGCTCTCCACGGCGACCTTCATGTTCTCATGGCGCATCTTCAGCCCAAGATCTTCGGGAGGATTAAAACACTTGGCAAGGCCAAGGAAAGTTGCGGGCTCCTCTTTCTTCGGGAAGAAGTAGGGGAAAAGCTTCGACAACCCCGCCCTGGCTTCATCCATGCCTTCACGTGCTTCCGTCCCATGAAACTCAAGGAACGACATGGCGTCAAGAAGAGCATCGTTGTCGGGATCCTCAAGTTCAAATTCTTGTGAGGTCCTATCTGACAACATAAAAATAGAAATTTTTGTCAACAAACAAGTGCGAAAAAAGGAAAACCAAAGAGTATACAAATGGTGCAAATGCTTACCGACAAAGCGACGACTTTGTGTCTTCATGCGTTTGATGATCGCCGCTTCGCGAGCAGACTGAGCAGTTATATGATCACTCAGTGAAGTTTCGGCATCGTGAAGTCTCTTCCGGAGATCTTCGACACCAGCAGCATCAGCCTTGGCCTTGTCAGCCTCTGCTCGAGCACCAACAGCATCTGACTCAGCCTTTTTACGAGCCTTTTCACTTTGCTCTAATTGTTGAGCAAGTGTGTTGGCACGTTCATTGGCTTCCGCCAGTTTTTCTACCAAGGAAGATAAATATAGTTAAAACTCTCGACAACAAAGGAGCAAAAGAAAAGAAGCAACAGGAGTAAAGCATTACCTTCAGCTTTACTAGCATATTCACGGTACCCGACAAATTGGGTACCGATGCGAAGAAGATCCTTTATCAAAGGCTGTTCAAAAAAGGGGGATAGAAGGAAATGGCGGTATGAGAAAAATATAATGGTACATAGAAATCAACAAAAGCAAAATAAACAATGACAAGGAAGTTAAGAACTTACATCCTCCAAAAGAGGGTTAGAGGAGCTACTCAATTGGAGAGTAGGCTCCGTGATGATCGCCGTCTTCGCCCTTTTCGACAAAGGGGCTCGGGGGCTTGGAGGAGGAGTAGCAGTGTCGACGTTCTGTCGAGGAGGCGAAGTTTCCTCTCCAACTGCCGTTTCCGAGGCAACTAATGTATGTGACGTGCTCGTGCGAGCAGCCACAACAGCAGTTGGTACTTCTTCTTCATCATCGCTACGAGCAAGTGCCGACGATATATAAAGCAAAATAGACAAGAATCTTCGAGTACAAGTAAGCAAGAAAAAGGATACTTACGAACTGATGAGAGACTCGAGGTATGGATCATAGCCGGCCTTCTGGTGCGAAGGAACAGCTTCGTCAACTTTGGAGGTGCCGGAATCTTCGACATCATCCCTTTTCCTTTTGTTCCTTGGAGAAACAGCGGGAGGAAGAGATTGTGCCGACGCAGTGGCTTCAGAGACATCCTCTTTTTCGTCGGATCCCGCAGATTTTCGAGATTCTGCGGGTTCATTTGTGAAGGAGGGGGCATCTGGGTTATCATCAGAGACAACAGCCCTTTCTTCGACCTCCCCACCTTCAGGAAGAGGAGGTAGTGAAACAAGATTTGGATGATCCTGTATAAAAAGAGGGAAAGTTTGTCAGAAGTGAATAAATACACAAAAAACAAGGCGATAAACAAATTACACGACAATATTTACCTTGGGAAGCGCATGGGCGGCGCTGTATGGCTTTACGCGGCAAGTGGATGGGATGGAGTCTTTCTTCTTGAGGGAAGAAATCCTACGGATAAGTTTATCCAAATCCTTGACTTCCAAATTCGTCGACAGGCGATCTGCGTCTTCATCGCCGGTGTAATTCCAGAAAGGGTTTTTGCGAGCCTGAAGAGGCTGCACCCTAGTTCTAAGGAAGTATGCAGTAATCTGGATGCCTGATAATTCTTTTCCACGAGTATTTTGCAACTCATGGATACGAGTCATCAGGGCCTCTGTCGAAGTCCTTTCTTCCTCGGTAGCTTCTGCGTCCCAAGAACGGCGGCGAAGGATTTTCTCGGCACCGTCAAAAGGAGGAATATTATCCTCGAGGCAGCCATCGTTTTCTTCGCGAATGTACAACCACTTCTTGCGCCATCCTTGAACGGAGTCGGGGAGTTTGACGTCGAAATAGTTGACAGAGGAGCGAACGGAAATAACAACGCCGCCTATATTATAGGCGACATTGGCAGAGCCATTACGGCGACAAAAGAAAATGCGCTTCCATAATGCCCAGTTAGGCTGGACACCAAGGAAGGCCTCGCAAAGAGTGATAAAGATAGAAATATGAAGGATAGAGTTGGGTGTGAGGTGGTGAAGTTGGAGACCATAAACATAAAGAAGTCCCCGAAGAAAAGGATGAATGGGGGTGGAAAGACCACGGATAAGATGATCAACGAAACTTACCCGATACCCCATTGGAGGGGATGGGTAGCTCTCTTCGCTGGGAAAGCACACAGCTTTGGGCTTCTTGGTAATCCCCAGTTTCTTCATCAGGTTGAGGTCTTGGTTGGTGATCTTGGACCTCTCCCACTCCGCCGCTCCCAGATCCGCGGCGGCCATCGAGGAGTCAGGTGTGCTGTGCCTGGTTAGACGACGCGGTGGCATCAACAATGGCAATGAAGAACAGCTGCGAAGAGAAAAGCTTTGGGAGCAGTGGAGCGCAAGGGGAGATTTTGCAGAGGAGAGCAGAGAACGGCGCGAGCGGAAGTGCTCGAGGAAGAAGAAGGAGATCTTATATAGAGGTGCGGTGAACCGACGGAACCGTTGGATGAAGAAAGAATGCAGGAGATGATTACCACGTGGCAACAAGGGCAAATTAGTATTTCAACATTGACGAGGTTACAGAACGTGCGCCAGGAAAAGCGGAGGACGTGTGTCCCCCACTTGCACGACGTGTCAACGTGGTGTGAACAATGGACCCACAAGGCAGAAAAAAATCCCAATTATTGACAGAGATGAAGAGAATTTGACAAGGGAAAATATGTCGACAAGAAAAATAAAAAGAGAATGGCGACAGGGTTAAATATTCGAATACTCTTGGAGCCTTTGATCAAATACAAGTTTTTGCCCAAATGCTCGGGGGCTACTTTGAAAAAATAGAAAATTTCGAGTATGACAATATAGCAATGGCGAGAGCCTATGACCAAATTCAAGAATTTGTTCATAGCCTCGGGGGCTACTCCCATCGGGAGCGCTGGTCGCGCACCCGATAAATATAAAAATATCGAGAAGGATCATAAATATAGCGGCAAAGGATGCTAATCTGTGGAGCCTACACCCAAGCACAAGTTCTTGGCTGTAGCCTCGGGGGCTACTCCCATCGGGAACGCTGTTCGCGTGCCCGATGAATTTGATAAAAAAAAAGTGAGTATATTTCGAGTTATACAAATAACTCTACATATACTCCCATCGGGAAGACAAAATAAAGTCATAAATATGACTCAATAAAATGTGCTATTCCAAAGGCGAAAAGCACTCGACAATATATTCTCAGAACGCCAAAGTTGCGATCAATTTCTGAATGCCGCAAATTTGCGAAGGTAAGACCCCAGATCCGTTCTGCTGGGCGTGGCATCGCCAAAGACTGCGCTCTGCTACTTTTATCCGTATCAACAGATACGAAGAAAAATCCTAACGGACGCGTTAGGTACCCGATAAATTTGACTGGGACTCGACAGAATGGTAAGACCTTAAGCGGCACCTGTCGAAGTTTACACCAGTATCCCGAGATCATGTCCAGGGACGTGATCTTGAAGTAGGTTTTTGCGGATTGCCACTAGAGCAGTTAACTAGTACCTGATCCGTCAGATGAACTAGCCCCAATTACCATTATCCCTGTACAATATAGAATTTTATGTGGAGTATGAATAAAAGCTCTCGAACAAAAATAAACGGGAGAGATTTTCCCTGACTCTACGATTCAAGCAAAATCTCGGGGGCTACTGACATAGGCACCCCAAATGGGCCTGCCATAGATAGTACCCGGGATTTACTGAAGGCCCACTATCCGAAGAATAAGAAGATTCGGGAGCCCAAGATGTATTAAGGAAAGCTAGAGTTGTAATAGAAAGTATATTTTGTAATCTGGCGGGACGAGTTAGAAACCGTCCCGGACTCTGTAACTTGTACAATACGAAACCCTCGGCTCCACCTCCTATATAAGGGGGAGTCGAGGGACAAAGAAAGGATCGAATCTACTATCAACATAACCCTAGTTTTCATAATCGCCGAGTACTTTTCGCCTAAACCTTCGAGATCTACTTGCCCTCTACTTCTAGCAAAACCCTAGTCTACAATCTGTAGGCATTGACAAGTTAATCCTTTGTCAACATGCCATCATAATCTTGATCATACTATTTGTAAACATATGTAATGAATGCAGCAATCAAAGCAAAGGTAATGACATGAGTAAACAACTGAATCATAAAGCAAAGACTTTTCATGAATAGTACTTCAAGACAAGCATCAATAAGTCTTGCATAAGAGTTAACTCATAAAGCAATAAATCAAAGTAAAGGTGTTGAAGCAACACATAAGAAGATTAAGTTTCAGCGGTTGCTTTCAACTTGTAACATGTATATCTCATGGATATTGTCAACATAAAGTAATATAACAAGTGCAATATGCAAGTATGTAGGAATCAATGCACAGTTCACACAAGTGTTTGCTTCTTAAGGTGGAAGGAGATAGGTAAACTGACTCAACAATAAAAGTAAAAGAATGGTCCTTCAATGAGGAAAGCATCGATTGCTGTATTTGTGCTAGAGCTTTTATTTTGAAAACATGAAACAATTTTGTCAACGGTAGTAATAAAGCATATGAGTTATGAAAATTATATCTTACAAGTTGCAAGCCTCACGCATAGTATACTAATAGTGCCCGCACCTCGTCCTACTTAACTTGGACTACCGGGTCTTCGCATGCCATGTTTCAACCAAGTGTCACAAAGGGGTACCTCCATGCCGCCTGTACAAAGGTCTAAGGAGAATGCTCGCATTTCGGATTTCTCGCTTTTGATTATTCTCAACTTAGACATCCATACCGGGACAACATGGACAACAGATAATGGACTCCTCTTAAATGCATAAGCATGTAGCAAAGTTATTATTCTCATATGAGATTGAGGATATATGTCCAAAACTGAAACTTCCACCATGGTTCATGGCTTTAGTTAGCGGCCCAATGTTCTTCTCTAACAATTTTGCATGCTCCAACCACTAAAATGATAGACCTTCAGACAAGACGGACATGCATAGCAACTCACATGATATTCAACAATAGTTGATGGCGTTCCCCAGAAGCATGGTTATCGCACAACAGGCAACTTAATAAAATATAAAGTGCATAAGTACATATTCAATACTACGATAGTTTTTAAGGCTATTTTGTCCCATGAGCTATATATTGCAAAGGTGAATGATGGAATTTTAAAGGTAGCACTCAAGCAATTTACTTTGGAATGGCGGATAAATACCATGTAGTAGGTAGGTATGGTGGACACAAATGGCATGAATATTGGCTCAAGTATTTTGGATGCATGAGAAGTATTCCCTCTCGATACAAGGTTTAGGCTAGCAAGGTTATTTGAAGCAAACTCAAGGATGAACAAGTGCAGCAAAACTCACATAAAAGACATATTGTAAACATTATAAGACTCTACACTGTCTTCCTTGTTGTTCAAAACTCAATACTAGATATTATCTAGACCTTAGAGAAACCAAATATGCAAATCAAATTTTAGCAAGCTCTATGTATTTCTTCATTAATGGGTGCAAAGCATATGATGCAAGAGCTTAAACATGAGCACAACAATTGCCAAGTATCACATTATCCAAGACAGTTTAGAATTACTACATGTAGCATTTTCCAATTCCAACCATATAACAATTTAACGAAGAAGAAACTTCGCCTTGAACATTATGAGTAAAGCCTAAGGACACATGTGTCCATATGCAACAGCGGAGCGTGTCTCTCTCCCACAAAGTGAATGCTAGGATCCATCTTATTCAAACAAAAACAAAAACGAAAACAAACCGACGCTCCAAGCAAAGAATACAAGATGTGATTGAATAAAAATATAGTTTCAGGGGAGGAACCTGATGATGTTGTCGATGAAGAAGGGGATGCCTTGGGCATCCCCAAGCTTAGATGCTTGAGTCTTCTTAAAATATGCAGGGGTGAACCACGGGGGCATCCCCAAGCTTAGAGCTTTCACTCCTCTTGATCATAGTATATCATTCTCCTCTCTTGACCCTTGAAAACTTCCTTCACACCAAACTTCAAGCAAACTCATTAGAGGGTTAGTGCACAATTAATAATTCACTCATTCAGAGGTGACACAATCATTATTTTCACTTCTGGACATTGCATAATGCTACTGGACATTAGTGGATCAAAGAAATAAATCCAACATAGCAAAAGAGGCAATGCGAAATAAAAGGCAGAATCTGTCAAAAACAGAACAGTCCGTAAAGACGAATTTAGAAATGGCACCAGACTTGCTCAAATGGAAAAACTCAAAACTAATGAAAGTTGCGTACATATCTGAGGATCACGCTCGTAAATTGGCAGATTTTTTCGAATTTTCTACAGAGAACTGTGCCCAGATTCGTGACAGACAGCAATGCTGTTTCTGCGCAGCGATCCCAAATATAACATCAACTTTAACATAGAAACTTTACTTGGCACAAAAACATGATAAGGAGAGGTTGCTACAGTAGTAAACAACTTCCAAGACTCAACAAAACAAAAATTGCTGTAGTAAAATAAACACATGGGTTATCTCCCAAGAAGTTCTTTCTTTATAGCCATTAAGATGAGCTCAGCAGTTTTAATGATGCACTCGCAAGAAATAGAAGTTGAAGCAAAAGAGAGCATCAAGAGGCAAATTCAAAACACATTTAAGTCTAACATGCTTCCTATGCATAGGAATCTTGTAAATAAACAAGTTCATGAAGAGCAAAGTAACAAGCATAGGAAGATAAAACAAGTGTAGCTTCAAAAATTTCAGCACATAGAGAGGTGTTTTAGTAACATGAAAATTTTTACAACCATATTTTCCTCTCTCATAATAACTTTCAGTAGAAACATGAGCAAACTCAACAATATAACTATCACATAAAGCATTCTTATCATGAGTCTCATGCATAAAATTATTACTCTCCACATAGGCATAATCAATTTTATTAGTTGTAGTGGGAGCAAATTCAACAAAGTAGCTATCATTATTATTCTCATCATCAAATATAGGAGGCATAGTATCATCAAAGTAAATTTTCTCCTCAATGCTTGGGGGACTAAAAATATCATGCTCATCAAAACCAGCTTCCCCAAGCTTAGAATTTTCCATAGCATTAGCAACAATGGTGTTCAAAGCATTCATAGTAATAACATTCTCATTAGCATGCATATAAAGTTCCATGGGTTTCTTAATTCTTTCTTCAAACACATCATGTCCTAATTCAAGATAAAGTTCATAAAGATCTCTCATATTTTTGTTGTTTTCCATTATGCCTAACTAGTGAAAATAAAAACAAGTACAGGACTAGACATGATAACAAAATAAATTAAATGCAAGTAACTAATTTTTTTGTGTTTTTGATATAGAGAGCAAGACAGTAAATAAAGTAAAACTAGCAACTAATTTTTTTGTGTTTTGTTTAGGTGCAGCAAACAAAGTAGTAAATAAAATAAAGCAAGACAAAAACAAAGTAAAGAGATTGAGAAGTGGAGACTCCCCTTGCAGCGTGTCTTGATCTCCCCGGCAACGGCGCCAGAAATTTAGCTTGATACGCGTGGATGCACACGTCCGTTGGGAACCCCAAGTGGAAGGTATGATGCGTATAGAAGCAAGTTTCCCTCAGTATGAAACCAAGGTTTAATCGAACCAGTAGGAGCCAAGAAGCACGTTGAAGGTTGATGGTCGCGAAATGTGATGCGGCGCAACACCAGGGATTCGGCGCCAACTAGGAACCTGCACAACACAACCCAAGTACTTTGTCCCAACGAAACAGTGAGGTTGTCAATCTCACCGGCTTGCTGTAACAAAGGATTAAACGTATCGAGTGGAAGATGTTTGCAAAGAAAACAGTAAAACAAGTAGATTGTATGCTATGTAAAGAATAGGACCGGGGTCCACAGTTCACTAGAGGTGTCTCTCCCATAAGATAAAAGCATGTTGGGTGAACAAATTACAGTCGGGCAATTGACAAATAGAGAAAGGCATAACAATGCATATACATGACATGATAAATATAGTGAGATTTAATTGGGCATTACGACAAAATACATAGACCGCCATCCAACTGCATCTATGCCTAAAAAGTCCACCTTCAGGTTATCATCCGAACCCCCTCCAGTATTAAGTTGCAAAGCAACAGACAATTGCATTAAGTATGGTGCGTAATGTAATCAACAACTACATCCTTAGACATAGCATCAATGTTTTATCCCTAGTGGCAACAGCACATCCACAACCTTAGAACTTTCTGTCACTGTCCCAGATTCAATGGAGGCATGAACCCACTATCGAGCATAAATACTCCCTCTTGGAGTTAAGAGTAAAAACTTGGCCAGAGCCTCTACTAATAACGGAGAGCATGCAAGATCATAAACAACACATGAACAATAGATTGATAATCACCATAATCATAGTACTCTCTATCCATCGGATCCCGACAAACACAACATATAGTATTACAGATAGATGATCTTGATCATGTTAGGCAGCTCACAAGATCCAACAATGAAGCACAACAAGGAGAAGACGACCATCTAGCTACTGGGACCCATGGTCCAGGGGTGAACTACTCACTCATCACTCCGGAGGCGACCATGGCGGTGTAGAGTCCTCCGGGAGATGAATCCCCTCTCCGGCAGGGTGCCGGAGGCGATCTCCTGAATCCCCGAGATGGGATTCGCGGCGGCGGCGTCTCTGGAAGGTTTTCCGTATCGTGGCTCTCGGTACTGGGGGTTTCGCGACGGAAGCTTTAAGTAGGCGGAGGGTCAACGCGGGGGGCCACACGAGGGGCCCAGGGGGGATAGGGCGCGCCGGCCTGGGGCGTGCCCCCTGGCTGCCTCGTGGGTTTCTTCGGTCTTCTGGAAGCTTCGTGCAAAAATAGGACCCTGGCGAAAGTTTCGTCCAATTCCGAGAATATTTCTTTACTAGGATTTCTGAAACCAAAAACAGCAGAAAACAGCAACTTCGGCATCTTGTTAATAGGTTAGTTCCAGAAAATGCATAAATATGACATATAATGTGCATAAAACATGTAGGTATCATCAATAAAGTAGCATGGAACATAAGAAATTATCGATACGTTGGAGACGTATCATTCCTCCCCTGAAACTATATTTTTATTCAGTCACATCTTGTGTTCTTTACTTGGAGCGTCGGTTTGTTTTTGTTTTTGTTTTTGTTTGAATAAAATGGATCCTAGCATTCACTTTGTGGGAGAGAGACATGCTCCGCTGTTGCATATGGACAAATATGTCCTTAGGCTTTACTCATAATGTTCAAGGCGAAGTTTCTTCTTCGTTAAATTGTTATATGGTTGGAATTGGAAAATGCTACATGTAGTAATTCTAAAATGTCTTGGATAATGTGATACTTGGAAATTGTTGTGCTCATGTTTAAGCTCTTGCATCATATGCTTTGCACCCATTAATGAAGAAATACATAGAGCTTGCTAAAATTTGATTTGCATATTTGGTCTCTCTAAGGTCTAGATAATATCTAGTATTGAGTTTTGAACAACAAGGAAGACGGTGTAGAGTCTTATAATGTTTACAATATGTCTTTTATGTGAGTTTTGCTGCACCTGTTCATCCTTGAGTTTGCTTCAAATAACCTTGCTAGCCTAAACCTTGTATCGAGAGGGAATACTTCTCATGCATCCAAAATCCTTGAGCCAACTACTATGCCATTTGTGTCCACCATACCTACCTACTACATGGTATTTCTCCGCCATTCCAAAGTAAATTGCTTGAGTGCTACCTTTAAAATTCCATCATTCACCTTTGCAATATATAGCTCATGGGACAAAATAGCCTTAAAAACTATCGTAGTATTGAATATGTACTTATGCACTTTATCTTTTATTAAGTTGCTTGTTGTGCGATAACCATGCTTCTGGGGAACGCCATCAACTATTGTTGAATATCATGTGAGTTGCTATGCATGTCCGTCTTGTCTGAAGGATCTATCATTTTAGTGGTTGGAGCATGCAAAATTGTTAGAGAAGAACATTGGGCCGCTAACTAAAGCCATGAATCATGGTGGAAGTTTCAGTTTTGGACATATATCCTCAATCTCATATGAGAATAATAATCATTGCTACATGCTTATGCATTTAAGAGGAGTCCATTATCTGTTGTCCATGTTGTCCCGGTATGGATGTCTAAGTTGAGAATAATCAAAAGCGAGAAATCCAAAATGCGAGCATTCTCCTTAGACCTTTGTACAGGCGGCATGGAGGTACCCCTTTGTGACACTTGGTTGAAACATGGCATGCAAAGATCCGGTAGTCCAAGCTAAGTAGGACGAGGTGCGGACACTATTAGTATACTATGCATGAGGCTTGCAACTTGTAAGATATAATTTACATAACTCATATGCTTTATTACTACCGTTGACAAAATTGTTTCATGTTTTCAAAATAAAAGCTCTAGCACAAATACAGCAATCGATGCTTTCCTCTTTGAAGGACCTTTCTTTTACTTTTATTGTTGAGTCAGTTTACCTATCTCCTTCCACCTCAAGAAGCAAACACTTGTGTGAACTGTGCATTGATTCCTACATACTTGCATATTGCACTTGTTATATTACTTTATGTTGACAATATCCATGAGATATACATGTTATAAGTTGAAAGCAACCGCTGAAACTTAATCTTCCTTTGTGTTGCTTCAACACCTTTACTTTGATTTATTGCTTTATGAGTTAACTCTTATGCAAGACTTATTGATGCTTGTCTTGAAGTACTATTCATGAAAAGTCTTTGCTTTATGATTCAGTTGTTTACTCATGTCATTACCTTTGTTTTGATCGCTGCATTCATTACATATGTTTACAAATAGTATGATCAAGATTATGATGGCATGTCACTTCAGAAATTATCTTTGTTATCGTTTTACCTGCTCGGGACGAGCAGAACTAAGCTTGGGGATGCTGATACGTCTCCAACGTATCGATAATTTCTTATGTTCCATGCTACTTTATTGATGATACCTACATGTTTTATGCACATTATATGTCATATTTATGCATTTTCTGGAACTAACCTATTAACAAGATGCCGAAGCCAGTTCTGTTTTCTGCTGTTTTTGGTTTCAGAAATCCTAGTAAGGAAATATTCTCGAATTGGACGAAATCTTCGCCCAGGGTCCTTTTTGCACGAAGCTTCCAGAAGACCGAAGAGATAACGAAGTGGGGCCACGAGGTGGCCAGACCACAGGCGCGGCCTGGCCTGGCGCGCGGCCCCATCTGGGCCCTCGTGTGGCCCCCCTACCCTTCCGCCTACAAATAGCCTCCGTCGCGAAACCCCGATCGAGAGCCACGATACGGAAAACCTTCCGGAGACGCGCCGCCGCGAATCCCTTCTCGGGGGATTCGGGAGATCGCCTCCGGCACCCTGCCGGAGGGGATTCATCTCCGGAGGACTCTTCATCGCCATGATCGCCTCCGGAGTGATGAGTGAGTAGTTCACCCCTGGACTATGGGTCCATAGCAGTAGCTAGATGGTCGTCTTCTCCTTGTTGTGCTTCATTGTTGGATCTTGTGAGCTGCCTAACATGATCAAGATCATCTATTTGTAATACTATATGTTGTGTTTGTCGGGATCCGATGGATAGAGAATACTATGTTATGGTGATTATCAATCTATTGTTTATGTGTTGTTTATGATCTTGCATGCTCTCCGTTATTAGTAGAGGCTCTGGCCAAGTTTTTGCTCTTAACTCCAAGAGGGAGTATTTATGCTCGATAGTGGGTTCATGCCTTCATTGACACCTGGGACAGTGACAGAAAGTTCTAAGGTTGTGATGTGTTGTTGCCACTAGGGATAAAACATTGATTCTATGTCTAAGGATGTAGTTGTCGATTACATTACGCACCATACTTAATGCAATTGTCTGTTGCTTAGCAACTTAATACTGAATGGGGTTCGGATGATAACCTGAAGGTGGACTTTTTAGGCATAGATGCAGTTGGATGGCGGTCTATGTACTTTGTCGTAATGCCCAATTAAATCTCACTATATTTATCATATCATGTACATGCATTGTTATGCCTTTCTCTATTTGTCAATTGCCCGACTGTAATTTGTTCACCCAACATGCTTTTATCTTATGGGAGAGACACCTCTAGTGAACTGTGGACCCCGGTCCTATTCTTTACATAGCATACAATCTATTGTGTTTTACTGTTTTCTTTGCAAACATCTTCCACTCGATACGTTTAATCCTTTGTTACAGCAAGCCGGTGAGATTGACAACCTCACTGTTTCGTTGGGGCAAAGTACTTGGGTTGTGTTGTGCAGGTTCCACGCCGGAATCCCTGGTGTTGCGCCGCATCACATTTCGCCACCATCAACCTTCAACGTGCTTCTTGGCTCCTACTGGTTCGATTAAACTTTGGTTTCTTTCTGAGGGAAAACTTGCTACTGTGCGCATCATACCTTCCTCTTGGGGTTCCCAACGAACGTGTGAGTTACACGCCATCAGTGGGCAGGACCCACTATGCCATGTGGCGCCTATGTGGCCTCTCCCGGGGTGGTGGGCCCACTGGTGGCCCTCTAGAACCTTCTAGAAGCTCCGGTCAAAACACCGGACTTTTTCCCGAACCCCGGAAAATGACTTCCCATATATGAATCTTATTCTCCGGACCATTCCGGACCTCCTCGTGATGTCCTGGATCCCATCCGAGACTCCGAACAAAAACTTCGGACTCCAACTCATATTCCGAATCTACTTATGCGACATCGAACCTTAAGCGCGTCACCCTACGGTTCGCGAACTATGCAGACATGGTCGAGACTCCTCTCCGAGCAATAACCAATAGCGGGATCTGGAGATCCATAATGGCTCCCACATATTCAATGATGACTTAGTGATCGATTGAACCATTTACATACGATGCCAATTCCCTTTGTCTCGCGATATTTTACTTGTCCGAGGTTTGATCATCGGTATCTCCATACCTTGTTCAACCTCGTTACCGACAAGTACTCTTTACTCGTACCGTGGTATGTGATCTCTTATGAACCATTCATATGCTTGCAAGCTAATCAGATGACATTCCACCGAGAGGGCCCAGAGTATATCTATCCGTCATCGGGATGGACAAATCCCACTATTGATCCATATGCCTCAACTCACACTTTCCAAATACTTAATCCCATCTTTATAACCACCCATTTACACAATGGCGTTTGATGTAATCAAAGTACCCTTCCGGTGTAAGTGATTTACACGATCTCATGGTCGAAGGACTTAGGCAACTATGTATCGAAAGCTTATAGCAAATTGAACTTAATGACTTGATCTTATGCTACGCTCATTTGGGTGTGTGTCCATTATATCATTCACCTAATGACATAACCTTGTTATTAATAACATCCTATGTTCATGATCACGAAACCATGATCATCCATTAATCAACAAGCTAGTTATACAAGAGGCTTACTAGGGACTCCTTGTTGTTTACATAACACACATGTATCAATGTTTCGGTTAATACAATTATAGCATGGGATGTAAACATTTATCATGAACACTAAGATATAACAATAACTAATTTATTATTGCCTCTTGGGCATATCTCCAACAGTCTCCCACTTGCACTAGAGTCAATAATCTAGTTTACATTTGTAAAGATATAACACCTTGGCCTTCTGGTGCTTTATCATGTTTTGCTCACGGGAGAGGTTTAGTCAA
Organism: Lolium multiflorum; assembly: GCA_030979885.1. Classification (NCBI taxonomy): domain Eukaryota; kingdom Viridiplantae; phylum Streptophyta; class Magnoliopsida; order Poales; family Poaceae; genus Lolium; species Lolium multiflorum. Next base: position 164,173 of record JAUUTY010000240.1, on the reverse strand, counting down.
CGGATCTGACACGCTCAGAAACGTATGTATTTTGCAATTCATTTGCGTCTCAACGCATCACTCATTTTCCAAATGAGTCGGCATTAATTGTATATGCTTAGTCCTCTGGTGGAACCTTAATTCCGCGGTCTGAAATAAGTCACTAATATTGTCACACACAATATAGCTTCAAAGTTCTGACACTATCGGAACTACACCAAGTTCTCAAAGAACTCCTCGACTTAACATCCTCAGTCATTGTCAAAACAATGACATACTCTGCCTTCGTTTGTAGAATCCGTCACAATATTTAGAACTCATCTAAATCTAGCATAGACATATTCTAGCTCATTGTGCTACCTTTTAAATAACACTTAGCCTAATTGAGATTGAAATTTTATTTTTATATGTGACCAAACTAATATCGGTGCAACACTTTACAGCGATTTGTTTGTCATTACCCATATAAAACTATATATATCCTTGGTTCTTCTAAAGCACTCAGGGATATTCTTACTGTTGTCCAATGATCATTACATGAATCATTCTGGTATATGCTCGTAACACTTTAGAGCACAGGACATCTGACTTTGTACATATTATTCGTGATCTAAAATCACTCATGTGTTTTTACTCATCGAGTGTCAAATACACTCAAGTCTTGTTAAACCTTCACATGGAAAAGAACACCTTCTTAATATTTTTATATTGAACTACTTCAATATTCATTCTATGTACTTTAACTTAAACTTATTATGTGTTTCAATCTATCTTCATAGATCTTGACACTAAATATGTTTCAATTCATATCCTTTCATTGATGTTAATTCTCAATGAAACCTTTTAATCAATTATATAATTACACTATTTATAATCAACGATATGTCATCTACATAAAGTATTACAAATATGTCTCAGCGCTCCCACTTAATTTCTTGCAAATGCAAGCATCTTCATCGTTTCTGATGAAATCATAACTCTTTGATCATTTCATCCGGTGAAGATTCCAACTCCGCGATACTCACTTCATCCAATTGAAGTTTGTATACCTATCTAGTATTCCACGGACCAGCAAAACTCTTGGTTGTATCTAGTATACATCCTTCATACACACTTCTGGTAAGGAATGTATTTCTGCCATCCTACTATCATATCTCATAAAAGAAATATGTAGCGATTACTAGAATAATCCACATAGACTATAAGCATTGCCACGGAAGATCTAATCTTATCGTAGTCAACTCTTTGAACTTTTTCGTAAACTGCTTTTCGATAAGTCAAGCTTCTTTAAGGATATTCCATCCAAGTCCATCTACTTTATAGATCCATTTACTTTCAAAAAGTATTCACCTATCTTGGATTTCATGGCGTATAGCCATTTTAACGGAGTCAGGGCCCATCATAACTTCTTTGTATGTAGTTGGTTTATCATTGTTCAAAAACAATCCTTTGTCCACAAATCATTTATTTGATTACAAAATAAACCACATCTACAAGGTTCAATAAGTACTTTGATCTCCATGACTATAACACTTTGTAGACATGGGAGCCATGATCTTCGTAGCTGCTTCCGGAACCATTTCCGATGTTGTGCTACTCTGATCATCATGCTCAGGTTCATAAACCTTATCAAGTTCCATTGTCCTCCCACTCAAATAGTTCGCTAGAAACAATTTCTTTGAAATAAGTAAGAAACATCGACAAACACTTTTGTCTTTGACTTCATAGTGGAAAGAATTCCCAATCAATTTCATGGGATAATCAACAAAGACATTTATCCGATTTTGGTTGTAAACTCATTTACTTATGCTATGCATACCAAAATTTAAGAAAGGACTATTTAGGGTTTATACCCATGCCATAACTCGTATGGTGTCATTTCAATGGATCATGATGATGCTCTATTCAGTGTAAAAGCGGTAGTCTCTAAAGCATAATCCACAAAATTATAATGGCGTCATTTTATTTTATCTCATCATCAATCCAACAGGTTTGGATACGTCTCTTGGATACTCCATCATCATCATGATACTCCAAGAAACGTGAGTTGTAGAACAATTTCATAAATCTCTTAGATGTTCGCTAAAACTCGTAATTCAAATATTTCCACCATGATCCAATCATAGATATTTGACTTTTCTATTACGATGATTTCCACTTCATGCTGAAATTTATTTGAATCCATTCAAATGTTTCAAACTTCTTCCTTATCGAATATATCCACATATATATACTCAATTCATTGTTGGCAATGTTTTCTAGTGAAGTACAAAACTGCCTGAAATTGCTAAAACTGCTGAAACCACTTGTGATAAAACTGCTGAAATTTTTTCCAACCTTGGGGACAATGATCCCATTGCTGTAGCTCATAATGATTTAGATTTTGATGATTGCCACATCTCTGAAGTTATAAAGTTCTTACAAAAACTTGCTAAAAGTCCTAATGCTAGTGCTATAAATTTGGCCTTTACAAAACATATTACAAATGCTCTCATAAAAGCTAGAGAAGAGAAACTAAAACTTGAAACTTCTATTCCTAGAAAGTTAGAAGATGGTTGGGAGCCCATCATTAAAATTAAATTCAATGATTTTGATTGTAATGCTTTATGTGATCTTGGTGCAAGTATTTCTGTTATGCCTAAAAAGATTTATGATATGCTTGACTTGCCACCATTGAAGAATTGTTATTTGGATGTTAATCTTGCCGATAATGTTAAAAAGAAACCTTTGGGGAGGATTGATAATGTGCGCATTACGGTTAACAATAACCTTGTCCCCGTTGATTTTGTTGTCTTGGATATCGAATGCAATGCATCTTGTCCTATTGTGTTGGGAAGACCTTTTCTTCGAACCGTTGGTGCTGTTATTGATATGAAGGAAGGTAATATTAGATATCAATTTCCTCTCAAGAAAGGTATGGAACACTTCCCTAGAAAGAGAATGAAGTTGCCTTTTGATTCTATTATTAGAACAAGTTATGATGTTGATGCTTCTACTCTTGATGTTACTTGATTTACACTTTCTGCGCCTAGCTGAAAGGCGTTAAAGAAAAGCGCTTATGGGAGACAACCCATGTTTTTACTACAGCAATTTTTGTTTTGTTGAGTCTTGGAAGTTGTTTACTACTGTAGCAACCTCTCCTTATCATATTTTTGTGCCAAGTAAAGTTTCTATGTTAAAGTTGATGTTATATTTGGGATCGCTGCGCAGAAACAGCATTGCTGTCTGTCACGAATTCTGGCATAAGTCTCTGTAGAAAATTCGAAAAAATCTGCAAAATTACGAGCGTGATCCTCAGATATGTACGCAACTTTCATTAGTTTTGAGTTTTTCCATTTGAGCAAGTCTAGTGCCCCTTTCAGGTTCGTCTTTACGGACTGTTCTGTTTTTGACAGATTCTGCCTTTTATTTCGCATTGCCGTATTTGCTATGTTGGATGAATTCCTTTGATCCATTAATGTCCAGTAGCTTTGTGCAATATCCAGAAGTGTTAAGAATGATTGTGTCACCTCTGAATATGTGAATTTTTAATTGTGCACTAACCCTCTAATGAGTTTGCTTGAAGTTTGGTGTGAAGGAAGTTTTCAAGGGTCAAGAGAGGAGTATGATATACTATGATCAAGAGGAGTGAAAGCTCTAAGCTTGGGGATGCCCCCGTGGTTCATCCCTGCATATTTTAAGAAGACTCAAGCGTCTAAGCTTGGGGATGCCCAAGGCATCCCCTTCTTCATCAACAACATCATCAGGTTCCTCCCCTGGAACTATATTTTTATTCAGTCACATCTTATGTACTTTGCTTGGAGCGTCGGTTTGTTTTGTTTTTGTTTTTGTTTGAATAAAATGGATCCTAGCATTCACTTTGTGGGAGAGAGACACGCTCCGCTGTTGCATATGGACAAATATGTCCTTAGGCTTTACTCATAATATTCAAGGCGAAGGTTGAAACTTCTTCGTTAAATTGTTATATGGTTGGAATCGGGAAATGCTACATGTAGTAATTCTAAAATGTCTTGGATAATGTGATACTTTGCAATTGTTTTGCTCATGTTTAAGCTCTTGCATCATATACTTTGCACCCATTAATGAAGAAATACATAGAGCTTGCTAAAATTTGGTTTGCATATTTGGTCTCTCTAAGGTCTAGATAATTTCTAGTATTGAGTTTTGAACAACAAGGAAGGCGGTGTAGAGTCTTATAATGTTTACAATATGTCTTTTATGTGAGTTTTGCTGCACCGGTTCATCCTTGAGTTTGCTTCAAATAACCTTGCTAGCCTAAACCTTGTATCGAGAGGGAATACTTCTCATGCATCCAAAATCCTTGAGCCAACCACTATGCCATTTGTGTCCACCATACCTACCTACTACATGGTATTTCTCCGCCATTCCAAAGTAAATTGCTTGAGTGCTACCTTTAAAATTCCATCATTCACCTTTGCAATATATAGCTCATGGGACAAAATAGCCTTAAAAACTATTGTGGTATTGAATATGTACTTATGCACTTTATCTCTTATTAAGTTGCTTGTTGTGCGATAATGCCTGGGGACGCCATCAACTATTCTTTGTTGAATATCATGTGAGTTGCTATGCATGTCCGTCTTGTCTGAAGTAAGAGAGATCTACCACCTTAATGGTTGGAGCATGCATATTGTTAGAGAAGAACATTGGGCCGCTAACTAAAGCCATGAATCATGGTGGAAGTTTCAGTTTTGGACATATATCCTCAATCTCATATGAGAATAATAATTGTTGCCACATGCTTATGCATTAAAGAGGAGTCCATTATCTGTTGTCCATGTTGTCCCGGTATGGATGTCTAAGTTGAGAATAATCAAAAGCGAGAAATCCAAAATGCGAGCTTTCTCCTTAGACCTTTGTACAGGCGGCATGGAGGTACCCCTTTGTGACACTTGGTTGAAACATGTGTATTGCGATGATCCGGTAGTCCAAGCTGATTAGGACAAGGTGCGGGCACTATTAGTATACTATGCATGAGGCTTGCAACTTGTAAGATATAATTTACATAACTCATATGCTTTATTACTACCGTTGACAAAATTGTTTCATGTTTTCAAAATAAAAGCTCTAGCACAAACATAGCAATCGATGCTTTCCTCTTTGAAGGACCTTTCTTTTACTTTTATTGTTGAGTCAGTTTACCTATCTCTCTCCACCTCAAGAAGCAAACACTTGTGTGAACTGTGCATTGATTCCTACATACTTGCATATTGCACTTGTTATATTACTTTACATTGACACTATCCATGAGATATACATGTTATAAGTTGAAAGCAACCGCTGAAACTTAATCTTCCTTTGTGTTGCTTCAATACCTTTACTTTGATTTATTTCTTTATGAGTTAACTCTTATGCAAGACTTATTGATGCTTGTCTTGAAGTACTATTCATGAAAAGTCTTTGCTTTATGATTCATTTGTTTACTCATGTCATTACCATTGTTTTGATCGCTGCATTCATTACATATGCTTACAATAGTATGATCAAGGTTATGATGGCATGTCACTCCAGAAATTATCCTTGTTATCGTTTACCTGCTCGGGATGAGCAGAACTAAGCTTGGGGATGCTGATACGTCTCCGACGTATCGATAATTTATTATGTTCCATGCTACATTATTGATGATATCTACATGTTTTATACACATTATATGTCGTATTTACGCATTTTCCGGCACTAACCTATTAACAAGATGCCGAAGATCAGTTCTTTGTTTCTGCTGTTTTTGGTTCAGAAATCCTAGTAAGGAAATAATCTCGGAATTGGACGAAATCAACGCCCGGGGTCCTATTTTTGCACGAAGCTTCCAGAAGACCGAGGGGAAAGGAAGTGGGGCCACGAGGCGCCTCCACAGGGCGGCGCGGCCCGGCCCCGGCCGCGCCGGCTGGTGTGTGGGTCCCTCGTGTGGCCCCCCGCGTTGCCCTTCCGCCTACTTAAAGTCTTCGTCGCGAAACCCTCTGTACGGAGAGCCACGATACGGAAAACCTTCCAGAGACGCCGCCGCGAATCCCATCTCGGGGGATTCAGGAGATCGCCTCCGGCACCCCGGAGAGGGGAATCATCTCCCGGAGGACTCTTCATCGCCATGATCGCCTCCGGAGTGATGAGTGAGTAGTTCACCCCTGGACTATGGGTCCATAGCAGTAGCTAGATGGTCGTCTTCTCCTAATTGTGCTTCATTGTTGGATCTTGTGAGCTGCCTAACATGATCAAGATCATCTATCTGTAATACTATATGTTGTGTTTGTCGGGATCCGATGGATAGAGAATACTATGTTATGGTGATTATCAATCTATTACTTATGTGTTGTTTATGATCTTGCATGCTCTCCGTTATTAGTAGAGGCTCTGGCCAAGTTTTTGCTCTTAACTCCAAGAGGGAGTATTTATGCTCGATAGTGGGTTCATGCCTCCATTAAATCTGGGACAGTGACAGAAAGTTCTAAGGTTGTGGATGTGCTGTTGCCACTAGGGATAAAACATTGATGCTATGTCTAAGGATGTAGTTGTTGATTACATTACGCACCATACTTAATGCAATTGTCTATTGCTTGCAACTTAATACTGGAAGGGGTTCGGATGATAACCTGAAGGTGGACTTTTTAGGCATAGATGCAGTTGGATGGCGGTCTATGTACTTTGTCGTAATGCCCTGATTAAATCTCACTATATTTATCATATCATGTATATGCATTGTTATGCCCTTTTCTATTTGTCAATTGCCCGACTGTAATTTGTTCACCCAACATGCTTTTATCTTATGGGAGAGACACCTCTAGTGAACTGTGGATCCCGGTCCTATTCTTTACATCGCATACAATCTACTGCAATACTTGTTTTACTGTTTTCTTCGCAAACAATCATCTTCCACACAATACGGTTAATCCTTTGTTACAGCAAGCCGGTGAGATTGACAACCTCACTGTTTCGTTGGGGCAAAGTACTTTGGTTGTGTTGTGCAGGTTCCACGTTGGCGCCGGAATCCCTGGTGTTGCGCCGCATCACATTTCGCCACCATCAACCTTCAACGTGCTTCTTGACTCCTACTGGTCGATTAAACCTTGGTTTCTTACTGAGGGGAACTTGTGCGCATCATACCTTCCTCTTGGGGTTCCCAACGGACGTGTACATCTACGCGCATCAGTGATTCATGACAGGTTGCCACCGATGGAAAATGTCCTCTGTGTGATTCTTTGAAGTTCGTTGATCATCTAATTTTTCTTTGTCCTGTGGCTAGTTTCCTATGGACTACTGCCAGGGTTCCAGTAGGATAACATGCTAATCCTCAGTCAATTCTGGACTTGATTTCTCCGACGAAAACATCTTATGTAGAGAACTTTGACTCTGTTTGGGTGGGAGCTGCTGCTGCGATGTGGTCTCTCTGGACCACGCGTAATAATTTGATCTTTCAAGGGAAGCTGATCAACAAGTCGGTTGATGTTGTTTTTCGTATGATTTCCTTCTTACAACAATGGCGGCCACTGTGGGACGAAAAAATTCAGCGAGCGGTTGATTGGGTGATATCAAGATGCAAGAGGAAGCTCGGAGACTTGATGACCCACAAGTATAGGGGGTGTATCGTAGTACTTTCGATAAATAAGAGTGTCGAACCCAACGAGGAGCAGAAGGTGTTGACAAGCAGTTTCGATGAAGGATTCACTGTAAATGCTCACAGACAAGTATTCAGGGGGTTTTGATATAGCAGATAAATAAAGTACGAGTAAGTAAAATGCGAGAGAAATAATTGCAGCGAGTGGCCCAATCCTTTTTAGCACAAAGGACAAGCCGGTTTGTTTACTTATAATGACCAAACGTTCTTGAGGACACACGGGGATTTTAGTCTAGTGCTTTCGCTTCATATAGTTGATTAATCTTCATTGTTTTGATAAGTGTTGTGTGGGTGAACCTATGCTAATGCACCGCCCTTCCTAGGACTAATACATACTTGTGATTATACCCCTTGCAAGCATCCGCAAATACAAGAAAGTAATTAAGATAAATCTAACCACAGCCTTAAACTCTGAGATCCTGCTATCCCTCCTGCACCGATATACTAACGGGGGTTTAGGTTGCTGTCACTCCGGCAACCCCACAATTAGCAAACGAATACAAGATGTACTCCCCTAGGCCCATAAAGGTGAAGTATCATGTAGTCGACGTTCACATGACACCACTAGAAGAATAACACCACAACTTAAATATCAAACCATTAAATATTACTCAACATAGTTCACTACTAACATTTAGACTTCACCCATGTCCTCAAGAACTAAACAAACTACTCACGAGACATCATATGGAACATAATCAGAGGTGATATGATGATGAATAACAATCTGAACATAAACCTTGGTTCAATGGTTTCACTCAATAGCATCAATAACAAGTAGTAATCGACACCGGGAAAGTTTCCCCTATCAAACAATCAAGATTCAACCCTAGATGTTACAGCGGTGACGAGATGCAGCGGTGGAGATGGCGGTGTAGATGGTGGAGATGATGATGATGATGATCCCAATGATGTCCAGCTCGATGACGGTGGCGATGGCGTCGATTTCCCCCTCCGGGAGGGAATTTCCCCGGCGGATTCCTGCCCGCCGAAGAGCTCTTTTCTCTCTGGTGTCTCTCCGCCCCGCAGAGGCAGCTCTGTCTATTCTCCGTAACTCCCCGTGCCTTAGGTTTTCGGGACGAAGAAGTACGCGAAGGAGAGGAGGCCAGAGGGGGATGTGGGCCCCCTCCCCACATGGCGGCGCGGCGAGGGCAGGGCCCGCGCCGGCCTATGGGGGGGCCATGGCGGCCCTCCTCGGCTCCTTCTGGCTCTCTTCGTCTTCTGGAAAAATAGGATTTTCCATATAATTTCCGTCAATTGTTGATCTTCCGAAATATGGTGTCCTGACGGTGCTTTTTCCAGCAGAATCCTGACTCCGGTGAATAATTCTCCAATAATCATGAAACATGCAAAATAGGTGAAATAACATAAGTATCATCTCTAAATATGAAATATATCAATGAATAACAACAAATTATGATATAAAATAGTGATGCAAAATGGACGTATCAACTCCCCCAAGCTTAGACCTCGCTTGTCCCCAAGCGAAACTGAGCTCAATAAACAAGACCACATGTTTATGGAGTGAAGAGTCGATAAATAAAATACGGACAAGAAGCATCATATTGATTCACACAAGATATTCTAGTAAACATCCTCCTCATATAACTCAACTTGAAATAAGTAAAGAGAAATCACAAATAGAGGTGCATAGTGATACGTCGCAAACGTATCTATAATTTCTTATGTTCCATGCTACTTTTATTACAATACTTGAGTGATTTACACATACTTTACAACATTATTATACATTTTCCGGCACTAACCTATTAACAAGATGACGAAGTGCCAGTTGCTGTTTTTGCTGTTTTTGGTTTCAGAAATCCTAGTAAGGAAATATTCTCGGAATTGGACGAAATCAACGCCCAGGGTCCTATTTTTGCACGAAGCTTCCAGAAGTCCGAAGAGGAAACGAAGTGGGGCCACGAGGCGACGACACGCTAGGGCGGCGCGGCCTGGGCCTGGGCCGCGCCGGCCTGTTGTGTCGCCACCTCGTGACGCCCCCTGACCTACCCTTCCGCCTACTTAAAGCCTCCGTCGCAAACCCCTGTACGAGAGCCACGATACGGAAAACATTGAGAGGCGCCGCCGCCAATCCCATCTCGGGGATTCAGGAGATCGCCTCCGGCACCCTGCCGGAGAGGGGAATCATCACCGGAGTGGCTCTACATCATCATGCCCGCCTCCGGATTGATGCGTGAGTAGTTCATCCTTGGACTATGGGTCCATAGCAGTAGCTAGATGGTTGTCTTCTCCGCTTGTGCTTTCATTGTATTAGATCTTGTGAGCTGCCTAACATGATCAAGATCATCTATTTGTAATGCTACATGTTGTGTTTGGCGAGATCCGATGAATAGAGAATACTATGTTAAGTTGATTATCAATCTATCATATATGTGTTGTTTATGTTCTTGCATGCTCTCCGTTGCTAGTAGAGGCTCTGGCCAAGTTGATACTTGTAACTCCAAGAGGGGGTAATTATGCTCGATAGTGGGTTCATGCCTCCATTAAATCTGGGACAGTGACAGAAAGTTCTAAGGTTGTGGATGTGTTGTTGCTACTAGGGATAAAACATTGATGCTTTGTCTAAGGATATTTGTGTTGATTACATTACGCACCATACTTAATGCAATTATCTGTTGTTCGCAACTTAATACTGGGTTCGGATGATAACCTGAAGGTGGATTATTTAGGCATAGATGCATGCTGGATAGCGGTCTATGTACTTTGTCGTAATGCCCTGATTAAATCACATAGTAATCATCGTTGATATGTATTAAATCTTTATTTGTCAATTGCTCGCCTGTAATTTGTTCACCCAGCATGCTAGTTATCTTATTGGAGAGACACCACTAGTGAACTGTGGACCCCGGTCCATTCTTTTACATCTGAATACATTCTCTGTTGTTCTTTGCAAACAAACACCATCTTCCACTCGATACGTTTAATCCTTTGTTTTCAGCAAGCCGGTGAGATTGACAACCTCACTTACGTTGGGGCAAAGTACTTTGATTGTGTTGTGCAGGTTCCACGTTGGCGCCGGTTTCACTGGTGTGCGCCGCACTACATTCCTCCACCAACAACCTTCACGTGCTTCTTGGCTCCTACTGGTTCGATAACCTTGGTTTCATACTGAGGGAAACTTACTGCTGTGCATCATACCTTCCTCTTGGGGTTCCCAACGGACGTGTCGACTACACGCCAGCAAGACTTTTTCGGCGCCGTTGCCGGGAGATCAAGACACGCTGCAAGGGGAGTCTCCACTTCCAATTTCTTTACTTTGTTTTTGTCTTGCTTTATTTTATTTACTACTTTGTTTGCTGCACTTAAACAAAACACACAAAAATTAGTTGCTAGTTTTACTTTATTTACTGTCTTGTTCTCTATATCAAAAACACACAAAAAAATTAGTTACTTTACTTTCTGTCTTATTTACTAGCTTTATATCAAAACACAAAAAAATTAGTTACTTGCATTTAGTTTACTTTTGTTATCATGTCTAGCTCTGTACCTGTTACTTCTTCACCTGAGGAATTAGTCTTTACTTTTAAACAAGGGGATGAGGAGAGTTTTAAAGATGCTTGGTCTAGAATTTTTGATGCTTATCGTAAAGTTGAACCTCAAATGACTCTAAGTTTGCTCCTTAGTAATTTTTATTTTGGGCTTATGATTCGCTATAGATATGCCTTAGATGCTATAGTGGGAGGAGATTTCCTTCATTGCAACGGTGATCAAGCTTTTAATGCCATAAAAAAATTGGTTGCATCACATAGTTCAGCTAATAACTTTGATTCAGCTCTTATTAGCATTTATAATAGATTAAACACTCTTGAGACAAATGCATCTTACTTGAAGGAAAGTTGTGGTTATGTTCGAAACCGTCTTGATGAAGTTTTAGTGAACTCTGAACCCTCAATGTGGAATCCTACTATCAAAGTTACTATTGGTGGTGAAACTTTTCATGCTCGTTGTGATATTATGTCTGAATTTTGTCTTATGCCTAAGAGTATTTATGAATCTTTGACACTTTGGGGACTTGTTGAAGGGGGAGAAGGAATAACTCTTATTGATAACTCCGTTATAATTCCTAAGGGAATAGCCGAGGGTGTGCACACAACCATTCTTGGAAGAACAATATCCATTGATTATCTTGTTATTGAATGTGTAGGAACATGACAAATCACACTTGGAAGATCCCTGCTGAAACTATTGGGAGCAATCATAAATACGGGAGAAGGCACCCTAAAAATCCCACTAGGAGGCCGACATGTATTCCCTAAACCAAAGAGTAAGAAAAAGAACAAGAAGGGTAAGTGTAAGGCCCGAGGTAATGTTGATGCTCCATCTCTTGATGTTACTTGATTTGCACTTTCTGCGCCTAGCTGAAAGGCGTTAAAGAAAAGCACTTCTTGGGAGATAACCCATGTTTATTTTATTTACTGTATTGTTGAGTCTTGGAAGTTGTCTACTACTGTAGCAACCTCTCCTTATCATGTTTTTGTGCCAAGTAAAGTTTTTATGTTAAAGTTGATGTTATATTTGGGATCGCTGCGCAGAAACAGCATTGCTGTCTGTCACGAATTCTGGCATAAGTCTCTGTAAAAAAATCTAAAAAATCTGCAAATTTACGAGCGTGATCCTCGATATGTACGCAACTTTCATTAGTTTTGAGTTTTTCCGTTTGAGCAAGTTAAGTGCCCCTTTCAGATCCATCTTTACGGACTGTTCTGTTTTGACAGATTCTGCCTTTTATTTCGCATTGCCGCTTTTGCTATGTTGAATGAGTTTCTTTGTTCCATTAACTTTCAGAAGCTTTGTGCAATGTCCAGAAGTGTTAAGAATGATTGTTTCACCTCTGAATATGTGAATTTGTGGTTATGCACTAACCCTCTAATGAGTTTGCTTGAAGTTTGTGTGAAGGAAGTTTTCAAGGGTCAAGAGAAGAGGATGATATACTATGATTAAGAAGAGTGAAAGGTCTAAGCTTGGGGATGCCCCGGTGGTTCATCCCTGCATATTTTAAGAAGACTCAAGCATCTAAGCTTGGGGATGCCCAAGGCATCCCCTTCTTCATCGACAATATTATCAGGTCACTTCTAGTGAAACTATATTTTTATTCCGTCACATTCTTATGTTCTTTACTTGGAGCGTCGGTTTGTTTTTGTTTTTGTTTTGTTTTGAATAAAGTTGGATCCCGCCATTCTTATATTGGAGATATTACGCTCCGCTTTTTCATATGGAACACTTGTGTTCTTAATTGTGCTTTAATGTTCATGGCGAAAGCTAATTGCTTCGTTAAATTGCTATTTGGTTGGAATTGGAAAATGCTGCATATGGTTTGGCAATTTGGCAATTGTTTGAGCTCTCATAGATCATGTTTAAGCTCTTGCATCATGTAGTTTAATCTATTAATGGAGAACTACTGTAGAGCTTGTTTAATTTGGTTTGCATGATTGGTCTCTCTAAGTCTAGATATTTTCGGGTAAAGTGTTTGAACAACAAGGAAGACAGTGTAGAGCCTTATAATGCTTGCAATATGTTCTTGTGTGAGTTTTGCTGTACCTGTTCATACTTGTGTTTGCTTCAAACAACCTTGCTAGCCCAAACCTTGTACTGAGAGGAAATGCTTCTCGTGCATCCAAACACCTTGAGCCAAAACCCATGCCATTTGTGTCCACCATATCTACCTATTATGTGGTATTTCCTGCCATTCCAAAGTAAATTACTTGAGTGCTACCTTTAAATTTCATTCCTCTACCTTTACAATATATAGCTCATGGGACAAATAGCTTAAAAACTATTGTGGTGATGAATATGTAGTTATGTGTCTTAATTCTTATAAGTTGCTTGTTGAGCGGTAACCATGTTTCTGGGGACGCCATCAACTTTACCTTTGTTGGATATCATGTGAGATGCTATGCATGTTCGTCTTGTCTGAAGTAAGTGGATTTCATGATCAAATGGTTTGAGTATGCATATGTTAGAGAAGAACATTGGGCCGCTAACTAAAGCCATGTATCATGGTGGAAGTTTCAGTTTGGACATACAACCTCAATCTCTTATGAGAATATTAACTATTGTTGAATGCTTAAGCATTAAAAGAGGAGTCCATTATCTGTTGTCTATGTTGTCCCGGTATGGATGTCTAAGTTGAGAATAATCAAAAGCGAGAAATCCAATGCGTGCTTTCTCCTTAGACACTTGTACAGGCGGCATAGAGGTACCCCTTTGTGACACTTGGTTGAAACATATGTTATGCGATGAGAATCCGTGTTTCCGAGTTAGTAGGACAAGGTGCGAGCACTATTAGTACTCTATGCATGAGACTTGCAACTTGTAGGAAGTATTATGCATAGCACATATGAATTATTACTACCGTTGACAAAATTGTTTCTATGTTTTCAAAACAAAAGCTCTAGCACAAAAATAGTAATCAATGCTTCCCTCTGCGAAGGGCCATTCTTTTACTTTATTGTTGAGTCAGTTTACCCACTTCTTTCTATCTTAGAAGCAAACACTTGTGTTAACTATGTGCATTGATTCTTACATGTTTACTTATTGCACCTATTATATTACTCTATGTTGACAAATATCCATGAGATATACATGTTACAAGTTGAAAGCAATTGCTGAAACTTAATCATCCTTTGTGTTGCTTCAATGCATTCTACTTAGAATTTATTGCTTATGAGTTAGCTCTTATGCAAGTCTTATTGATACTTGTTTGAAAGTACTATTCATGAAAAGTTTTGCTATATGATTCATTTGCTTAGTCATTATCTTTGTTAGCAATCTTTTGTTCAGATCACTCCATTCATCTCATATTCTTTACAATAATGTTGATCAAGATTATGTTGGTAGCATGTCACTTCAGAAATTATTTGTGTTATCGTTTACCTACTCGAGGACGAGTAGGAACTAAGCTTGGGATGCTTGATACGTCGCAAACGTATCTATAATTTCTTATGTTCCATGCTACTTTTATTACAATACTTGAGTGATTTACACATACTTTACAGCATTATTATACATTTTCCGGCACTAACCTATTAACAAGATGCCGAAGTGCCAGTTGCTGTTTTCTGCTGTTTTTGGTTTCAGAAATCCTAGTAAGGAAATATTCTCGGAATTGGACGAAATCAACGCCCAGGGTCCTATTTTTGCACGAAGCTTCCAGAAGTCCGAAGAGGAAACGAAGTGGGGCCACGAGGCGACGACACGCTAGGGCGGCGCGGCCTGGGCCTGGGCCGCGCCGGCCTGTTGTGTCGCCACCTCGTGACGCCCCCTGACCTACCCTTCCGCCTACTTAAAGCCTCCGTCGCGAAACCCCCTGTACCGAGAGCCACGATACGGAAAACATTCCAGAGCCGCCGCCGCCAATCCCATCTCGGGGATTCAGGAGATCGCCTCCGGCACCCTGCCGGAGAGGGGAATCATCACCGGAGGGCTCTACATCATCATGCCCGCCTCCGGATTGATGCGTGAGTAGTTCATCCTTGGACTATGGGTCCATAGCAGTAGCTAGATGGTTGTCTTCTCCGCTTGTGCTTTCATTGTATTAGATCTTGTGAGCTGCCTAATATGATCAAGATCATCTATTTGTAATGCTACATGTTGTGTTTGGCGAGATCCGATGAATATAGAATATTATGTTAAGTTGATTATCAATCTATCATATATGTGTTGTTGATGTCTACGGGTGCTTCTATTCTTGTAGACAGTGTTGGGCCTCCAAGAGCAGAGGTTTGTAGATCAGCAGCAAGTTTTCCCTTAAGTGGATCACCCAAGGTTTATCGAACTCAGGGAGGAAGAGGTCAAAGATATCCCTCTCAAGCAACCCTGCAACCACAAAGCAAGAAGTCTCTTGTGTCCCCAACACACCTAATAGGTGCACTAGTTCGGCGAAGAGATAGTGAAATACAAGTGGTATGAATGAATATGAGCAGTAGTACGGCGCCAGAAAATAGCTTGCTGGCGTGCAGTTGATGGTAGTAATATTGCGGGAAGTAAACATGCAGTAGAACAGTAAACAAGCAGCGATAACAATATTTAGGAACAAGGCCTAGGGATCATACTTTCACTAGTGGACACTCTCAACATTGATCACATAATAAATAAGTTCTCTTTCCTTTGTGCTACATATACTCTTGTTGGATGATGAACACCACTAATTGTGTAGGATTACATGAACCCTCAATGCCGGAGTTAACAAGCGCCACAACATTCGATATTCATGTTTAAGTAACCTTAGAGCATAATAGATCTTTGCAAAATAAACCAAGTACTAACATAGCATGCACACTGTCACCATCACACTACGAAGGAGGCATAAATCACATCAATACTATCATAGCGATAATTAACTCCATAACCTACAAGAGATTATGATCATAATCTACGACAAGAACTACACGATGCACACACTGTCACCATTACACCATGCAGGAGGAATAGACTACTTTAATAACATCACATGAGTAGCACATAGATAAATAGTGATACAAAACACATTGCAATCATAAAGGGATATAAATAAGCACTTCACTACGCCATTCATAACAGTGAATAAGTATTCTGTGAAATATAGCCTAAGAGACCCACACGGTGCACACACTGTCACCTTTACACACGTGGGACAAGGAGTCTCCGGAGATCACATAAGTAAAACCCACTTGACTAGCATAATGACATCTAGATTACAAGCATCATCATATGAATCTCAATCATGTAAGGCAGCTCATGAGATTATTGTATTGAAGTACATAGGAGAGAGATGAACCACATAGCTACCGGTACAGCCCCGAGCCTCAATGGAGAACTACTCCCTCCTCATGGGAGACAGCAGCGGTGATGAAGATGGCGGTGGTGTCGATGGAGGAGCCTTCCGGGGCACTTCCCCGTCCCGGCGTGCGGAACAGAGACTCCTGTCCCCCAGATCTTGGCTTCGATGGCGGCGCCGGAAGGTTTCGCGTACCGTGGCTTATTCCTCTCGGGGTTTTAGGTCGGGGACCTTATAGGCGAAAGGGGAGCCTCGGAGGGTCAACGAGGCGATGACACACTAGGGGGCGCGGCCCAGGCCCGGCCGCGCCACCTCATCTGGGCCCACAGGGCCCTCTCGGTGGCTCTCGGGTGTTGGAAGCTTCGTGTGAAAATAGGGTACTAGGCGTTGATTTCGTCCGAAGAATATTTCCTTACTAGGATTTCTGAAACCAAAAACAACAGCATGGCATCTCGTCAATAGGTTAGTTAAAACGCATCAAAACGATATAAAGTGTGAACAAAAGATGTAGGTATTGTCATAAAACAAGCATGGAACATCAGAAATTATAGATACGTTTGAGACGTATCAGCATCCCCAAGCTTAGTTCCTACTCGTCCTCGAGTAGGTAAACGATAACACAAATAATTTCTGAGGTGACATGCTACCATCATAATCTTGATCAACATTATTGTAAAGCATATGACATGAATGGAGTGATTCAAAGCAATATCTATAGTTTGCTAACAAATAGATAACATATAGCAAAACTTTTCATGAATAGTACTTTCAAGACAAGCATCAAAAAGTCTTGCATAAGAGTTAACTCATAAAGCAATAAATTCAAAGTAAAGGTATCGAAGCAACACACAGGAAGATTAAGTTTCAGCGGTTGCTTTCAACTTATAACATGTATATATATCTCATGGATATTGTCAACATAGAGTAATATGATGAATGCAAATAAGCAAGTATGTAAGAATCAATGCACAGTTGACACAAGTGTTTGCTTCTAAGATGGAAGGAAATGGGTAAACTGACTCAACATAAAGTAAAAGATAGGCCCTTCGCAGAGGGAAGCAGGGATTAAATCATGTGCTAGAGCTTTTCAAGTTTTGAAATCATATAGAGAGCATAAAAGTAAAATTTTGAGAGGTGTTTGTTGTTGTCAACGAATGGTAGTGGGCACTCTAACTACCTTATCAACCAGACTTTCAAGAGCGGCTCCCATGAAGGACGTTATCTCTACCAGCAAGGTAGATCATCCCTCTTCTCTTTTGTTTACACATGTACTTTAGTTTTATTTATTAGATGACACTCCCCCAACCTTTTGCTTACACAAGCCATGGCTAACCGAATCCTCGGGTGCCTTCCAACATTCACATACCATGGAGGAGTGTCTATTTGCAAATTTAAGTTGCTTACTGATAGATCAGAGCAAAACATGTGAAGAGAATTATTAATGCAAGTTAATTAATTGGGGCTGGGAACCCCATTGCCAGCTCTTTTTGCAAAATTATTGGATAAGCGGATGAAGCCACTAGTCCATTACGAAAGTCTGTCAAAAGTAAATGACAAGATCGAAAGATAAAACACCACATACTTCCTCATGAGATATAAAACATTGACACAAATAAGAGATAATAACTTTTGAATTGTTTAAAGGTAGCACATGAAGTATTTACTTGGAATGGCAGAAAATACCACATAGTAGGTAGATATGGTGGACACAAATGGCATGGGTTTTGGCTCAAGGTGTTGGATGCACGAGAAGTATTCCCTCTCAGTACAAGGCTTAGGCTAGCAAGGTTGTTTGAAGCAAACACAAGTATGAACCGGTACAGCAAAACTTACATAAGAACATATTGCAAGCATTATAAGACTCTACACTGTCTTCCTTGTTGCTCAAACACTTTACCAGAAAATATCTAGACCTTAGAGAGACCAATCATGCAAACCAAATTTCAACAAGCTCTATGTAGTTCTTCATTACTAGATTTAAACTACATGATGCAAGAGCTTAAACATATGAGAGCTCAAAACAATTGCCAAGTATCAAATTATTCAAGACCATATGAAGCATTTTCTTATTCCAACCAAATAGCAACAAGTGAAGCGATCAACTTTCGCCCTTGAACATTAAAAGCTAAGAACACATGTGTTCATATGAACCAGCGGAGTCTCTCTCCCACACAAGGATGAACTTATTCAGAGAACTAAGATAACAAAACAAAAATAAAAATAAAAGCACACAGACGCTCCAAGTAAAATACATAAGATGTGATGAATAAAAATATAGTTTCACTAGAAGAAACCTGATAAGTTGTCGATGAAGAAGGGGATGCCTTGGGCATCCCCAAGCTTAGATGCTTGAGTCTTCTTAAAATATGCAGGGATGAACCACCGGGGCATCCCCAAGCTTAGACCTTTCACTCTTCTCGATCACATTATATCACCCTCTTCTATTGACCCTTGAAAACTTCTGCCACACCAAACTTCAAGCAAACTCATTAGAGGGTTAGTGCATAATCAAAATTCACATGTTCAGGGGTGACACAATCATTCTTAACACTTCTGGACATTGCACAAAACTTCTGAAAGTTAATGGAACAAAGAAACTCATTCAACTTAACAAAAGCGGCAATGCGAAATAAAAGGCAGAATCTGTCAAAAACAGAATAGTCCGTAAAGACGAACCTGAAAGGGGCACTTAACTTGCTCAAACGGAAAAACTCAAAACTAATGAAAGTTGCGTACATATCTGAGGATCACGCTCGTAATTTTGCAGATTTTTTCGATTTTTTTACAGAGACTTATGCCAGAATTCGTGACAGACAGCAATGCTGTTTCTGCGATCCCAAATATAACATCAACTTTAACATAGAAACTTTACTTGGCACAAAAACATGATAAGGAGAGGTTGCTACAGTAGTAAACAACTTCCAAGACTCAACAAAACAAAAATTGCTGTAGTAAAATAAACACATGGGTTATCTTCCAAGAAGTTCTTTCTTTATAGCCATTAAGATGGGCTCAGCAGTTTTAATGATGCACTCGCAAGAAATAGTATTTGAAGCAAAAGAGAGCATCAAGAGGAAAATTCAAAACACATTTAAGTCTAACATGCTTCCTATGCATAGGAACCTTGTAAATAAACAAGTTCATGAAGAGTATAGTGGCAAGCATAGGAAGATAAAACAAGTGTAGCTTCAAAAAATTTAGCACATAGAGAGGTGTTTTAGTAACATGAAAATTTCTACAACCATATTTTCCTCTCTCATAATAACTTTCAGTAGCATCATGAGCAAACTCAACAATATAACTATCACATAAAGCATTCTTATCATGAGTCTCATGCATAATATAGGAGGCATATTGTAATCATAATTAAACTTATCCTCCATAGTAGGCGGCACCAAAAGACCAATATCATTATAATCATCATAAATAGGAGGCAAAGTATTATCAAAGTAAATTTTCTCCTCAATGCTTGGGGGACTAAAAATATCATGCTCATCAAAACCAGCTTCCCCAAGCTTAGAATTTTCCATAGCATTAGCAACAATGGTGTTCAAAGCATTCATAGTAATAACATTCCCATTAGCATGTATATAAAGTTCCATGGGTTTCTTAATTCTTTCTTCAAACACATCATGTCCTAATTCAAGATAAAGTTCATAAAGATCTCTCATATTTTTGTTGTTTTCCATTATGCCTAACTAGTGTAAACAAGAAACAAAAAGATGCAATTGCAGGATCTAAAGGAAATAGCTTCGAGTACTTACAACGGCCGGAAAATAGCTTAGTAGCCGAGATCCGGAGTGTGAGTAACTTTTACCTTTCCTCCCCGGCAACGGCGCCAGAAAATAGCTTGATGTCTACGGGTGCTTCTATTCTTGTAGACAGTGTTGGGCCTCCAAGAGCAGAGGTTTGTAGAACAGCAGCAAGTTTTCCCTTAAGTGGATCACCCAAGGTTTATCGAACTCAGGGATGAAGAGGTCAAAGATATCCCTCTCAAGCAACCCTGCAACCACAAAGCAAGAAGTCTCTTGTGTCCCCAACACACCTAATAGGTGCACTAGTTCGGCGAAGAGATAGTGAAATACAAGTGGTATGAATGAATATGAGCAGTAGTACGGCGCCAGAAAATAGCTTGCTGGCGTGCAGTTGATGGTAGTAATATTGCGGGAAGTAAACATGCAGTAGAACAGTAAACAAGCAGCGATAACAGTATTTAGGAACAAGGCCTAGGGATCATACTTTCACTAGTGGACACTCTCAACATTGATCACATAATAAATAAGTTCTCTTTCCTTTGTGCTACATATACTCTTGTTGGATGATGAACACCACTAATTGTGTAGGATTACATGAACCCTCAATGCCGGAGTTAACAAGCGCCACAACATTCGATATTCATGTTTAAGTAACCTTAGAGCATAATAGATCTTTGCAAAATAAACCAAGTACTAACATAGCATGCACACTGTCACCATCACACTACGAAGGAGGCATAAATCACATCAATACTATCATAGCGATAATTAACTCCATAACCTACAAGAGATTATGATCATAATCTACGACAAGAACTACACGATGCACACACTGTCACCATTACACCATGCAGGAGGAATAGACTACTTTAATAACATCACATGAGTAGCACATAGATAAATAGTGATACAAAACACATTGCAATCATAAAGGGATATAAATAAGCACTTCACTACGCCATTCATAACAGTGAATAAGTATTTTGTGAAATATAGCCTAAGAGACCCACACGGTGCACACACTGTCACCTTTACACACGTGGGACAAGGAGTCTCCGGAGATCACATAAGTAAAACCCACTTGACTAGCATAATGACATCTAGATTACAAGCATCATCATATGAATCTCAATCATGTAAGGCAGCTCATGAGATTATTGTATTGAAGTACATAGGAGAGAGATGAACCACATAGCTACCGGTACAGCCCCAATGGAGAACTACTCCCTCCTCATGGGAGACAGCAGCGGTGATGAAGATGGCGGTGGTGTCGATGGAGGAGCCTTCCGGGGCACTTCCCCGTCCGGCGGCGTGCCGGAACAGAGACTCCTGTCCCCCAGATCTTGGCTTCACGATGGCGGCGGCTCTGGAAGATTTCGCGTACCGTGGCTTATTCCTCTCGGGGTTTTAGGTCAGGGACCTTATATAGGCGAAAGGGGAGCCTCGGAGGGTCAACGAGGCGACGACACACTAGGGGGGCGCGGCCCAGGCCCTGGCCGCGCCACCCTGTCATCTGGGGCCCACAGGGCCCTCCTCTGGTGGCTCTCGGGTGTTCTGGAAGCTTCGTGTGAAAATAGGGTACTGGGCGTTGATTTCGTCCGATTCGAGAATATTTCCTTACTAGGATTTTGAAACCAAAAAAAAAGGAACGGCACTTCGGCATCTCGTCAATAGGTTAGTTCCGGAAAACGCATCAAAACGATATAAAGTGTGAACAAAACATGTAGGTATTGTCATAAAACAAGCATGGAACATCAGAAATTATAGATACGTTTGAGACGTATCAGTTGTTTATGTTCTTGCATGCTCTCCGTTGCTAGTAGAGGCTCTGGCCAAGTTGATACTTGTAACTCCAAGAGGGAGTATTTATGCTCGATAGTGGGTTCATGCCTCCATTTAATCTGGGACAGTGACAGAAAGTTCTAAGGTTGTGGATGTGTTGTTGCTACTAGGGATAAAACATTGATGCTTTATCTAAGGATATTTGTGTTGATTACATTACGCACCATACTTAATGCAATTATCTGTTGTTTACAACTTAATACCGGAAGGGGTTCGGATGATAACCTGAAGGTGGATTATTTAGGCATAGATGCATGCTGGATAGCGGTCTATGTACTTTGTCGTAATGCTAGTTATCTTATTGGAGAGACACCACTAGTGAACTGTGGACCCCGGTCCATTCTTTTACATCTGAATACATTCTACTGCTTTTACTGTTCTTTGCAAACAAACACCATCTTCCACTCGATACGTTTAATCCTTTGTTTTCAGCAAGCCGGTGAGATTGACAACCTCATTGTTACGTTGGGGCAAAGTACTTTGATTGTGTTGTGCAGGTTCCACGTTGGCGCCGGTTTCACTGGTGTTGCGCCGCACTACATTCCTCCACCAACAACCTTCACGTGCTTCTTGGCTCCTACTGGTTCAATAACCTTGGTTTCATACTGAGGGAAACTTCTGCTGTGCGCATCATACCTTCCTCTTGGGGTAAAGAGAAATCACAACTAAAGGTACATAGGAAATCATAAACGGTTATGGCAAACTTTGTTCTTGGTCAGAGAACTATTAACGGATTGTACTTATCTTCTAAACAATGCTTTCATATCAGAATTTATATAGCAGGGCTTTCATCCTTAATCATAACAATCTCCTCATAATCATTGATAACTTTCAAAGTCATATTCATTCAGATAAAATTTGTACTAAACAAGAAAGCATAAAAGACATGATTAACTAAATCATAGCATAAATGGTTGGTTCACAACAACTCAATTGCTTGCTTAAGATAGAGGGAAATAGGTTTACTGACTCAACATAAAAGTAAAAGATAGGCCCTTCGCAGAGGGAAGCAGGGATTAAATCATGTGCTAGAGCTTTTCAAGTTTTGAAATCATATAAAGAGCATAAAAGTAAGGTTTTGAGAGGTGTTTGTTGTTGTCAACGAATGGTAGTGGGCACTCTAACCCCCTTGCCAAACAGACCTTCCAAGAGCGGCTCCCATGAGGACGTCATCTCTACCAGCAAGGTAGATCATCCCCCTTCTCTTTTGTTTACACATGTATTTTAGTTTTATTATGGATGACACTCCCCCAACCTTTGCTTTCACAAGCCATGGCTAACCGAATCCTCGGGTGCCTTCCAACATTTCTCATACCATGGAGGAGTGTCTATTGCAAAATTAAGTTGCTTACTGATAAATCAGGGCAAAACATGTGAAGAGAATTATTAATGAAAGTTATTAATTGGGGCTGGGAACCCCGTTGCCAGCTCTTTTTGCAAAATTATTGGATAAGCGGATGTGCTAGTCCTGTCAAAGTGCCCAACAAGATTGAAAGATAAAACACCACATACTTCCTCATGAGCTATAAAACATTGACACAAATAAGGAGTAATATAGTTTGAATTATTTAAAGGTAGCACATGAAGTATTTACTTGGAGTGGCGCAAAATACCACATAATAGGTAGTTATGGTGGACACAAATGGCATGGGTTTGGTCTAAGGTTTTGGATGTATGAGAAGCATTCCCTCTCAATACAGGTCTTTGGCTAGCAAGGTTGGGTAGCAAGCATAAAGGTTGAGGGAAACAAACAAATATACATGTGATAGAAACAATCATGCATCTTTCTCATAAGCACAAGCAATTTTAACTTCAGAATACTAAACTCATTAGCAGAAAGATAATAAAGCAATATATCTACATGTATTTCCCTTTTCTATTTAAACATCAAAGTATTGTTGCTATTGACCAATGCTAAGTTTGCCAAAACCAAATAGATTTACTTGATGCTCCCAAAGTGATATCAATACTAATGTCAAGAGTGATCATATAACAGAAATTGCAAACTAAAATAAGGTGTGCAAAAAGTAAATGATAAGACTTCTCATTAATATTCCATAACGATAACTCACACCAACGGATACATAGATAACCAACTAAAGAGAGATACTTCCACACTGCAAACTATTCTATATGATAACTTCCCTACTCATGATATGACACTACTTGATAGTAAAAGATAAAGATAGTGATGATGTGATACCGCGGCACTCCCCCAAGCTTGGAACAAACCAAGGGGATGCCAATACCGATGATGAATTACTCCTTCGGCGGTGATGGTGGTGGATTCTTCTCGTCATCAGACTTCCAAGGAAGAGGCTCTCCATCAACAAACGATGTCTTGGTCTCGGGAATCCTGAAACTAGCAGCATAGCTAATGCGTTTAAACCTGTTTTCATACTCACAGTTTTGATTCCAAACATCATAAAGTTGCGCCTGAAGTTGGTTGGTAGTGTTGTGAAGTGAGAGGATATCGCTCCACAGCTTTGCAGTCTCCTTCTCGTGTTCACCAATGAGTTCGGACACAATTCTGTGGAAGATGTCCACTTCACGCTCAGCCATCTTCTTGTAGGTGAAGACCTCTTGTTCTAGTTTCTCCATCCTGTCCTCCAAGCTTCCTTCTTCCTTAGGTCCCCGGACATCTTCTATCTGCAACTCTCCATCTACGAGCAGCAATTCCTTGGGATGCATCTTTAACTCGTTCATGTATGGGTTGATGATACGCGTAGATGCACACCTCCGTTGGGAACCCCAAGTGGAAGGTATGATGCGTATAGAAGCAAGTTTCCCTCAGTATGAAACCAAGGTTTAATCGAACCAGTAGGAGCCAAGAAGCACGTTGAAGGTTGATGGTCGCGAAATGTGATGCGGCGCAACACCAGGGATTCCGGCGCCAACGCGGAACCTGCACAACACAACCCAAGTACTTTGTCCCAACGAAACAGTGAGGTTGTCAATCTCACCGGCTTGCTGTAACAAAGGATTAAACGTATCGAGTGGAAGATGTTTGCAAAGAAAACAGTAAACACAGTAGATTGTATGCTATGTAAAGAATAGGACCGGGGTCCACAGTTCACTAGAGGTGTCTCTCCCATAAGATAAAGCATGTTGGGTGAACAAATTACAGTCGGGCAATTGACAAATAGAGAAAGGCATAACAATGCATATACATGATATGATAAATATAGTGAGATTTAATTGGGCATTACGACAAAGTACATAGACCGCCATCCAACTGCATCTATGCCTAAAAAGTCCACCTTCAGGTTATCATCCGAACCCCATTCAGTATTAAGTTGCTAAGCAACAGACAATTGCATTAAGTATGGTGCGTAATGTAATCGACAACTACATCCTTAGACATAGAATCAATGTTTTATCCCTAGTGGAAACAACACATCCACAACCTTAGAACTTTCTGTCACTCCCAGATTTAATGGAGGCATGAACCCACTATCGAGCATAAATACTCCCTCTTGGAGTTAAGAGTAAAAACTTGGCCAGAGCCTCTACTAATAACGGAGAGCATGCAAGATCATAAACAACACATAAACAATAGATTGATAATCACCATAATCATAGTACTCTCTATCCATCGGATCCCGACAAACACAACATATAGAATTACATATAGATGATCTTGATCATGTTAGGCAGCTCACAAGATCCAACAATGAAGCACAACAAGGAGAAGACGACCATCTAGCTACTGCTATGGACCCATGGTCCAGGGGTGAACTACTCACTCATCACTCCGGAGGCGGCGATGTCTACGTTCCCCTCCTTTCCGTAGACAGTGTTGGGCCTCCAAGTGCAGAGGTTTGTAGAACAGCAGCAAGTTTTCCCTTAAGTGGATCACCCAAGGTTTATCGAACTCAGGGAGGAAGAGGTCAAAGATATCCCTCTCATGCAACCCCGCAACCACAAAGCAAGAAGTCTCTTGTGTCCCCAACACACCTAATAGGTGCACTAGTTCGGCGAAGAGATAGTGAAATACAGGTGGTATGAATATATATGAGCAGTAGTATGGCGCCAGAAAAGTGCTTGGCGCGTAGTTGATGGTGGTAGTATTGCAGCAGTAGTAACACAGTAAAACAGTAAACAAGCAGTAGTAACTCAGCAGTATTTAGGAACAAGGCCTAGGGATTAGACTTTCACTAGTGGACACTCTCAACATTGATCACATAACAGAATAGATAAATGCATACTCTACACTTTTGTTGGATGATGAACACATTGCGTAGGATTACACGAACCCTCAATGCCGGAGTTAACAAGCTCCACAATAATGCTCATGTTTAAGTAACCTTAAGTGTAAGATAGATCAAAACGACTAAACCAAGTACTAGCATAGCATGCACACTGTCACCTTCATGCATATGTAGGAGGAATAGATCACATCAATATTATCATAGCAATAGTTAACTTCGCAATCTACAAGAGATCATGATCATAGCATAAACCAAGTACTAACACGGTGCACGCACTGTCACCTTTGCACACATGCAGGAGGAATAAAACTACTTTAATAACACATCACTAGAGTAGCACATAGATAGTAGTGATACAAAACTCATATGAATCTCAATCATGTAAAGCAGCTCATGAGATCATTGTATTGAGGTACATAGAGAGAGATTAACCACATAGCTACCGGTACAGCCCCGAGCCTCGATGGAGAACTACTCCCTCCTCATGGGAGCAGCAGCGTTGATGAAGATGGCGGTGGAGATGGCAGCGGTGTCGATGGAGAAGCCTTCGGGGGCACTTCCGCTCCGGCAGGTGCGGAAGAGACTCCTGTCCCCCAGATCTTGGCTTCGCGATGACGGCGGCTCTGGAACTTTCTCGTATCGTGGCTTCCTCTGTAAGGGTTTTTCGGGGGGCTTTATATAGGCGAAGAGGCGGCGTCGAAGGTCGAAGAGGCGGCCGGGGGTAAGGCGGCGCGGGCCAACCCTAGGCCGCGCCGGCCACCCTCCTGGTGGGCCGTGGCCCCCTCGGTCCTTCCGGGTGCTCTGGAAGCTTCGTGGAAAAATAGGGTACTGGGCGTTGATTTCGTCCAATTCCGAGAATATTTCGTTACTAGGATTTCTGAAACCAAAAACAGCAGAAAACAGGAACTGGCACTTCGGCATCTTGTTAATAGGTTAGTTCCAGAAAATGCACGAATATGACATATAATGTGCATAAAACATGTAGGTATCATCAATAAAGTAGCATGGAACATAAGAAATTATCGATACGTTGGAGACGTATCAGCATCCCCAAGCTTAGTTCTGCTCGTCCCGAGCAGGTAAAACGATAACAAAGATAATTTCTTAAGTGACATGCCATCATAACCTTGATCATACTATTGTAAACATATGTAATGAATGCAGCGATCAAAAACAATGGTAATGACATGAGTAAACAAATGAATCATATAACAAAGACTTTTCATGAATAGTATTTCAAGACAAGCATCAATAAGTCTTGCATAAAAGTTAACTCATAAAGCAATAAATCAAAGTAGAGGTGTTGAAGCAACACAATGGAAGATTAAGTTTCAGCGGTTGCTTTCAACTTGTAACATGTATATCTCATGGATAGTTGTCAATGCAAAGTAATATAATAAATGCAATATGCAAGTATGTAGGAATCAATGCACAGTTCACACAAGTGTTTGCTTCTTAAGGTGGAGGGAGATAGGTAAACTGACTCAACAATAAAAGTAAAAGAATGGCCCTTCAAAGAGGAAAGCATCGATTGCTATATTTGTGCTAGAGCTTTGGTTTTGAAAACATAAAGAGAGCATAAAAGTAAGATTTTGAGAAGTGTTTGTTGTTGTCAACGAATGGTAGTGGGCACACTAACTACCTCATCAACCAGACTTTCAAGAGCGGCTCCCATGAAGGACGTTATCTCTACCAGCAAGGTAGATCATCCCTCTTCTCTTTTGTTTACACATGTACTTTAGTTTAGTTTTTCTTTATTTATGGATGACACTCCTCCCAACCTTTTGCTTACACAAGCCATGGCTAACCGAATCCTCGGGTGCCTTCCAACATTCACATACCATGGAGGAGTGTCTATTTGCAAAATTAAGTTGCTTACTGATGAATCAGAGCAAAACATGTGAAGAGAATTATTAATGAAAGTTAATTAATTGAGGCTGGGAACCTCATTGCCAGCTCTTTTTGCAAAATTATTGGATAAGCGGATGAAGCCACTAGTCCATTGTGAAAGTCTGTCAAAAGTAAATGACAAGATCGAAAGATAAAACACCACATACTTCCTCATGAGCTATAAAACATTGACACAAATAAGAGGTGATAAATTTTGAATTGTTTAAAGGTAGCACTCAAGCAATTTACTTTGGAATGGCGGAGAAATACCATGTAGTAGGTAGGTATGGTGGACACAAATGGCATAGTAGTTGGCTCAAGGATTTTGGATGCATGAGAAGTATTCCCTCTCGATACAAGGTTTAGGCTAGCAAGGTTATTTGAAGCAAACTCAAGGATGAACAAGTGCAGCAAAACTCACATAAAAGACATATTGTAAACATTATAAGACTCTACACCGTCTTCCTTGTTGTTCAAAACTCAATACTAGATATTATCTAGACCTTAGAGAAACCAAATATGCAAATCAAATTTTAGCAAGCTCTATGTATTTCTTCATTAATGGGTGCAAAGCATATGATGCAAGAGCTTAAACATGAGCACAACAATTGCCAAGTATCACATTATCCAAGACATTTTAGAATTACTACATGTAGCATTTTCCAATTCCAACCATATAACAAATTAACGAAGAAGAAACTTCGCCATGAATATTATGAGCTAAGAACACATGTGTTCATACGAACCAGCGGAGCGTGTCTCTCTCCCACACAAGGATGAACTTATTCAGAGAATGAAAATAACAAAACAAAAACAAAAATAAAAGCACACAGACGCTCCAAGTAAAGTACATAAGATGTGACTGAATAAAAATATAGTTTCACTAGAAGAAACCTGATAAGTTGTCGATGAAGAAGGGGATGCCTTGGGCATCCCCAAGCTTAGATGCTTGAGTCTTCTTAAAATATGCAGGGATGAACCACCGGGGCATCCCCAAGCTTAGACCTTTCACTCTTCTCGATCACATTATATCACCCTCTTCTATTGACCCTTGAAAACTTCCTTC
The DNA here is from genome assembly GCA_030979885.1 of Lolium multiflorum. Taxonomy (NCBI): domain Eukaryota; kingdom Viridiplantae; phylum Streptophyta; class Magnoliopsida; order Poales; family Poaceae; genus Lolium; species Lolium multiflorum. The sequence goes on along the minus strand of JAUUTY010000240.1, from coordinate 135,021 downwards.
ACACCAAACTTCAAGCAAACTCATTAGAGGGTTAGTGCATCATTAATAATTCACACATTCAGAGGTGACACAATCATTCTTTTCACTTCTGGACATTGCATAATGCTACTGGACATTAATGGATCAAAGAAATAAATCCAACATAGCAAAAGAGGCAATGCGAAATAAAAGGCAGAATCTGTCAAAAACAGAACAGTCCGTAAAGACGAATTTATAAATGGCACCAGACTTGCTCAAATGGAAAAACTCAAAACTAATGAAAGTTGCGTACATATCTGAGGATCACGCTCGTAAATTGGCAGATTTTTTCGAATTTTCTACAGAGAATTATGCCCAGATTCGTGACAGACAGCAATGCTGTTTCTGCGCAGCGATCCCAAATATAACATCAACTTTAACATAGAAACTTTACTTGGCACAAAAACATGATAAGGAGAGGTTGCTACAGTAGTAAACAACTTCCAAGACTCAACAAAACAAAAATTGCTGTAGTAAAATAAACACATGGGTTATCTCCCAAGAAGTTCTTTCTTTATAGCCATTAAGATGGGCTCAGCAGTTTTAATGATGCACTCGCAAGAAATAGAAGTTGAAGCAAAAGAGAGCATCAAGAGGCAAATTCAAAACACATTTAAGTCTAACATGCTTCCTATGCATAAGAATCTTGTAAATAAACAAGTTCATGGAGAGCAAAGTAACAAGCATAGGAAGATAAAACAAGTGTAGCTTCAAAAATTTCAGCACATAGAGAGGTGTTTTAGTAACATGAAAATTTTTACAACCATATTTTCCTCTCTCATAATAACTTTCAGTAGCAACATGAGCAAACTCAACAATATAACTATCACTTAAAGCATTCTTATCATGAGTCTCATGCATAAAATAATTACTACTCCCAACATAGGCATAGTCATTCTTATTAATTATAGTGGGAGCAAATTCAACAAAGTAGCTATCAAATATAGGAGGTATATTGTAATCATAATCAGATTTATCCTCCATAACAGGTGGTAACAAAAGACTACTATCATTATAATCATCATAAATAGGAGGCAAAGTATCATCAAAGTAAATTTTCTCCTCAATGCTTGGGGGACTAAAAATATCATGCTCATCAAAGCCAGCTTCCCCAAGCTTAGAATTTTCCATAGCATTAGCAACAATGGTGTTCAAAGCATTCATACTAATAACATTCCCATTATCATGCATATAAAGTTCCATGGGTTTTTTAATTCTCTCTTCAAACACATCATGTCCTAATTCAAGATAAAGTTCATAAAGATCTCTCATATTTTTGTTGTTTTCCATTATGCCTAACTAGTGTAAACAAGAAACCAAATGTCGCAATTGCAGAGTCTAAAGGAAATAGCTTCGAGTACTTACAACGGCGCCGGAAAATAGCTTGGTAGCCGAGATCCGGAGTGTGAGTACCTTTTACCTTTCCTCCCCGGCAACGGCGCCAGAAAATTAGCTTGATGTCTACGTTCCCCCTCCTCCTGTAGACAGTGTTGGGCCTCCAAGTGCAGAGGTTTGTAGAACAGCAGCAAGTTTTCCCTTAAGTGGATCACCCAAGGTTTATCGAACTCAGGGAGGAAGAGGTCAAAGATATCCCTCTCATGCAACCCTGCAACCACAAAGCAAGAAGTCTCTTGTGTCCCCAACACACCTAATAGGTGCACTAGTTCGGCGAAGAGATAGTGAAATACAGGTGGTATGAATATATATGAGCAGTAGTATGGCGCCAGAAAAGTGCTTGGCGCGTAGTTGATGGTGGTAGTATTGCAGCAGTAGTAACACAGTAAAACGTAAACAAGCGTAGTAACTCAGCAGTATTTAGGAACAAGGCCTAGGGATTAGACTTTCACTAGTGGACACTCTCAACATTGATCACATAACAGAATAGATAAATGCATACTCTACACTTTTGTTGGATGATGAACACATTGCGTAGGATTACACGAACCCTCAATGCCGGAGTTAACAAGCTCCACAATAATGCTCATGTTTAAGTAACCTTAAGTGTAAGATAGATCAAAACGACTAAACCAAGTACTAGCATAGCATGCACACTGTCACCTTCATGCATATGTAGGAGGAATAGATCACATCAATATTATCATAGCAATAGTTAACTTCGCAATCTACAAGAGATCATGATCATAGCATAAACCAAGTACTAACACGGTGCACGCACTGTCACCTTTGCACACATGCAGGAGGAATAAAACTACTTTAATAACACATCACTAGAGTAGCACATAGATAGTAGTGATACAAAACTCATATGAATCTCAATCATGTAAAGCAGCTCATGAGATCATTGTATTGAGGTACATAGAGAGAGATTAACCACATAGCTACCGGTACAGCCCCGAGCCTCGATGGAGAACTACTCCCTCCTCATGGGAGCAGCAGCGTTGATGAAGATGGCGGTGGAGATGGCAGCGGTGTCGATGGAGAAGCCTTCCGGGCACTTCCCCGCGGCGTGCCGGAACAGAGACTCCTGTCCCCCAGATCTTGGCTTCGCGATGACGGCGGCTCCTGGAACTTTTCTCGTATCGTGGCTTCCTCTGTAAGGGTTTCGATGCAGGGGCTTTATATAGGCGAAGAGGCGGCGTCGGAAGGTCGAAGAGGCGGGGGTGGCGGCGCGGGCCAACCCTAGGCCGCGCCGGCCACCCTCTGGTGGGCCTGTGGCCCCCCTCGGTCCTTCCCGGTGTGGAAGCTTCGTGGAAAAATAGGAACAGGCGTTGATTTCGTCCAATTCCGAGAATATTTCGTTACTAGGATTTCTGAAACCAAAAACAGCAGAACTGGCACTTCGGCATCTTGTTAATAGGTTAGTTCCAGAAAATGCACGAATATGACATATAATGTGCATAAAACATGTAGGTATCATCAATAAAGTAGCATGGAACATAAGAAATTATCGATACGTTGGAGACGTATCGACCATGGCGGTGTAGAGTCCTCCGGGAGATGAATCCCCTCTCGGCGGGGTGCGGAGGCGATCTCCTGAATCCCGAGATGGGATTCGGCGGCGCGTCTCTGGAAGGTTTTCATCGTGGCTCTCGGTCGGGGTTTCGCGACGGAGGCTTTAAGTAGGCGAAGGGCAACGCGGGGGCCACACGAGGGGCCCAGGGGGCAGGCGGCGCGGCCGGGGCGGCCGCGCCGCCCTATCCCCTGGCTGCCTCGTGGCCCCACTTCGTTATCTCTTCGGTCTTCGGAAGCTTCGTGCAAAAATAGGACCCTGGGCGAAAGTTTCGTCCAATTCCGAGAATATTTCCTTACTAGGATTTCTGAAACCAAAAACAGCTGTTAATAGGTTAGTTCCAGAAAATGCATAAATATGACATATAATGTGCATAAAACATGTAGGTATCATCAATAAAGTAGCATGGAACATAAGAAATTATCGATACGTTGGAGACGTATTGACGACGTTCTCAAAGAAGTTGTCCTTCGGAGGCTCCGACGAAGACATGGTGGCTCTAGATCTGAAAACAATATCTGGCAGAAACAACTCGAAACAAAACACGACGAGAAAACGATATACGGACCTCCAGGGGTCCGGGGGATTATATAGCAAATATTTTTACGACAAAAGGAAGGTTCCAGGCCGAAAACGAGTGGAAACGGGACGCCGAGGCGGCCGGCCAGGGGCCGGCGCGGCCTATGGGGGCACGCCCTCGTGCGTCGCCTCCACTCCGTTTCGATCTCGTAATTTTTCATATTTTCCATAAACAGCAGAAATATTGTTCGGAAAGTTAAACGCGGACTTTTTATTACTAAAATTGTTACCTATTCAAAGTCGAACTCTGCAGAACTGTCAATTTGGTCTTTGATGAAAGCTTCCGGAGTCATCACTTGAATAACATCAATATCTTCATTATAAGAATCTCCAGAAATATAATGCTTGAGTCTTTGTCCATTCACTACTTGTGTGGCATTACCTTGCAGAGAGCTAATTTTAATTGCCCCTGAACGATACACCTCCTCAATAACATATGGTCCTTCCCATTTTGAGAGTAATTTCCCTGCAAAAAATCTGAGACGAGACCGATACAATAGGACTTTATCTCCAACATTAAATTCTCTTTTAATAATTCTTCTATCATGCCACTTCTTAACCTTCTCCTTAAAAAGTTTAGCATTTTCATAAGCTTCACTTCTCCATTCATCTAAAGAGCTCAATTGAAGGAACCTCTTCTTACCGGCAAGTTTAAAATCTTTATTAAGTTCTCTTACAGCCCAATAAGCTTTGTGCTCTAATTCTAAAGGTAAATGACAAGCTTTTCCATAAACCATTTTATAAGGAGACATTCCCATAGGGTTTTTATAAGCAGTTCTATAAGCCCACAATGCTTCCTTTAACTTACTAGCCCAATTCTTTCTAGATTTATTAACAGTCTTTTCCAAGATAGATTTAATTTCTCTATTTGATAATTCTACTTGCCCACTAGTTTGAGGATGATAAGCTGAAGCAATTCTATGATTAATACCATATTTGGCAAGAGTTTTTCTAAAACCACCATGAATAAAATGAGAACCTCCATCAGTCATAATATATCTAGGTACTCCAAATCTAGGAAAAATAACATCTAAAAGCATTTTTAAAGAGGTTTCACCATCAGCACTTTTTGTAGGTATAGCTTCTACCCATTTAGTAACATAATCAACAGCGACAAGTATATGAGTGTTACCTTCTGAAGAAGGGAAAGGACCCATGAAGTCAAATCCCCAACAATCAAATGGTTCAATAACAAGAGTATAATTCATAGGCATTTCATTGCGTCTAGAAATATTACCAACTCTTTGACATTCATCACAAGATAAGATAAACTTCCTTGCATCTTTAAAAAGTGTTGGCCAATAAAAACCTGATTGTAGAACCTTTTGTGCGGTTCTATCTCCGGCGTGATGTCCTCCATAAACACTACCATGACATTTACTCAATATCTCTTGTTGTTCATATTCTGGGACACATCTTCGCATAATACCATCCACTCCTTCTTTATATAAGTGTGGGTCATCCCAAAAATAATGCCTCAAATCATAAAAGAATTTCCTCCTTTGCTGAGCTGAAAAGGTTGGAGGCAAGTACTTCGAAACAATAAAGTTAGCATAATCAGCATACCAAGGACTATCTCGCGAGCTCACCTTTATTACAGCCAATTGTTCATTTGGAAAACTATCATTAACAGGAACATGATCATAAGCAATATTTTCCAATCTAGATAAATTATCAGCAACAGGATTATCAGCACCTTTCCTATCTACAATATGTAAATCAAATTCTTGCAAAAGAAGTACCCATCTAATAAGCCTTGGCTTAGCATCTTTCTTTTCCATAAGGTACCTAATCGCAGCATGATCAGTATGAATGTAACTTTTGAATCAACAATATAGGATCTAAACTTGTCACATGCAAAAACTACGGCTAATAATTCTTTCTCAGTTGTAGCATAATTTCTTTGAGCAGCATCTAGAGTTTTACTAGCATAATGAATAACATTCAATTTTTTATCTACTCGCTGTCCAAGGACAGCACCTACAACAAAATCACTAGCATCACACATAATTTCAAATGGTAAATTCCAATCAGGAGGTTCAACTACAGGAGCAGTTGTTAAGGCTTTCTTTAGAGTTTCAAAGGCTTCCTTACAATCATCATAAAAAACAAAAGGTACATCTTTTTGAAGAATATTAGTAAGAGGCTTTGAAATTTTAGAGAAATCTTTAATAAATCTCCTATAAAAACCAGCATGACCAAGAATACTACGAATACCTTTAACATCCCTAGGATAGGGCATCTTCTCAATTGCTTCAACTTTAGCTCTATCAACTTCAATACCTCTCTCGGAAATTTTATGTCCTAATACAATTCCTTCATTAACCATAAAGTGGCATTTCTCCCAATTAAGAACAAGGTTAGTTTCTTCACATCTCTGCAAAACTTTATCAAGGTTTCGCAAGCAATTATCAAAAGAATTCCCATAGACAGAAAAATCATCCATGAATACCTCAACAATATTTTCACAAAAGCCATGAAAAATAGCAGACATGCATCTTTGGAAAGTAGCAGGAGCATTACATAAACCAAAAGGCATACGCCTATAAGCATAAGTTCCATAAGGACAAGTGAAAGTGGTTTTCTCTTGATCTTTAGCTCTAACAGCAATTTGTGAAAACCCAGAATATCCATCAAGAAAGCAGAAATGAGTATTTTTAGACAACCTTTCTAACATTTGATCAATAAAAGGTAAAGGGTAATGATCTTTCCTAGTAACTTTATTAACTTTTTGAAAATCAATGCACATTCTATACCCTACAACTACTCTTTGAGGAATGAGCTCATCATTATCATTAGGCACAACAATCATTCCTCCCTTCTTAGGAACACAATGTACATGACTAACCCATCTACTATCAGCAATAGGATATATAATACCTGCTTCAAGAAGTTTTAATACCTCATTTCTTACCACATCCTTCATCTTGGGAATTAGACGACGCTGATGTTCAACAACAGGTTTTGCACCATCTTCTATATTAATGGCATGTTGGCAAATAGCGGGAGAAATCCCCTTCAAGTCATCAAGAGTATAGCCAATAGCTCCTCGGTGTTTCTTCACTATTTCCAATAACCTTTCTTCCTCAATATCTGAAAGCTTAGCACTAATAATAATAGGATATGTTTTCTTATCATCAATATAAGCATACTTAAGATTATCAGGTAATGGTTTCAAATCAAATACAAGATCTTCCTTTGGTGGTGGTGTTACACCTAGATCTTCAACAGGTAAGTCATGTTTAAGAATAGGTTGACGAAGGAAAATTTCATCAAGCTCATCCCTTTCTTCCCTAAAAACTTCACTCTCACTATTCTCCAAATGTTGTAAGTAAAATGCGAGAGAAATAATTGCAGCGAGTGGCCCAATCCTTTTTAGCACAAAGGACAAGCCGGTTTGTTTACTTATAATGACCAAACGTTCTTGAGGACACACGGGGATTTTAGTCTAGTGCTTTCGCTTCATATAGTTGATTAATCTTCATTGTTTTGATAAGTGTTGTGTGGGTGAACCTATGCTAATGCACCGCCCTTCCTAGGACTAATACATACTTGTGATTATACCCCTTGCAAGCATCCGCAAATACAAGAAAGTAATTAAGATAAATCTAACCACAACCTTAAACTCTGAGATCCTGCTATCCCTCCTGCACCGATATACTAACGGGGGTTTAGGTTGCTGTCACTCCGGCAACCCCACAATTAGCAAACGAATACAAGATGTACTCCCCTAGGCCCATAAAGGTGAAGTATCATGTAGTCGACGTTCACATGACACCACTAGAAGAATAACACCACAACTTAAATATCAAACCATTAAATATTACTCAACATAGTTCACTACTAACATTTAGACTTCACCCATGTCCTCAAGAACTAAACGAACTACTCACGAGACATCATATGGAACATAATCAGAGGTGATATGATGATGAATAACAATCTGAACATAAACCTTGGTTCAATGGTTTCACTCAATAGCATCAATAACAAGTAGTAATCGATACCGGGAAAGTTTCCCCTATCAAACAATCAAGATTCAACCCAAGATGTTACAGCGGTGACGAGATGCATCGGTGGAGATGGCGGTGTAGATGGTGGAGATGATGATGATGATGATGATGATCCCAATGATGTCCATCTCGATGACGGTGGCGATGGCGTCGATTTCCCCCTCCGGGAGGGAATTTCGCCGGCGGATTCCGCCGCCGGAGAGCTCTTTTCTCTCGGTGTCTCTCCGCCCCGCAGAGGCGGCTCGTCTATTCTCCGTAACTCCCCGTGCCTTAGGTTTTCGGGACGAAGAAGTACGCGAAGGAGAGGAGGCCAGAGGGGGCTGTGGGCCCCCTCCCCACATCGCGGCGCGGCCAAGGCAGGGCCCGCGCCGGCCTATGGGGGGGCCCATGGCGGCCCTACTCGGCTCCTCCTTCTGGCTCTCTTCGTCTTCTGGAAAAATAGGATTTTCCATATAATTTCCGTCAATTGTTGATCTTCCGAAATATGGTGTCCTGACGGTGCTTTTTCCAGCAGAATCCTGACTCCGGTGAATAATTCTCCAATAATCATGAAACATGCAAAATAGGTGAAATAACATAAGTATCATCTCTAAATATGAAATATATCAATGAATAACAGCAAATTATGATATAAAATAGTGATGCAAAATGGACGTATCAAGGCTGCAACGTCGAGCTGGTGGCTGAGCTAGCTTTCCTTTTCCCCTCTGGCCCTTTTATCTTTGTGTTTATTTCCTCATGTAACTCATAGTTGTACTTTCTAAGTGATGCATAAACTTTTAGGGAGTGGTTGTTTTGAGTCCTGGGGTTTAGGTTCTGAGGGAGTTCTTGGGGTGGTTAGATTAAGGGGTGTTTGGACGTGTCTGATCTCAACTCGCTACAAACCTTTGTATGTTTTCGTTTGTTGCTTTATATAAAAGCAGGGCTACGGCCTATTTTCAAAAAAAAAAGATGTCATGCCATAGTAATCATATAGCATTTTAACACATAGGAACTTGTAATACATGTATGTTTGGTTGCATTGCACGAAAAACTAAGGTTTATTTTCTTTGTCCATATGCCAATAAACCAATGTTGTCATAGAAAAAGTAAAACTTTGATGGGGTCTAAGGGGAACTTTTTGCATGAAAAAAATCGCATGGCTCCAACCCATGCAGGAAAAAATTGTGAGGAATGATATCCTCCAAAATTCCTATTTTTGTTTGAACCAGAATAATCCAAGATTCGCACATTGTCCCAAACAATACGATACTGACCCATTTCTTTCGCTATCACTTAACGATCTCTTAATTAATTTAACACAAGTTGAAGGTGATATGCATTGACATCACTTAAGAACTTCCTTATGCTAAGGTAGATTTAGATCGACCTAATGGAGATTTCCTTTACACACATATACGACATAAGTTCATCATTTGTACAAACAAAAAAACTAAATGTAAGAGAGGATTGGTAAAGGTGTCTGTATAAATTCCGTCTAATTTAAACTATAATTTGATGTTTGATCTTCCGAGAACATTGCATAAAATGGAAAATGAAGAGACGATGTTGACGTTGGGTTCAATCATGGTGCACATCTTCCATCCGCTATGGTCAGGGGCCACATTACTCATATTTTCTTGCCTAAGCCTTCATGTTTCTTCGAAGTACTAGCTATGATGATATGTCAAATATCAAGTGCAGTGTGGAGTGGAGAGCCTTGCAAAACCAACCCTTGTTATTGCGACACAACAAGGTGGGAAGACCTTGTTTCTCGGTCTATCATCATAGTTTTGTATTTGTTTGTGATATATTTTCTAGATTCTTCTCCACCTATCGCCTCGTGCTTGGTGTCAAAATGTGGTGATCATCATATATATTCGTGCTTTATTCTCTCTGCCATCATAGTTGGGGCTTACTCCATTGTCGATAGCATGATAGCAAAACTAGTGTCTCGCGGATATGGGATCCCAGGGGCATGAGCTCTTGGGATTTATTTCCTCGGAATTTTGCCATTTGAGCTTTGTAACCGGCAAGGTGGATAAGTATGATCTTTGATGGAAGATGATGGGTGACTTCCCTCTAGGTGATGAAACAATTTATCCAATGCAATGGATGCTATCTTTCATTCTCACTACTACAGATTTGGCTGATAAGAATGCAGAATTAAAATTAACGTTTACTTTACAAGCACAAAACCTAAATAAGCTAGGCTCAACTAAGTGCAACAACAACAACTCAAGCTAAGCAAGGTAGGCACAATATACATGTAACACAAGTGATATCAAGATAGAAGTACTTCAAACATGATGATTATCACAAGAAAAGTAAACTCGGGTATAGAGATAACCGAGACACGCGAGGACGAAGATGTATTCCAATGTTCCCTCACATGAAGTGAGGTCCGTCATGTTGGAGATGCAGGCTACCACGAAGGTCCCGTGATGCCACGAAGGCCCACCTTCTTCTCCAAGCCAATACCGCAAAAGATAAAGGCCTTTTTCTTATGGCTAGCTTTTCTTCCACTCCGAAGATCGCAAGCTCCACAACCACTTCACAAGATCCATGAAGGATAAGCATGTGCCTCTTCACAATCTTCCACAAAGAGGTCCCTGGAACACCAACCGCCAAGCCAACTACGAAGTCACCCTCCAAGAGTAACAAGCTCACGGTCTTCCACTCGAATTAATCGTAATGGAAAGCTCAACACTATGCAAGGATGCAAAGCAAGAACAGAAAAAGTGGTCAAATCCTTCACACTGAAATCCCACTAAAGCAACAAGTGCTAGGTAGAAATTAGAGAAGAAGAACAAAGGTGGAAATCAACAAATGACTCCAAGATCTAGATCTAAGAGCATCTCCAACCGCGTCCCCCAAAGCGTCCCCCAAACGACGCCGGATCGAGCGTTTGGGGGACGTGTTTTGTTCGTGCCGCGTTTTGGGGGATGTCGGTCGATTTTGACAAAACTAACCTATTTCTGGTAACAACGCACAAAAAAACCTGTCCCAGAAAAGATTTCACGAATTGACCCTTTTGCTTGGCTCCGCACCAGACGGAGCCAAGCAACACAGGACGACGCCCCGGGTGATGGCGCCATGGTTGCACGACGCCGCGCCGTATGGCGCCATGCTTCCACGACGCCACGCCTGATGGCTGATACGTCTCCGACGTATCGATAATTTCTTATGTTCCATGCTACTTTATTGATGATACCTACATGTTTTATGCACATTATATGTCGTATTTACGCATTTTCTGGAACTAACCTATTAACAAGATGCCGAAGTGCCAGTTCTGTTTCTGCTGTTTTTGGTTTCAGAAATCCTAGTAACGAAATATTCTCGGAATTGGACGAAATCAACGCCCAGGTTCCTATTTTGCCCGGAAGCATCCAGAACACCCGAGAGCCGCCAGAGATGGGCCAGGGGGCCCCACACCACACTTGGGCGCGGGCCAGGGCCTGGCCGCGCCACCTGGTGGTGAGGGCACCCTGGTGCCCCTCCGAGGCTCCCCTTTCGCCTATTTAAAGGTCCTGACCTAAAAACCCCGACAGAGGAAGCCACGGTACGCGAAACCTTCCAGAGCCACCGCCATCGCGAAGCCAAGATCTGGGGGACGGCAGCCGGACGGGGAAGTGCCCCCGAAGGCTTCTCCATCGACACCGTTGCCATCTCCACCGCCATCTTCATCACCGCTGCTGCTCCCATGAGGAGGGAGTAGTTCTCCATCGAGGCTCGGGGCTGTACCGGTAGCTATGTGGTTAATCTCTCTCATATGTACCTCAATACAATGATCTCATGAGCTGCTTTACATGATTGAGATTCATATGTGTTTTGTATCACTACTATCTATGTGCTACTCTAGCAAAGTTATTAAAGTAGTTCTATTCCTCCTGCACGTGTGTAAAGGTGACAGTGTGTGCACCGTGTTAGTACTTGGTTTATGCTATGATCATGATCTCTTGTAGATTGCGAAGTTAACTATTGCTATGATAATATTGATGTGATCTATTCCTCCTACATATGCATGAAGGTGACAGTGTGCATGCTATGCTAGTACTTGGTTTAGTCTTTTGATCTATCTTACACTAAAGGTTACTAAAATATGAGCATTATTGTGGAGCTTGTTAACTCCGGCATTGAGGGTTCGTGTAATCCTACGCAATGTGTTCATCATCCAACAAAAGTGTAGAGTATGCATTTATCTATTCTGTTATGTGATCAATGTTGAGAGTGTCCTCTAGTGAAAGTCTATTCCCTAGGCCTTGTTCCTAAATACTGCTATCTTGCTTATTGTTTTACTGCGTTACTACTGCTGCGTTACTACTACATGTTTACTTCCGCAATATTACTACCATCAACTGCACGCCAGCAAGCTATTTTCTGGCGCCGTATACTATATATATTCATACCACCTGTATTTCACTATCTCTTCGCCGAACTAGTGCACCTATTAGGTGTGTTGGGGACACAAGAGACTTCTTGCTTTGTGGTTGCAGGTTGCATGAGAGGGATATCTTTGACCTCTTCCTCCCCGAGTTCGATAAACCTTGGGTAATCCACTTAAAGGAAACTTGTGCTGTTCTACAAACCTCTGCTCTTGGAGGCCCAACACTGTCTAGGAGGGGGAACGTAGACATCAAGCACTTTTCGGCGCCGTTGGGAGGAAAGGTAAAAGGCACTAATACTCCGGTTCCAGGTAACAATACTTTTCTGGCGCCATTGTGTGTGTGCTCGAAGCTATTTCCTTTAGACTCTGCAATTGCGACATTTGGTTTCTTGTTTACACTAGTTAGGCATAATGGACAACAATGACCTTTTTATTCTATTTCCTGATTTAAGACATGGATGGTTTGATGCGAAAATTAAAAAAACCATGGAACATATTAATATGAATGCTTTGAACACTATTGTTGCTAATGCTATGGAAAATTCTAAGCTTGGGGAAGCTGGTTTTGATGAGCATGATATTTTTAGTCCCCCAAGCATTGAGGAGAAAATTTACTTTGATGATACTTTGCCTCCCATTTATGATGATTATAATGATAGTAGTCTTTTGTTACCACCTGTTATGGAGGATAAATTTGATTATGATTACAATATACCTCCTATATTTGATAGCTACTTTGTTGAATTTGCTCCCACTACAATTAATAAGAATGACTATGCTTATGTTGGGAGTAGTAATTATTTTATGCATGAGACTCATGATAAGAATGCTTTATGTGATAGTTATATTGTTGAGTTTGCTCATGTTGCTACTGAAAGTTATTATGAGAGAGGAAAATATGGTTGTAAAAATTTTCATGTTACTAAAACACCTCTCTATGTGCTGAAATTTTTGAAGCTACACTTGTTTTATCTTCCTATGCTTGTTACTTTGCTCTTCATGAACTTGTTTATTTACAAGATTCCTATGCATAGGAAGCATGTTAGACTTAAATGTGTTTTTAATTTGCCTCTTGATGCTCTCTTTTGCTTTAACTTCTATTTCTTGCGAGTGCATCATTAAAACTGCTGAGCCCATCTTAATGGCTATAAAGAAAGAACTTCTTGGGAGATAACCCATGTGTTTATTTTACTACAGCAATTTTTGTTTTGTTGAGTCTTGGAAGTTGTTTACTACTGTAGCAACCTCTCCTTATCATGTTTTTGTGCCAAGTAAAAATTTCTGTTAAAGTTGATGATATATTTGGGATCGCTGCGCAGAAACAGCATTGCTGTCTGTCACGAATCTGGGCACAGTTCTCTGTAGAAAATTCAAAAAAATCTTCCAATTTACGAGCGTGATCCTCGATATGTACGCAACTTTCATTAGTTTTGAGTTTTTCCATTTGAGCAAGTCTGGTGCCATCTTTAAATTCGTCTTTACGGTTCTTTTTGACAGATTCTGCCTTTTATTTCGCATTGCCTCTTTTGCTATGTTGGATTCATTTCTTTGATCCATTAATGTCCAGTAGCTTTATGCAATGTCCAGAAGTGAAAAGAATGTTTGTGTCACCTCTGAACATGTGAATTTTTGATTAAGCACTAACCCTCTAATGAGTTTGCTTGAAGTTTGGTGTGAAGGAAGTTTTCAAGGGTCAAGAGAGGAGGATGATATACTACGATCAAGAAGAATGAAAAGTCTAAGCTTGGGGATGCCCGGTGGTTCATCCCTGCATATTTCAAGAAGACTCAAGCATCTAAGCTTGGGGATGCCCAAGGCATCCCCTTCTTCATCGACAAAGTATCAGGTTCCTTCTCTTGAAACTATATTTTTATTCGGTCACATCTTATGTACTTTACTTGGAGCGTCTCTGTGTGCTTTTATTTTTGTTTTGTTATCTTAGTTCTGTGAATAAGTTCATCCTTGTGTGGGAGAGACACGCTGGTTCGTATGAACACATGTGTTCTTAGCTCATAATATTCATGGCGAAGTTTCCTCTTCGTTAAATTGTTATATGGTTGGAATTGGAAAATGCTACATGTAGTAATTCTAAAATGTCTTGGATAATGTGGTACTTGGCAATTGTTGTGCTCATGTTTAAGCTCTTGCATCATATACTTTGCACCTATTAATGAAGAAATACATAGAGCTTGCTAAAATTTGGTTTGCATAATTGGTCTCTCTAAGGTCTAGATAATTTCTAGTATTGAGTTTTGAACAACAAGGAGGACGGTGTAGAGTTTTATAATGTTTACAATATGTCTTTTATGTGAGTTTTGCTGCACCGGAGTTTGCTTCAAATAACCTTGCTAGCCTAAACCTTGTATCGAGAGGGAATACTTCTCATGCATCCAAAATCCTTGAGCCAACTACTATGCCATTTGTGTCCACCATACCTACCTACTACATGGTATTTCTCCGCCATTCCAAAGTAAATTGCTTGAGTGCTACCTTTAAATAATTCAAAAGTTATTACCTCTTATTTGTGTCAATGTTTTATAGCTCATGAGGAAGTATGTGGTGTTTATCTTTCAATCTTGTTAGGCAACTTTCACCAATGGACTAGTGGCTTCATCCGCTTATCTAATAATTTTGCAAAAAGAGCTGGCAATGGGATTCCCAGTCCCAAATTAATTAACAAAAATAGACACTCCTCCATGGTATGTGATTGTTGGACGGCACCCGAAGGATTCGGTTAGCCATGGCTTGAGAAAGCAAAGGTGGGGAGGAGTGTCATCATAATAAAACTAAAATAAAAAGGCACTCCTTCATGGTATGAGATTGTTGGCAGGCACCCGAGGATTCGGTTAGCCATGGTTTGTGAAAGAAAGGTTGGAAGGAGTGCCACCCAAAAATAAAATAAAATGGGAGCCGCTCTTTGAAGGTTTGTCTGGCAAGGGGGTTAGAGTACCCGCTACCATTCGTTGACAACAACAAACACCTCTCAAAACTTTACTTGTATACTCTCTTGATGTTTTCAAAATAAAAGCTCTAGCACAAATATAGCAATCGATGCTTTCCTCTTTGAAGGACCTATCTTTTACTTTTATGTTGAGTCAGTTCACCTATCTCTCTCCACCTCAAGAAGCAAACACTTGTGTGAACTGTGCATTGATTCCTACATACTTGCATATTGCACTTGTTATATTACTTTATGTTGACAATATCCATGAGATATACATGTTATAAGTTGAAAGCAACCGCTGAAACTTAATCTTCCTTTGTGTTGCTTCAATACCTTTACTTTGATTTATTGCTTTATGAGTTAACTCTTATGCAAGACTTATTGATGCTTGTCTTGAAGTACTATTCATGAAAAGTCTTTGCTTTATGATTCACTTGTTTACTCATGTCATTACCATTGTTTTGATCGCTGCATTCATTACATATGTTTACAAATAGTATGATCAAGGTTATGATAGCATGTCACTTCAGAAATTATCTTTGTTATCGTTTTACCTGCTCGGGACGAGCAGAACTAAGCTTGGGATGCTGATACGTCTCCGACGTATCGATAATTTCTTATGTTCCATGCTACTTTATTGATGATACCTACATGTTTTATGCACATTATATGTCGTATTTACGCATTTTGGAACTAACCTATTAACAAGATGCCGAAGTGCCGTTCTGTTCTGCTGTTTTTGGTTTCAGAAATCCTAGTAACGAAATATTCTTGGAATTGGACGAAATCAACGCCCGGGTTCCTATTTTGCCCGGAAGCATCCAACACCCGAGAGCCGCGAGAGATGGGCTGTGGGGGCCCGCACCACACTTGGGCGCGGGCCGGGCCGCCGCGCCACTGGTGGTGAGGGCACCCAGTGCCCCTCCGAGGCTCCTTTCGCCTATTTAAAGGTCCTGACCTAAAACCCCGACAGAGGAAGCCACGGTACGCGAAACCTTTCAGAGCCGCCGCCATCGCGAAGCCAAGATCGGGGACAGAGTCTGTTCGGCACCTGCCGGACGGGGAAGTGCCCGGAAGGCTTCTCCATCGACACCGTTGCCATCTCCACCGCCATCTTCATCACCGCTGCTCCCATGAGGAGGAGTAGTTCTCCATCGAGGCTCGGGGCTGTACCGGTAGCTATGTGGTTAATCTCTCTCCTATGTACCTCAATACAATGATCTCATGAGCTGCTTTACATGATTGAGATTCATATGAGTTTTGTATCACTACTATCTATGTGCTACTCTAGCAAAGTTATTAAAATAGTTCTATTCCTCCTGCACGTGTAAAGGTAGTGTGTGCACCGTGTTAGTACTTGGTTTATGCTATGATCATGATCTCTTGTAGATTGCGAAGTTAACTATTGCTATGATAATATTGATGTGATCTATTCCTCCTACATATGCATGAAGGTGACAGTGTGCATGCTATGCTAGTACTTGGTTTAGTCTTTTGATCTATCTTACACTAAAGGTTACTAAAATATGAGCATTATTGTGGAGCTTGTTAACTCCGGCATTGAGGGTTCGTGTAATCCTACGCAATGTGTTCATCATCCAACAAAAGTGTAGAGTATGCATTTATCTATTCTGTTATGTGATCTGTTGAGAGTGTCCACTAGTGAAAGTCTATTCCCTAGGCCTTGTTCCTAAATACTGCTATTGCTGCTTGTTTTGTTTTACTGCGTTACTACGCTGCGTTACTACTACATGTTTACTTCTGCAATATTACTACCATCAACGCACGCCGCAAGTATTTTGGTCCCTGCTCATATATATTCATACCACCTATTTCACTATCTCTTCGCGAACTAGTGCACCTATTAGGTGTGTTGGGGACACAAGAGACTTCTTGCTTTGTGGTTGCAGGTTGCATGAGAGGGATATCTTTGACCTCTTCCTCCCCGAGTTCGATAAACCTTGGGTAATCCACTTAAGGGAAACTTGCTGCTGTTCTACAAACCTCTGCTCTTGGAGGCCCAACACTGTCTACAGGAAAGGAGGGGGAACGTAGACATCAATGGCGCCATGCCCCCGACTTAAAAACCAACGCGACCAGCCCCTCTCGTACCCCTTCGTCCTTCGTCCAGAGACAGAGACGCGAGCTGAAGCATGGCGCCGCCGCCCCCGCCCCTCTCCCCACCACTCAAATCACTGCTCTAAAGCCTCCAATCCTTCTCTCTCTTTGGTGGATCTACTTCCCCTTCGAAATCTGAAGGTATTCCCCATCGATTTTCCTCCGGATTTTTGGTTTAAGCCAAGGTTTGGCCGGTTTTGGGTAACCCTAGTTCATCCCCAAAATAACTATTTAGTTCCGAATTGATATGGCTTGACATGGTTGACAACCTTGTGGTTATTCCTGTAGTTAGGGGTTAGTAGATCTGTGAGGTATTGTTAGGTTGGTAATGTTGGATTAGAAATCTTGCCTACCATGTTTCCCTCAAATATTTTTATTAGCAATGAAATAGAATTGTTCACATATGTAGGATGGAAATAGAATTGTTCTTATTCTCAATGTGTTCTTATTCTTATGAAATAGTTATACCAAATTGTTATACCGGTTTGTTCTTATAATATGTAGTAACTTGTTTATATTTGCTCACATATGTAGGATGGAACCGGAATGCATCCTAGATGACCATTATGACAAATGGCACCGCGGAAGGACTATGGCGGAGAAAGGGGAGGTTTTGAAATGGTTGCACTTGAGGTGCCATGAGGTCCATGGCAAGAAGATGCCATATGACGAGCGATACACACAATATATCAAGAAGACCGGACTTCTCCCTTTCGTGCACCTTGTGTCCCGGTCGACGCCGCATATGAACCCATGCGCGATCACGGCACTAGTTGATCGATGGAGACCGGAGACACATAGTTTCCACTTGCCTTGTGGGGAGATGACAGTGACTCTGCAAGATGTTTCCATGATCCTGGCACTTCCTATCAAAGGGGAGCCTGTATGTCGGAACACAGCTTCTGATGGATGGCGTGAAGCGATGAGGGATCTCATTGGGAACGCGCCGACGACGGAGAAGATGTCTGCTGGTGCTCCTTATTCTTGGATCCAAAAGAACTTCAAGAAGTGCCCCGAGGGCGCTGAGGACGAGGTGGTTGAGATGTATGCTCGGGCATACTTGTGGTATGTTGTGAGTAGGGTTCTTTTCTCAGACGGCACTGGATCGAATGCCTCCTTCATGTGGCTCCAGCTATTTGCGGGTTGGGAACATAATCTCAGTTGGGGAACAACGGCACTCGCTTACTTGTACCGACAGGTAATAACTTGTACCACCTGGATTGTTGTCTTTATTCGCTACATTGTTCATTACTTGTACCCTGGATTGTTGTCTTTATTCGCTATATACATATTGTTTTTGAATGTGCAGTTGGACGATGCGAGACAACAGTCTTGTAGATCGTCTGCAAGCTCTTTGCTCCCACATGCTCTGTAGAAGTTGGACACGAAATGCCTGGTGCACCATCGATGGTGCACACGAGCGCACCCTGGAATGTCCTTCTCAACTGCGTTGAGTATCCCTTGATGGCGATCTGAGATGACGCAAACCTCTCTGGTCGGTTCAATAACCTTTGTCCTCACTAGGTGCATGAACCACTCCCAATTGTCGTTGTTCTCCACAGTTACCAAAGCAAAAGCCAAAGGCAACAATTGGTTCGCAGCATCATGAGCTATGGCAACCAACATTGTGCCCTTGAACCTCCCGGTCAGAAATGTGCCATCAATGGATATAACCGGCCTGCAATGCTTGAATGCCCTTATGCTTGGCCCGAATGCCCAAAATGCACGACCAAATACTCGGACACTTTCACCTTTCATAGTCCTAGTCTTTGTTCCAAGAGGCTCCACCACATGATATGTTCCCGGGTTTCTTGCCGCCATAGCTCCCAACAACCTAGGGAGGCGGTTATATGCTTCTTCCCAAACACCATACAAAATCTTAAATGCCGCTTGCTTGGCCTTCCACGCCTTCCCATACTTCACCTTCTAACCAAATAGTTCATTTATCAAGTCTATCACCCCTTAATTGTATATGTAGGGAGTGACCTTATGTTATTGGCAACTCTATAAGCAATGAAAGCGGAGGACAATTGACGGTGATCATCCGCAACTGTGGTATCACGGATATCCTTGCCACTGCATGTATGAATAGATTAGCAAGTTACAATGCTCCATTGTGGCCCTCCTCTGAATGGTCTTGCACGCACAACCCACGAACATCCTTTGTCCTCACACTTGACTGTGTAGCGCACCTTAGCATCCGAGTGAACCACCTTGTACGGTCGATGGTACTTAACCGCGTAGTCCTTGATCCACATTTGAAATTCCAACAAACTTTGAAATTTCACTCCGGGATTAATCCCATACTTTTTGGGTTTCCTATCCTTTTTAGCGGATACCCTTGGTTCAAGCACTCTACTAATACCACCATCAACTATAGCCTTATTCGCAAAGCTAAGATCTCGGAACAATGATGGGCGATGAGCACGGCCTACTACCTTCTTGTGAGCTGCGGCTTCTTTAGCCGTTAGCCCATCCTCATCAACATCTTCGTCGGGCCCTTCATCCTCCGAGTCTGATGCATGAGATCGCAAATAAGGGAGGTCATGGTCCATGTCCTCCTCTATGCAATTTGCCTCCACGTCACCGACTTCATTCTCACGGAGCCCATGCTCCTCTTCATCGCCCTCGTAGTCACCACCCTCCGTTTCCTCCTCTTCATATTGGTCATTACGAACCGGGCTCATTGGAGGTTGGCTCATTGGAGGTTGGCTCATTCGAGTGTCGTACACATCGGCACTATGATGCTCAGACGGCTCATCACGAGCACATGGGGAAGCATGCCGGTTCAAGTCGATGCTCAACCGAGCAACAAACTTCCTTGTGGCAAATAACTCGAGAGACTTATCTTGGGAACCCTCCACAATCTCCTTGTATGCACTCCAATTCAACTCCGAGTCAACGGGCATTATCTTCAACCGATTGTGATGTCCAAACCCGGCATTATACCTTCCAATCAATTCACATGCATCACTTGGCTCCATCCACTTCAAATCGAATCGAATTCTTTCAACAACCTCGGCGTAGCTAGGACTAGTGGTGAATACCATAACTACCTCCTTTGGGTCAACACACTCGGCATTCCCTTTCAAAAAAGCCGCTTTGTTCATATGATGAACATTCACAATTCTTGCCATCTAAAAAAATGACAACAATCCAAATGCATCAAGATCTTTCATAACCCTAATCCTAAGCACCAATTTAAACACCTAATGTTTCATAGTCATCAAACCAAGAACCATTGGCCAGAGTTTCATTATGCAAAATCTAGGGTTTCATTACTTGAGAAGAAAAGCACCAAATCCACGAAATTAATTGGACAAAAAGGGGGAGAATAGGGGAGATTACCTCTTGGGCCTAAAGGGAGTCGAAATCCACCAAGAAACGCCACAGATCTGAGGGATTTGATGGAGAACTTAGGTGGGGGAGTGAGAGAGAGACGAACCACTGGTGGGGGTCGGGCTTCGGAGGTGGAAGAAAACCTTTTGATGCTAAGGACAGCGCAGATGCGGGCCCGAGGGTTATTTCCGCCAAACAGGCATGGCTCCATTGCGGGCGGAGCCAAGCTACAAAGCATGACGCCGTCCAGGACGGAGCCAAGCTACAAAGCACGACGGCCGCTGAATGCCACGTCAGCGTGGCCATAGCGCCACTGGCCGTGGCGTCGTGGTGGCACAGCGCCGTCCCGGATGGCGTTATGGTATGAAGCTTGGCTCCGTCTGGTGCGGAGCCAAGCAAAAGGGTCAATTCGTGAAATCTTTTCTGGGACAGGTTATTTCGTGCGTTGTTACCAGAAATAGGTCAGTTTTGTCAAAATCGACGATGTCGCTCCCCAGCCGCGTCCCCCAAACGCCGCCCCCAAACATTTTTTAACATTAAAATACTCTTTTTTTGCATTTTTATTTCAATAGAGAGAAGAAACATTCCACAAACTAATACATAATTCGGAACATGGTTTACACAAACTAAGACACAATTTGGAACATGGTTTCCACAAACTAATACATAGTTTGAACCATGGTTGACACAAATTAGAACATTGGAAAATGAGAAAACCTAACTAGTGTTGGCATCGCAGATTTCGTGTGTTCGCTGCCAAGAAAGAACACTCCCAGGCACTCCCAGTCACCCAAACTGGAAAATCTAGCTGGTGATGATAGCCCTGTTGGTTCTTTCGAGGAAGAACATCCAAAAACATGCGTGCCTATTTTTGCTGCGAAGAAACAACACTCAATCGTCCTCCTCATCGGTGTCACCGTGGTAGTGCCTGTGGCAGCGCGTCTCGTCGAACACCTTGATGCTCATATCCCCCTCGCCTAGGTAGGAGAATGCGAGCACGCAGCCGGCTTCAAGGTCGTGGTAGCGCGCGAACTTCTCCCAACCGGTGTGGAGGTACATCTTGCAACGCCCGTCGAAGAGCACATCCACCGGCCACCAGCAGTAGTCGCAGGTAGTCTCCCGCAGATGCAGCGAGGCCGGCTCGTTACCGGCGACGAAATCGGCGAATTTGTTCGGCAATCTATGGATGCCGAGTGGGTCTCCCTTGAGGAGGACGACGGACTCGAACATCACTTCCCGCTCCTCCTCCTGCAGGTCCGACGATGAAGACGACGGCGTCGCAGGCGACGACGAGCGTGCAGCTCTGCCGCGGCCACGCCCACGACCATGGCCGCGACCTCGGCTTCTGCCTCTACCAGCCATGGCGTCGACTCTTGAGATGGTATTACTACGACAAGCTTTGCCTGGCTCCGGTGATGGAGGGGCGAGGACGGCGACGCGCCTTCAGTTCGCGCTAGTGTCTGTAGTCGTCGCTAGGTGATCCAGTGACCTATTTGTAATTTTTTTGGATCTCTTTATACTACTGTTGATGATTATTAATAGATCGGTGAAATTTTCGCAAAAAAAAATCTAATCGTATTAGGAAGTTGTTAATTTTATGTACTGCCATTCGTATTAGTTAGGAACCAAATGAATCGAGGTAATGCTATCTTGGAGGTGTGTGTGATAACGGTGATAATATGATAAGATCGCCAGTAGTGAGAAGATGTGACCCCAATCGTTGTGTGAATGTACCAAACAACCATAGTTGGATCGCTTAAGCCATTTGGACAATCACGGGGAATTTAGCCATTGCCCGAACTCGTTCCAAACGGGGTAACACCTAAAAATCGACCCAGCCAAGCTCGGCCTATAACAGTCAAATCCCACAGGTAAATTTCCGGGCTTTTATCCATGGCGATGTCGGACTCATCGAGTGGCGGGGCGATGTGGTTACCATGATTAGGCTTAGACGCTCACGCCAGGCAAATCTTCTGAATGACTGAGCGTAGAGTTTGTGAGATGTCATGATCACTCTTCTTGATTACAGTTGAAAAAGTTAAGCTAAATCTTCCGACTCGGTGAGAATGGGTTGCAAGTAGCTGACGTTCCCGACCTCTCAAGGCAGTAGCTACCTGGTGCAGGGCAGAGATTTGCACGGTCTAGTAGTAGTAAACAGGCGACGCACTGATGAGTCATGCGGCGAGACAAGACAAGAGAGAGTGTGTGTCGGCCTTGTGAGCGAGCGGTGAGCGCCACCACCAAAGTCAAAGAAACCCACGCTGCAACTTGCCAGTAACGAATTCCATTGCGTGTGCTTCCCGTCCTCCTCTTCTCCCCCCGCTCCGCTCCTCCGCCCACGCCAAATCCACCGCCGATCCGCCGCCATGGACCGCAGCACCAGCAGCAATAGCAGCGGCGGCGGCCACAACCAGCACCTCGGCGTCAACAAGCTCGGCCGGAACATCCGCAAGGCCACGCCGCCGCCCCCTCCTCCCCAGCAGCAGCAGGCCCAGCCCGCCCGCCCGCCGCACCCGCAGCCGCAGGTCTACAACATCAGCAAGAACCACTTCCGCGACATGGTCCAGCAGCTCACCGCCGGCACCCCTTCCCCTCCGCCGCCCCAGCACCGCCCGCCTCTCCAGCACCAGCAGCATCAACATCCCAAGCCCGCCTCCATGCGCCTGCAGAAGATCCGGCCGCCCCCGATCGCCACGCCCGTCGCCCGCCCCCCTCCTCCCGTCCACAACCACAACCACCACCAGATGCCCAACCCTAACCACAACCCGGCCTTCCACCGCCCCCCACCACCACACCACATGCCCATGCCCCCGCCGGGCCCGGCCTGGGCCGACTCCCCGGTCTCCGCCTACATGCGCATCCTCGAGAACTCCCTCTTCAGCGCCACGCCCCCAGGCGCCGCCGCGGCCGCCGCCGCCGCCGCGCACGCCCACGCCGCGGCCGCCGCCGGGCGGGGCCCGCCGCAGCACCAGCAGCACCCGTACCCCCCGCCGCCGCCGCCGGTGCCGTCGCCCGGGATACTCCCTTCGCCCACCGGATTCCTCAACCTGCTCTCGCCCACGCCCAGGTCACCCTACCCGCTCCTCTCGCCGGGGTACCAGCAGCCCTCCCCGAACTTCCCCTTGCTGTCGCCGCTGCCGGGGACGGGGATACTGGGGCCTGGGCCCATGCCGCCGCCTTCGCCCGGGCTGTGGTTCCCGCAGTCGCCGTCGGGCCTGCTCTCGCCCTCCGGGTTCTTCCCCTTGCTCAGCCCTCGGTGGAGAGATATGTAGCATGGATCTGCAGCCGCCCTCGCCCTATGAGGGCGGCCGTGTAACATTTGACGCTAGGGAGGTAGCGACGGTGATGTCAATTGGTTCGTCGGCGGCAGGAGGTGGAGGAAACAGGTGGGTTTGAGCTCTCGACACCACTATTTGCTGCTGTTATTGCTGCTGGCACCATGGGCATCGACCTGTAAGGCTTCGGTAAAGGCTGTTGGTTGCATATTTGTAATTGTATAACTGGGGAAAATTTCCATTTATTCACTTTCTTAGCTGCAAAAGGAGGACAGGACAGGATGAACTGGGAATGTCGTAGTTTAGGTTCTTGAGTGGATAGCTTTGAAACATGTAATTGTAATTTTAGTTCAAGAAAGATTAGATCTTTCCAACAAATATTTTGTTTATTATTGCTGTTGGTATACCTATTCAGGGAACATATTTTCCTTTTCCTTCTATTTATGTTTTTGAGAGGGAAGAAGATAACTTGTTGATATGTCATAGACCAGCTAATCCGGAAATCTACTATCAGAGCGGGGTCATCAATGGTATGCCTATTTCCTTTTGAGAGTACCATGTTATCTTGCGCTAAACATGCTCGTCTATGAGATAATTGGCTCAGTTTGTTGGCGTGGCTTGAAATTTTATTGACTTCCAGTGTGTTATGTACAATATAACATTGTAATAGATTGTAGCATAGTCAGCATCATTACTGATATCTGCATGATAGTAGCATATGAATGACTTCAGTGTTTTGAAGCAGATGGGTAGCTTAGCTCCACAACTTTGGTCACATATTGCTTTGTTGTATGCATAATATAATTGTTGGTTTGTATATAGAAAACTAGACTTACTTTGCTTAGACTTCTGAGTGCATGTTATGCATCCAAAAAAACATGTTTTTGATGAAGATAACCTTCCCATAGCCTACTGTTTATAAATCAAACCTGTGTCCAGATGTTCACACTTTTTGTAATTTGGTTGCTGACATTACTCGTAAGATGCAATGTTTGGTTTCACAGCACTTCACCATTCACCTATTGGAATGGTAAATTGTGCTTATGCATACTTAGTTATTTTAGCTGGTAAGTAGAGCAACAATCTCTCAATTGTCTTGAAAGAAATGATTATGCAATGTACTGATGTGCTCATCACTGCTGTAACATAGCAGCAGAACTCTCTAATCACAATCTGTCAGTTCTGATCTGTACATATTTTTCAAGTTTTTTATTGGTAGCAACCATGCATTTCATGTTGGTTAGCTTATAAGTGCTCAAAACGTTCTTACATGTTGTAACTGTAAAGATCTGCTGGTAGATATGTGTCATTGTTTTCTTTTGGCTGGGGGATTGCTTGAAGTCTCTTCTAGATTAGTGTATGAAATCGTTATAGCTTCATCCAAGTTGGTTCTTTCTGTCCTGAAAGCACCAGGAGAGTAACACCTCTTATAATCAATATTGCCCTATTGCACTTGTGAAGTTTTAGGCTTAATAACAGAAAGAAATAAGGAATCTGGAGATGTTAACAAAATTTAGGCTGAACTATGTATGCTCAGTCATATATAAGCTGAACAGGTCATGGCGTGTCCCTGTGGAGAACAATTTGTTTGATCATATCTCAAACCGCCCAATCAGCCGAAAATTCTGGCAATTATGCAGACATATCTCTAGTCAGATAATCCAGGGAACATTCCAGTAAGCTTCAGTTAGATCATCTATCTGTATACTATTTCTCAATAACAGTTGACTTGTGAAATGTGCAACCTGGTGCCGTGTGTGTGGGCACCTGCATGGACAGTAGACTAAACTGTGTGTTGCAAGCAAGTCTGTTGATCTGGCACTAAGCTAAATAAACTAAACAAAGTGAAGTGGCTGTCATGGTCTCATCATCATGTGTTTTTTTTTCTTATGTTCTCTTTAATCTCTTTGTTCTTGTGGAGAAATCAGCGTGCACTTCCAAAAGAGAACGAAGAATATAAGGGAAAAGGCTCAGAGATGATGATGGCGATATGCTTTGGTCCGCACAGACATGTTTATCTATTCATCTGCTTGCTTGGTTGCTGTTGTTTGATTGACGGGCAACAACGTGCTGCTGGCTGGTCCAGATATTTTTCAGCAATTACCAAATTAATGAATAAAAAATATATAAACAGGAGGACAAAACCACGGGCGTGCATCCATAAGCTAACTATCAACCCATTGAATGGGCCGAAGAGGCATGTAAATCTTAATCCTTTGAGATGTTTATGCAGCTGGAGAGGACAGGGACATGCCATCCATCCTGGGTGATGCAGAAATCTTTGACCTGGGCTGGAGGCTAGATGCTGAAGCTCCTCCCAGCATCCTATGGTAACACTTTTCAGTCTTAATGCCAGCTTCCCTTTCCTGCGCAACTTGAACGAAACCTCCCTTTTATGCTACCTCAAAGTCCCCCCTCCATGGAAGTTACAGTGCGCGTTATATTTATTTTTGAGAATAATAGTACCATCTGAGCTAGTTTTCCATTTTGTTGGCAGTTCTTGTGTCTTTGTGCACTAGTACACCGGCGGAGGTTATAGTATCCACAGCACATACTGATAAATATTCAGGGTTTTCATTACTCCATCTAAAATGGATGTATCTTCAATTAAAATATTATTTGTCGCTAAAATGGATGTATCTTCAATTAAAATATATCTTGATACATTTATATTAGTGTCAAGTAATATGAATCGGAGGAAGTACTTAAAATTAAGGTAAAGCCTTTTGTCAGAAAAAGAAAAAGGAAAACCTGCTAGATACTTATATAGGTACGGTCAAGAACATGCATGCTACTACAATTTCTCAAAAAGGGGATTTTGTTGGCATGTAGCCTCTTAAAGAATGCTTTGGCGAACCCTGTATGTGCTGTCAAGATAGAGAAAAGGTAACTAAATGACAGGGATAGAAATACAATACTGTTGGCTTCTGATTTCTGGCTAGTGGACATAGATACTCATCTCATGTGTGGTTCACACCTGCACTTGCTAGTACCATAGTAGTAGTTGAAAGTTGTTAAAATTTTAATTAGGAAAATAATGAAAAATTAAGGTGTCAAGGCTTTAGTTTGGTAGGCTGGCAGCCTAGGAGTGATTGCTCAACCTGGTGAAAGTGAGCTTTCTTGTCCATCATGCGCATGGCTGCAATCCAGAATATGATTCACGGAATAACACATCTCTGAAAACGATTTTGAGTTTGGCATTTAGCATATGAAAGAATGGTTGCTGAATCCTGAATGTGCTGTCAAGGTACAGAAATAACTAAATAACAGGGATACGATTGGCTTCCTCGACATAGTAGAGACACCTACTCATATGGTTCACACCTGGACCTGGTACTACCACATTAGTAGAATTATTCACAAAGTCGTTGGAAAAGTAATGAACTTTTTGAAGTGTCCACAGGAGTTTGAGTTTGGTAGGCTGCTGGCTAGGAATGATTGTTCAACTTGGTGAAGTGAGCTTTCTTCTTCAGCATGCTCCCGAATTTTCTTAGCAATGGCTTCTTCTTCTTATGGCTGTGCTGCTCCTGCTTGAAAGAGGATGTCGGTCCATGCATCAGAAGGCCACCTGTTTGATCTGCAGCTCCCTCTTCTCCCTGCGAATCGATTTCGCCGTCATCGTCGCTCGATTCGGTGTCGATGCCGTTGCTCATCACCCCGTTGGAAATGTCATCTTCTATGATCTTGCTGTTCTCCAAGGAGTTGGTCTCCACTGACACCTCTCTCTCATGTCTCACCTGCTTGACCGTTTCCACTTCGACATGCTTGATCTCCTCAAGCACCTGGACGATCCTATCGCTGTTCCTACGAGCTTCATGGTCGCCTCGCACGACGTTGTCCATTGGCGAGCACATCATTTTGCGGAACACATTTGGCTGCTTCTCTGGGCTCCGACCAGCTGACTGATCTGCTCCTTTGATGGCGGTGGCTTCTACGAGCATTGCAGCCAGCTCATCAGCCTTGGCTCTTGTAGCAGCTTCCCTTGTCCGCAGGCCATCGTTCTCCCGTGCAATGCTCAGGAGCTCCTCCTCCTTCTCGGCCAGCGTCTCCCTCAACCTCAGGCTGGTGATCTTCTCTTCCTCCGCCATCAGGTTGGCCTCGGTGATCTTGGACTCGACCAACCTAAGCTTGCTCTGCAGCTGCGCCATGCCATCCTTGGCATCCTTTGCTTCGTGCTCCCTGGCTTTCAGTGATTCGAGTACCGTGTCCATTTCCGTCTTGATACGCAGTGCCTTCGACGTCTCGGCACTCCTCGCCGCGTCATCCTCTGAGGCTTTCCTCGTGGTTGCCTCAGCCAGCAATTTCGAGAGCTCTTCTGCTTTTGCCAGGGCGGCTGTCTCTCTCAGCCGTAGCTCAGTGACTTGATGATCCAAAGCAAGCACCTCCTTCTCCTTAGTTGACAGCAGATCCCTGAGGTATGAGATCTCGACTGACATCGATTGTTCTGCACTCGAGCTTGCATCCTCCATAGTGCTACGGGAAAATCCTTCTTCCAGTTGATGAACCAGCTGGGTTCTCTCTGCCTTGAGCTTCTGCACTTCCTTCTCTGCAGCTCCAAGCGACTCCATGAGCTTGCTCATCTCTGATCTAACAGAGCTTGTTCCCTCTTCTGATCTCCTAAGCATGTCCGCAAACCCGGACTCCTTCGACACCCGATCATCCTGTAAAATCTTGGCTTCTGAACCCAAACTCTCGATTGTTTTCTTGAGGCAATTTGATTCAGCAAGCATCAACTCGTATTTCTCTTCTGCATTCTTGGCCTCTGATTGCAGCCTCTCAACTGTTTTGTTCAGGGAGTTGGATTCATGAAGCATCAACTGGTACTTGTCTTCTGTATTCTGTGTGGCTGTCTTCAGCTCGGATATTTGAAGTTGTGCATGATCCAGCTCAGTCTGCTTCGCCAGGACCCTCTCCTTGGCTTCTCTTGCCTCTGATGACACCTGACGTAGAGTAGCTGCTAGATCTTCGACGGATTTCTTGGCCTTATCCCTCTCCTCCCTGGTCTGATCAAACTCCTGCTGGAGCCTTAACTTCTCTGCACCGAGCATGCCAACCTGCGAGCTCGCCACTTTCTCGTCGCTGATGACCTGCCTATGTGTCTCATTCAGCCGCTCGTGTTCAGACCTCAGAATTTCAATGGTGGCCTGCAGGTCAGACACCTCCTTCATTGCAATGCCAAGGCGCCTGTTTGTCTCGAGGAATCCTTCCTTGTACTCCCTCGCTTCGCCCTCTGATGCCGTTGCCTTCTCTGTCAGCTGGAGGAGCTGCGATTGATTGTCCTCAAAGTTCTTTGTCAGGGACACCAGTGCCTCCTCGTTGGATTTGTTCAGGGAGGTTATCGCCGCTAGGCGGTCCTCCAGAGCCGTGGCCTTCGTCTTCCACCGTTGCGCCAACTGGTCCGCATCCATCTCTGCCCTCTTGGCGTATGCAATGTCGACCTTGATCCCCTCTACCACTTCCTCTGATCTGGCAAGCTTCTCCTGAAACGCTCTTGATCTCTGGAGCTCAGCTTGTAGCTCAGACGTTTCAGACCGCAGCTTGTCGATGATCTCTTGAGTTCCTTTTTCTCTGCTCTCCATCTCAGACTTAAATCCGTTGACCTCAGCCATCAGGGTATCCGTCTTCCTTGCATTGGCCTCGGCAGTTGCCATTGATCCTTGAAGCTCAGCTCGTATCTCCAACGCTTCGGACCGCAGCTTGTCAATGATCTCTTCAGCTCCCTTTTCTCTGCTCTCCATCTCGGACTTGAGCTGAGCCACCTCAGCCATCAGGGTATCCGCCTTCCTTGCATTGGCCTCGGCAGTCGCCATTGATCTCTGGAGCTCAGCTCGTAGCTCCAAGGCTTCTGACCGCAGCTTGTTGGCGATCTCTTCAGCTCCTTTTTCTTTGCTCTCCATCTCAGACTTGAGCTGTGTCACCTCAGCCATCAGGATCTCTGTCTTCCTTATATTGGCCTCTGCGGTCTTCTCAG
The DNA here is from genome assembly GCA_030979885.1 of Lolium multiflorum. Lineage (NCBI taxonomy): Eukaryota > Viridiplantae > Streptophyta > Magnoliopsida > Poales > Poaceae > Lolium > Lolium multiflorum. Next base: position 105,424 of record JAUUTY010000240.1, on the reverse strand, counting down.
CATCATCGGCACGGCTAATGGCCGAGTTCTTGGCCTGCGCGGTCACAGCCAGTTCACCCTTGGTATTCTCGAGTTCTTTGGCCACCTTAGCATGGGAAGCGGCATCTTGGGCATGTCGTTTTGTTACGTCAGCGTGCTTCCGCTGCCACTCTTCCTCCTTCCTCCGGGCAAGCTCGATGCTCGCCTGCTCCCGCTCGACGGACTTGAACCTCTCAAGCTCCAGCGCCTCTTCGGCTCTCCGCTGCGCGTCGAGGGACTCCTCGAGCTTCTGGTAGGCCTCGTCGGCCAGCTTCTTGGTGAGCGCTAGGTCGGTATGGACCTTGGCTCTGTCCCTGTCGATGGAGGCCAGGTGGTCCCTCGCGTTCTTGAGGTCCTCCTGCACGACGTTCAGCTGCGCCTGCAGCTCCGACGCCTTGGCGACCCTTGGCTGCCTCTGTAAACACAAAAAAGATCAGTCATGATATGACGCAGGAATACAATGAAATGAGATGGTTTGTGCGCCTGTGTTTATATGCCTTACATCGGGGGTGGTGGAGGTTCGTTTCGGCGAGGCCTTGAGCGATCGGCGTTCTCCCGGTGAAGACTTTTGAGCAGCGTCGACGGACTTGTCGAGGAGAGCAGTGGCGCGGGCTGCATTGTGGAGTGGAGGAGAAGACGGCGTCGCGCGGGCGGCATTGTGGAGCGGGGAAGGCGGAGTCGCACGGGCGGCATTGTGGAGTGGGGAAGGCGACCTTGCCTCTGCTGCTTGCTTGCTTGATCCCGCAGCAGGTTTGGCTAGCCTGCTGACTCTAGGCGCTGAAGCATGAGCCTTAGCGTAGTTGGTACTGGAGCTGGAGCTTGAGTTTGGTGGTTCCTTGGGATTGGAAGGTTCAGTTGGGCCAGTCCTGCTTTAATTTCATTTCAGTAAGACCAAAATTAGACGTTAATGAGATCGCGCAATGTATCGCAAGCCCAAGTAGTTTCTAAGCATGGAAATGTGATTCTGAAATTTTGGTAAGACTTCGTGTGGTGTTGATGAGCTAAATGACTGAATTTGAAAGCATATTTTGGAGAGCAATCCGATAAATCATAAATGCAGAAGATGGACATCGTAACTTACTTGGGCTTGGATGCGAGCATCGCTGAGTAATGCCAGAAAGCAGCAGCCTTCAACTTGACATGCAACAGGGCTACGGTAGCTAGCCCCCTGTTCAGGTTTGCAATCTCGCGCTAGCTCCTTGGGAGTCAACTCAAGCCGGAGGTCATGGACATAGAGATGAACAAGGAGGAGGAGCTGCGAGATTGGACAAGAATGCAGACACGACAGGCAGACGGAGAATAAGAGGAAGACGAAGTGGTGGGCATGTCTGCTTGGATGCTGTTAATCAGGGATGCCACTCGGCTGCACGTCCCTCTCTGTCCCATGATCATGGATACCGTCGTGGGTGTCACCAAGCTCTGGTCCGGTCAGCCTCGCTCGTTCTGAAGCCCAAACGAATCTCACCCTCAGAGCCCATAACCCTATATTTCCTGCAAGAAAGGGTCACGAAAGAGGCCCACATTCAGCGATCCTGCATTCCAAAAAAAATGGAGTATCAGAGAACACATGTGTCAAGACTTAAAAGGTTCTCGGATCATTTCTTGATGCTCTGTGCTGATGTACGTTTGCTTAGTTGTTTATGCTAGAAAAGATGTTTTGCTTAGTGCTTAAGGTAAACCCTCCAGGTTGAGGATCAGCCGCTGGGTACACGTCATTCTATTTTTCCTTGCGGATGCACGCGTATACTTAGTTGCAACTCAAAGAAAATACTTAAACAATTGATAAGCAAGGTCTAATGCTCATTCGCAGGAGAATTAGTTCAATTCTTGTCCGAACGACGTCACTCACACTTCAAAAGAGAATTATGGCTGCAACCATGGTGCAACCCAAAAAAAAAAAATCAATTTCCAACTAATGTATAAATAAAGAAAAAATTGTTACAATTAAAAAACTACACTTGTAACTAATTTTTTTTTGGTTGCAACCATTATGCAACTAACAAGCACGAATCTCAGCGTCAACATCCGACGTCTAAGGAGTTGATGAAACTTTAAGCTAATTCTCATTAGAATGGGAATTAGCAAAACCCTTTTTATTTGAGAAGTATTCATGCGAGAAATGATTTTTCTTTAGCAAATGCACAAAATTCTTTTGAATTGCAGAGGCTCCGAGTTGATGTGCTTGCCATGCAAGTACTTGTCAGCAAGTTTATCTTTCGTGGCTGTGCTTTGTAAAATACTAAGCCTTGCTAGAGAGTGTGTGGAATCATTATTGCGGGCCACCCCACTATTGACTAAGTTTCATCTTGAGAATTTGGAGTTTTTGCGAGGTGGAATCCTTGTTAATGTTTGATGACGTGGCTGATGAGTCATCATGCCACCCCGACACGCAAATCCTAACAAGAGAACGGCACATGCCACATACGAGCGCTTCCATGCCAACCTGATTCACTGGTTCGAGCAAACTTTCTCGACATTCGATAGAGAAGAGTCTGCTTGGACTAGTTTTTCTGGAGAGATTCATCGGATTGCTTGTGAAATAATTCGGACGATTTGTTTGAGAAACAATATAGGTTTTGCTGTTGGTGCCAACGCTATTGGGTAGGGTGGGGTGGGCTACTCGATACATGGATCATGCACGACGCACACATAAGATTGATGAGAGTATTCACTATGTTATTCATAAGCTTGCCCATAAGAAAAAAAGTGACCCTTATGGATTTTTATAAACATAGGCTTATGGTGTAGTGTATGGGTCTCATCTTGAAGCTAAGTTTTGTCATACATAGGTAATGCTCTAAGGCGAGCAACCACACACGATTTTGGGGCGGAGGAGAATACACAGTTCATACAACGTTATGTAATTACTGCCTCGGTCTACGAATAATGTATTTGTAGCTTTGTTGTAACTCAATTTTTCTTTCAAATTTGACCAATTTTTATGCAACATATGTGAAGTTAAATTGGTATAGTATAAAACTATATTTCAAGACTAGTCTAGCGATATTACTAACTTAGTGTCATTAATGCTGCTACTTTTTTCTATAAAGTTGATCAAATTTTAATAAATTCGACTTAGTAGAAATCATTTGAAGTACATTTATCCGCGGAATGAGGGAATAGGAAGAAGTGTGAACCATATCTCCAACTAGTAGCATTATAGATAACAAGCTAATTGTATTTTAGGGAGCATCTAATTAGCCTGCTTAAGGGCATTTGGAAGATCATTCGCGAGTTTACTGTGCTAAATAGTACATAGAAGCTCCATCTTATCTGCAAGTTTGAGTTCATAATGGAAGAGGTATTTGATTGATATTTCATTTTTTTATAGCTCAGGTAACTCACAGCAGGCGTGAAATGAATATTTATTATGTAGTCAGCTGCTTACATTTCTGGCTATTATATTATGCTTTAATGTGGGGTTTCAGAATCTAAACTTAAACAGTTTCATGGTAATAATAATACATATATTAAGAAGTAAATATTATATTATTATACACGAAACCATTGCTTGTACATATATTTGTAAGGGTACATTGCCCCTATGTGTGGTTTTGGTAATTAATGATAACCCCTATGGACTAATGTTTTCATTGAGTTTATATGAAGGAATATTCCATAGGTACTACTTGTAGTTCATGTGTTGAATTCAAGTATGGATGCGATGAAGATAAAGATATATCTTGAGTATTGGCATCGAGATCATCGATTTGAAGACATATATGTGATATGATCAAGAAGAAGAAATGAAGATGGAGTTCTTATGTGGAACTTAATATTATCCATGCTCTAGCTTATGTGTTAAGCAATAAATGATCAAAATCTTGAGTGCTTGATTCCAAGTGAATTCAAGATATGGCTCTAAGTCGGTGTCATGATAGTCTCATAAGTTGAGCTATGGTTGACTAAGATTTAGAGCATGCAAACAAATGAAGAGTTTTTTATACACCTCAAGATAATATGTTAGAGCATGAGAATATACAAGGTTGACCAATACAAAGAGTGAAGATAGATTCAAGTTTGGTCAACAGATGAAGCATGAAGAATGTGAGCCTTGTCAATTATGCTTCATGAACTAACCCATCATATATGTGCTCTTGTGTTGTCTATGTGGGTTAGGTATCTTTCCATGGGCATGCATCAAAAGTGAGATCTAATATAGTCCATTTGAGGATGACATCAAGTGGTGATCATCATCAAGGTTGAGTTGGGCAAGTTCAAGATGAGCATCTCAAAAGGATCATATGCTTGAATCTTTGCTTTCCATTTGGTGATAATGGACATGTAAAGATGTGCATCAATGGAGCTTTCTCATCATGGTGTATGGGGGAGCATTCGTGAGTCTTCACGAAGCAACAATGATCAAGTGAGACATTCCGGCTTGAGTGGAGCTTGAAGAGTTATATATGATCAGGGGATCACAGCCGATCCTCTCGGGGTTACCCGATCTTTCACAGCGAGAACCCGGGTAGATAGATACCTCCAATTACGCGCGGAACGCAACCTGAAGTAGGGGATAAATCCAGCAAGCAACGTGATGGAGATCACCACGCCTCAAGACCAAAGCACAACAATCCTTGATGAACACAAGAACCTCCGTAGCAACTATAATAGATAAACAGCGGCTCGTCCCCGGAGGGATGCTTCACCAAGCACACACGCGATAGCGTCTAATCTTAACTCAAACTAGTTCTAACCCTAAAACCTAGCCGCACCAGCCCTTATATGAGGGGGTGGCCGTCCAGCCCTAGTGGGCCTCCCTATCTTGGTTTGGATAGGCCCAAACCAAAACTAACTCTATCTTATTAAAAACCTTAATTGGCCCACATATGTTTTCTTTATTTCATCTTTTATGTTGAATGGTTTCTTCTTAGTTCATTTGTTGAACTTTGTTGAACAAATCTTTTGTGATTTGCTTATTTGATATAATTTGGACAACAAATTTGTTTGGTCACACCTCTATGCGTTCTTGAATTCATTTTGTGTTTTGTCCAAAGTATATTTTTCTTGGATCTTTAAAGTATTTGTGCATGCTTATATGTAATTTGTTTATATTTGTAGCATGCTTGCTTTCTTTGATCCAATATATATGGTATACTCCATCGAATCCTAAATGGCTAATTTGTGCATGAAAATCAAATTTTATCTATAAATATGCACATATTTATATGGAGTGTGTCCTATGTATTGTGGTTAGTCGAACCATTTTGGACCCAATAAGTTTGGGGATCAAGATGTACTTGAATGTTATTTTAGGTACATTGGAGATGCAATGGAGGCTTGTCTCATCTATAAGGAAGGTGTTATCACCATATGAGAATTGGAGCTAAGCTAGGATGATCTATGAACTCTTATCTACTACATCATGTCATTGCTACCTCGGTAACAAGTATCTTATTAATGCATACTCATATAGCATCCAACCTCTTGTAGGTTGCATCTTGGCATGAAATTCTTATTTCGAAAATATTGCGGTTCTTGAAAAATCCTTTTTAAAGAAAACGTCTTATTGTACATTTGAGTAATTTGAGAAGATGCATACGATGGGAATATATATAAATCATGTTTATGATTCACCTATCCCAAATATTCCCTCTAGCAATTTATTGCATATCAATTCTTCAAAGAACTCTTATGTGAAATATTGATGAAATTGCGAAATAAATCCCTATTTGTGATACTTGTTGCCTTTCTCAGAACATTCCAACTAGCTTTACTTCCCTTATTGTTTGTTGTGATGTTTTTGAGATTTTCTTGGTTGAATTTCATTCATATACCATAAGTGAAAATTGGAGCCACATGTTATATGCTTTTAAGCAAACATCTTTTGGTATATTTTATGACTTCATCTTGGATATCATGTCTTATTTATTTTATTAAGCTTTTATGTGTGCATGTTTCTTTATGGATCATCTTTTCCACTTTAGAAACTTTTATACATGAGAGCGTTAATCCATCACCTTGATATCCTTATTCTTTGCCGACCATCTTTTTATCCCTGTGGTTTTAGTGGTGTTGGTAAGGACTTGATTTATGAGCGCTTGGCTTAATTTTGTTGTATCTTTATGTGCTCATATCTCGCAAATATTTTGGACTAAATTTATCCTTTTTATCTTGTTTGTGTTCTAAATGATATAGAGGGAGTGAGGATTCCATGGTTGTGCATATTGTATTCGAATGCAACTATTATAATTTATGTACAAACCTTGGGGAGCTTTCTTATTTCATTTAAGAGCACTATATCTCTTTTATCATGATATTTTTGTTTGTCCAATTGGATCTTTGATTGCTTGCTTTATTTCTTAAATCTTTCTTCACCATGTTATCTTTGTGCAATCTTTGATCTTCAATATAGTTTGACTCCCTTCAAGTATTCGTCATTGGTATGTGAATTTGATTCCACTCAAATTATGAGAAATGCACATATTAGGGAGAAACTCATATTATATTGGCTTTCTAATTTTTCACCCATTTTGGCAATTGTTGCCAATTGGGGAGAAGCTTAGAGGGTTTAAGGGAAATGGTTTATACTTAAGTTTAGTTTGTGCTTAAGTCTTTTACCTCTCATGCACTCCATCTTTACTATTAGTTTGCTATGCGACCGTGGTACGTCCTCACGTTTTGCGTCAAGTCCCTAAGGCCTCGTTCGGTTGAAAGGGAACGAATCCAAACTTGGATCTGAGCCCCACGTGGATTTGGTTAATCCCCATGCTCCACCCAATCCCTTCGTGGATTAATTCTACTAATCCAAGCCTTAACTTTTTCGTTCGTTTATGCCGAGAATCTGCAACAAACCTCGCCATGGAAACAGCGCAGAGGGAGCGTCGTCTTCTGTGGCTTTGGGGGAAAAATTCCACGGGTCATGTGGGGAGAATTTTTTTCCAGGCCCAGACAGAGGAAAAATGAGGGGCTGGGCTGGGCTACAATACCACCGGGGCACAACCGAAGAGATCAAATTCGTTGGTTTGGAAAATTTACCCCACCGGGCTGAAAAACCAGGATTGGGCCTCAATCCAGGCCAATCCCTGCCTGTTGGGGAATAAACGAACGAGGCCTAAGAAATCTGTAAACCAACCCGCAGTACACCGTATTCCGGGTCCATCGCTTCCCCTCCGTCTCCTCTCATGGAGCTCTACTCCCGTCTCCTCTCACGGCCTGCCCCGTCCCCATATCCTCCCACAGGCGACCTCCACCGCCTATAGTCGGTGTGACGGGACGCCGGCGGCCCCAAACCTCCACGCTCCCAAGCTCCAGGACCTCCCGCGGCCGAGTCCCGGTCGCCAATTTTCTCCGCCTCAACCCGTTCGATCTGCCCCGTCGTCGCCGGCCGAGATCCTCTGTATCGACCCACCTCGGCCCGCCACGCAGCGCCCTCCCCCGAAAACCCCCTCCAGAGGCGCGTCCCCCATCCTCCATGTTCAGAGTTTCCAGCAGTTCGCCTCCTACCTTGAGATACCCGTGCACAGTTGTGGATTGGTCCTGCGAGGGAGTCTGATTCGTGGAGGCTGCTGTGAGCTACGAACGCTGGCGTTAATGGCCTCGAACACTGGTGATGCTGATGTTGAGGACGCACTGGATGAAGGGAGTGTTGGGAAGGATGAGAACGGATTAGGGATGAGTTTAGGTTCTGGTTCATATGCCTAATCGATTTTATTATACTTCTTACTGGTTTATGTCTTGGTTTCAGACTACCTCCGTACAAGGGTCCTATGTAAATCATCGTTCCTATGAAAATTCCAGAGTTTGATTTTTTTATGATCTCCAGTGAAAAAATGAAAAAAGCAATTCAACTAGGAGCCCTCAGCCGGACGACGACATGGAGGAGTACATTACAGAGTATCAACAACATGCTGTTGCAGCCTGACGGAAACTGAGATCAGTGTATCAAACTGAGATCAATATATCATCCTGATACATGACACACGCTTGGCTGATGACCGAAAAGGTCTGCACGAGGAGTGGAAATGTCTGTTGAGTGACTACAAGCAGCTTTAACTCAAGCTTTGTTATGCTATAGTAGGCAAGATGTAGAGAAGCTGGAGGTGCAATGCAAAGAACTCTCTTCCAGTTATCAAGTTTATATTGCTGCTTATTGCTATAGACATATTTGTTTTGCGTCTCTCGTCATTCTCGATAGAATCAGAACCTACCTATAAGATAGATAGAAGTACCAAAATTCATACCTAATTCTACTAAATTGTAAGCTTGATTACCGGAAGCTGATATTAGCACATGTGGATCTTCTTAATTATGAATGTTAGTTTGATTTAAATCTAGCGCCGTAGCAATGCACGGGCTCTATGCTAGTATTTATATGTCTGATACGTCCAAAACGTATCTACTTTCCCGAACACTTTTGCTATTGTTTTGCCTCTAATTTGTGTATTTTAGATACAACTAACACGGACTAACGCTGTTTTCAGAATTGCACTGGTGTCTTGTTTTTGTGCGAAACTCAACTTTCAGGAAAATCCCGGAAATAATCGCAATGAGTCTATTTTCACCGTGAAGAAAAGAGGCCAAAAGGGCAAGCCAGGGGGCCCATGGCCCCCACACCACGGCCGGCGCGGTGGAGGGGGCGCCGCCCTATGGTGTGGGCACCTCGGCGGCCCCCGACGTTCTCCTTCGGGCTACATAACCCTTTCGACCTAAAAACGCCGGGGGTTCGACCATATTTCCGAAGACGTCCGAACTCCGCCGCCATCGCGAAACTCCATCTTGGGACCGAAACTCCGTTCGGCACTCGCCGGGACGGGGAATTGGAGGGATCATCGCCGCCATCACCACCGACTCTCCATCGACCATCCATGTTTCCCCCATCCATGAGTGAGTAATTTCCCCGCTGTAGGATGAAGGGGATGGTAGGGATTGGATGAGATTGATCATGTAATAGTCATAAGATTGTTAGGGCATAGTGCCTAGTATCCGTAGTTGGTACTTTTATGATATTGTTGCAACTTGTTATGCTTAATGCTTGTCACTAGGGCCCGAGTGCCATGATCTCAGATCTGAACATGTTATTGATTCATGAAGATATTCATTGTTTTATGATCTTACCAAGTTGTATACACATATTGATGTCCGGAACCCGAGGCCCCAAAGTGACAGAAATTGGGACAACCGGAGGGGAAGGCGGTGATGTGAGGATCACATGTGTTCACGGAATGTTAATGCTTTGCTCCGGTACTCTATTAAAAGGAGTACCTTAATTTCCAGTAGTTTCCCTAGAGGCCCGGCTGCCACCGGCTGGTAGGACAAAAGATGTTGTGCAAGTTTCTCATTGCGAGCACGTACGACTATATACGGAACACATGCCTATGGATTGATTAGTACTTGGATACCGTTTTATTATTATCTGCAAATGCCCTACCTTGATTGTTACATGAATTCTCTTATCCATGCAACGCCCGTTCATCCATCCTGTGCCTACAGTTTAATCCTCTGTTTACTAAAATCGCTGTCTTTGTTACACTCGATGTTATTTCACTACTCCTACGCTATAAACTACTGATAAACTCTTGCGAGCAAGTCTGTTTCCAGTGAATTGACAACTCCGCTGTTAAGGCTTACAAATATTCTTTGGCTCCCTTGTGTCGAATCAATAAATTGGGGTTTACTTCCCTCGAAGACTGTTGCGATCCCCTATACTTGGGTCATCAAGACTATTTTCTCGGCGCCGTTGTCGGGGAGCATAGCTTTATTTGCAAGTTCACCTGAATTGATATTGTTCGCTGCAAATCCTCCATCATGGGTAAAACTCGTGATGCTAAAGTCGTCATATTACCATCCACTACAAGAAAAGGTATAACTCTGAGTACCTCTGCTGCTCTTGATTCACCATCTGTGATAAGTCAACTTGTTTCACCACCACAAGCTTCACGTGTTGGTATTTCTGCTGAATCTGAAAATTCCTCTGATAATTTTGATGATGCTTCTACTGTGCTTGATAATACTGGTTCATTAGGTCCTTTTCTAGATGCTACAATTGCTAGGTCTAGACAAATTGAAAATACTGAAACTCCTAATGAAAATATGTTACACCTGTTAATTCACCTGAGTCGATGATCTTGATGAAGATTATGTGGAACTTGATGATGATTTTATTGATAAATGCAATGCTACTACTAGTACAAGTAACCTTAAAAAGCTTATTGCACAACATGCTGTTAGATATAAACTGTCTCCTGATCCTAAATTTGCCACATCTCCTATAAACATTAAGGATAAAGATTATGATTTTTCCCTTGATTTATCTCATATATCTATTATTGAGAAAACACCTTTATGTGGTACTGAAAAAGAAAGTGCTGTAGAGCACATGAATGAGCTTTCTACTTTAAGTAGCTTGTTTTCTGATGATGTTAAGATGCGTACTTATTTTGTTGCTAAATTTTTTCCTTTCTCATTAAAGGATGATGCTAAGATTTGGTATAATAGTTTGCCTCCTGATTCTATTGATAGTCCAAGTTGTTTGCTTGAAGTTTTCTTTCGAAAATATTTTCCTGCTAGTGCTCAACATATTGCTTTGCAGAGAATTTATAGTTTTGATCAAGAAGATGGAGAGAAATTGCCTGAAGCTTGGGCAAGGTTTTGCTCTCTTATTAGAGCTCGGCCTGGACATGATTTGGAAAAGCATGATTTACTTGATATATTTTATAGTGGACTAACCATTGAGTCTAGGGCATACCTGGATAGTTGTGCTGATTGTGTTTTCAGGAAAAAAAGAACTCCGGACGAAGCTGAAGAATTATTGGCCAAAATAAGCCAAAATCATGATGATTGGTCTACACCTGAACCAACCCCAACACCAGTATTGAAGAAGAGGGTATGATTGAATTAAATGATGAAGATATGAGGGAAGACAAGAAATCTCTTATGGAGAAAGGTATTAAATCTGAAGATGTGAAGAATTTACCTCCTATAGAAGACCTATGTAAGATAATTCCCCCTTCATCCACAATTGAGGTACATTCCCTCAAACGCTTTGATAGAGGAGATATCCCTTACTCAAAACCTCCTGATCAATGTTTAGATGAATTTGATAATTATGTTGTTAAGCAAAATAACTTTAATATGAGAGTAGAGAATCATCTAATGGAAAATTCTCAAGCTATTAGTAAATTGCATGATATTGTGGAGAGAACCTCCAATGATGTTAAGATGCTTGTTAAACATTTTCATATGATTCAAACTCAAATTGATCAACTTACTAAAGTGCAAAGTGATTTGTTAAAAAATACTCATGAAGAAAAACATGCTTATGAAGTAACAACTAGAGGCGGTGTTTCTACCCAGGATCCTCTATATCCCGAAGGGCATCCCAAAAGAGTTGAACAAGATTCTCAACGAACTAAAGAAACTAGTAGTCCTTCTAAGAAAAAGAAGAAGAAACATAAAACTGTTGTAGAATCCTCTGAATCTGTTAATGATCCTAATAGTGTTTCTATTTCTGATGCTGAAACTGAAAGTGGTAATGAACATGATAAAGATGATGATAAGAATGATACTCCTGATAAATAAGAGATTGAAAATGAACCTGAAAAGCATGCTAAAAATAAAAAGTACCCTAAAGAAGATTTTATTGCTAAGAAACATGGTAATGAAAGAGAACCTTGGGTTCAAAAGCAAATGCCTTTTCCTGCTAAGAAACTAAAATCAAAGGAGGAGGAACACTATAATAAATTTTGTGATTGGATGAAACCTTTGTTTTTGCAAATCCTTTGACTGATGCTATTAAATTGCCTCCTTATTCAAAGTACATGAAAGATATTGTCTCTAACAAAAGGAAAATTCCTAATGAGGAGATTTCCACTATGCTCGCTAATTACTCTTTCAATGGCAAGGTTCCAAAGAAGCTGGGAGACCCAGGTATACCAACTATCCCTTGTTCCATCAAGAATAATTATGTTAGAACTGCTCTATGTGATTTGGGAGCAGGAGTTAGTGTGATGTCTTTTCTCTTTACAAGAGACTTGATTTAGATAAGTTGATACCAACCGATATATCTTTGCAAATGGCTGATAAATCTACTGCTGTTCCTGTTGGTGTATGTGAAGATGTTCCAGTTCAAGTTACTCAAAATTGCTTAATATTAACTGATTTTGTTGTGTTGGAAATGCCTGAAGATGATAATATGTCTATTGTTATTGGAAGACCCTTTCTTAATACTGCAGGGGTTGTTATTGATTGCAATAAAGGGAAAGTTACTTTCAATGTTGAAGATAAGGAACATACTGTCTATTTTCCCAAGAGGATTGATAAAGTATATGGAGTTAATACAATTTTTAATTTGAAAACTATGAAGGTGGGATCTATTGATTGTCCTATATATGAGCCTAAAGAAGAATATCAAACTCTTGTGATTGGATCCATATCAATTCAATATAAGGTAACATGATTGATTTGAGGTTTATTTCTTCTTACGTCATATAAAATCTATTTGGTAGCAAGACTTGATCAACCTTGTTAACAAGTATATTTTAAATGCATGAGAGAGCTAAACAACATTTCTCTCCTTCTCCACTTGTTTTATTCGTTGTAGTACTTTTTGTTTTGCAAGATGTTTTAGTTGTTTAAGATTTTGGAAATCATTTTCCTGCGCTGTAATAATTACTTTAACACCTAGAAATGTGCATTTTTCTAAATTCTCAAAAAATTACAAAAATTATACCGTTGGTCTTATTTTTTGAAAAGCTACCTGGGAGCACCAGAGGCTGACCAGTGGGGCACCCTGGGGCTGGACCCCATGGGCCGGCGCGGCCAGCAGGGGGGCGCGCCACCCTGTGGTGTGGGCCCCTCCTTGCCCCACTAACTCATCTCTTCCTCCCATCTCACTCTCTCCCGAAAAAACTCGTACTCACTTTCTCTCACTCGTGTTTCTGCTCAAGAGCTCAAGATTTCTCGATCTCTTTGCTCAGCCCAGATTTCTGTCTGAAATTTGGCACATTTGCTCTCCGGTATGTGACTCCTTTGATTATCCAAATAGAATTTTGTTTGGTTGAGTATATCTTGAATATTTTGCTGCTGTAGGTAACATGTTTAGTGAGCTTGCATGCTTGTTCTAAGTTGTAAAAATTAGTTTTGATGCATGTTTAGTACTCTAGCAAGTTCCTATAGTAGTTTCCCTCAATTATATGCCTCGAAATCAAATTTTATAATGATTGTTGAAAAATTTCAGAAAATGGAGTGGAATAGGCACCAACTGAACCAACAAGGATTGGAGGTGCAAGAAGTCATGAGAGTTCACCGCGAAGAGGGAGTATACCCCTCTTACTACCCATGTATTGATTTTATGAGGAATGCATGAATCTTGCGAGATGTTCAAAATCTGATTTCCAATGCAGGGTTGGAAGGTTTTGTGGTTGGTGAATCTTACCAATATGCAAAACTAACAATGTCAGTGGTGCAGGATTTTGAATTCAATTGGTCCCAAACTAACCCCATGGTTCGATACAAAATTTATAATAAAACTGTCAACTTGCCCTTTGATGATTTTTGTGCAGCAATTAGAGTGCCACAATGGGGGTCATGCGAGAAGGTTAGGGGACTGCCGCAGGAGCTCTTGAGCCTATACAAGATGATTTGTCAAGGGAGGAGTTTCTCCGATGATAGTGGTAAAATCAGTAGTATTCAACTCCCAGCTATTCGCTACTTTGCTTATTTCATCACAAAGTGCGTTCTTGCTAGAAAGAATGCAAATAAGTTATCTATCCAGGATTTAGCTTTCCTAGCTGCTACATTGCAAGGTGATAGGACTTATAATTTGGGTGCTTTGATAGCCTATAGACTTGCTACTAACCGTGAGAAGGGAGGAATTTATGGAGGTCTCATCGCCTCTCATTTATTATCTATGCATGGTGTAGAACCTCACCATCTTGATATTCAGCTCTCCATAGAGAAACTTGACATTGTTTCTATGATTAAACATGACTTTGTTTCTGATTTGTCTAATTTGAGTAACCTGTTTTATAATATAACATTCTATAAGAAAAATTGGAGAACAACTAAGAAAACTGAAAGCTAGTAGGACTGCCTGCACCTCCTTTGTTTAACCTTGACTCCAGGAAAGATTGGTCGGTCACGGAAAATGAACTAAATGCATACATAGAAGGGGAAGGCCATCATGCAGGGGACGACACGGAGGAGGCCGAGGAACACCTCGACTCATCATCCGATGCAGCAAGCTCTTCACATCAACATTATTGTCATGTGGAGCCTTCACCCTTTTCTTCTGCACAGGGATCCTATTATGACCACGCCATGTATGATCCACCGTCGTGGAACCCCGACCCTCGCTGGGGTTGATCTCCACTTAGGCCAAAAGCCTAAGCTTGGGGGGAGGTATGCCGGCATCACTCATTCATTGCATATTACAGTTGCTGGATACTTGTATATACTTGTTTAGCTTCTTAAAGTGATTTCTAATGAGAGGAGATGATATTTGGGGAAGTGCTGTCTAAAAAACAGATTCTGGGCTGTTACTAAAAAAATTCCTGTGCACAGCCAGAACGTTATTTTGAGTTGCCAATTTTTGTACATGTTCCCCAGGTTGTTATGTAACTTTCATTAGTTGAACACTTTTCGAGCTGAGCAGCGGAAGATTTTCGTAAAAATCGATTACTGTACTGCTGTCAAGTTTTGGCAGATTTCTGCCATCTTGCTTTTCTGTGTTTCTTTTAGTTTTCATTCTCTTGTTTTTGCTTTGTTTCTTTCCTAAAACACAAAAATACCAAAAATATTTCTGTTGTTTCTCTTCACCATTTGTTTATTTGGTTCTTTGTTCCTATTTTTCCTTATTTGCTATCGTTAGTTTGCTATGAGAAAATCCAAAAAGATTTTGCTTTGTTTGCTTGTTTCCTTTTGTTCTTATTTCTAACCCGAAAACACCAAAAATATTTGTTGTTCTTCTTTGGTTTTGTAAAGTTTATGAGGGATTTCAGTGGTCTTCGGTGGTTGGAGCTTGGTTTCATTCCATATTATTATTCAAGCCACACAAGTGAAAGGCAATAATGACGATCTACGGCAACTCGACTGTGGTGAGAGGCTGGTATGAACTCTATTTGTGTTCATTTTTGTACATATACTCATCCATGTGAGCATGCTTAGTTGGTTCATGTGAGTTATATGTCATTTAATGAAAGTCTAGTAGTTCATGATCTCTCATGATTAGTTCCAATCTATTAATAATGAGTAGCATGTCATGAATATTTGCTTGCATTGTTTTATTCATAGATAGGTATGACATTGTGGTATCCTCCTCTGAATAATTCACTTGAATCGACTTGGCACATGCTCACACATGCATATGACTAAACAAAAGTCAATTAAGCCTCGATGATTTACTTTGCTTCAGAGTTCTTGTATCACTTTTATGCCTCCGTTAATTTTATTTTGTCGCAAGCATGATTATGACAGTTATTGCTCTCTTGATT
Organism: Lolium multiflorum; assembly: GCA_030979885.1. Lineage (NCBI taxonomy): Eukaryota > Viridiplantae > Streptophyta > Magnoliopsida > Poales > Poaceae > Lolium > Lolium multiflorum. The sequence continues at coordinate 89,975 of JAUUTY010000240.1, read as the reverse complement.
GTCGCTTCCCAGTCCATTGCTAGCCTTCACTTGTACTGGGGAACGCTGCTCGTGCTTCCAAATACCCGAAAACCAAGTTATTCCAAAGTGTCCACCATAAATACCTATGCATGGCATTTCAAACCATTCCAAGTAAATTCTCATGTGCTACCTTTAAACCTTCAAACCACTTCTCAATTGGTGTCAATGTTTTATAGCTCATGAGGAAGTATGTGGTGTTTTATCTTTCAACCTTGTCATTTACTCCTGACAGACTTTCACCAATGGACTAGTGGCACATCCGCTTATCCAATAATTTTGCAAAAAGAGCTGGCAACGGGGTTCCCAGCCCCAATTAATTAACTTTCATCAATAATTCTCTTCACATGTTTTGCCCTAATTTATCAGTAAGCAACTTAACCTGCAAATAGACACTCCCCCATGGTATGTGAATGATTGGAAGGCACCCGAGGATTCGGTTAGCCATGTCTTGTGTAAACAAAAGGTTGGGGGAAGTGTCATCCATAATGAAACTAAAATGCATGTGTAAACAAAAGAGAAGATGGACGATCTACCTTGCTGGTAGAGATAACGTCCTTCATGGGAGCCGCTCTTGAGAGTCTGGTTGGCGAGGTAGTTAGAGTACCCACTATCATTCGTTGACAACAACAAACACCTCTCAAAATAATTTTACTTCTGTCTTTGATAAAAAAGCTCTAGCACATGTTAATCCTTGCTTCCCTCTGCGAAGGGTCAATCTTTTACTTTTATGTTGAGTCACCATCCTTTCTTTGAGCACCTTCTTGAGAGCATAACTGTCATTCTTAGTATAATATGCTTGTCCCAAAATATGATCAGCTGTGGTATAACTTTGATGCTTTTATCTTTGACAATCTTTACTTCTAGTTTTTCTATGAACTTCAGAGGTGCCTGGGCATTTATGTTTTGCTACAAACATGCAAGCGAGATACCACTTTATCATATCTTTCTATGAACATTGCAATCCTGCTTATCTCTTTCATGATTGACACAGCTATTAGATGACCTTATTTGCATGTATCTTATTATGAATTGCTTAAGTACTTGCCCATGTCATGAGAATATTTACATCATATGAGCAAATGTGTTCGTGAAAGTTCTTTTATCGCACTCAGTTGTTAACTGAATTGCTTGAGGACAAGGAATAAGCTAAGCTTGGGGGAGTTGATACGTCCAAACGTATCTACTTTCCCGAACACTTTTGCTATTGTTTTGCCTCTAATTTATGTATTTTGGATACAACTAACACGGACTAACGCTGTTTTCAGAGAATTGTGGTGTCTTGTTTTTGTGCAAAAACTCAACTTTCAGGAAAATCCCCGGAAATAATCACAATGGGCCTATTTTCACCGTGAAGATAAGAGGCCAAAAGGGCAAGCCAGGGGCCCATGGCCCCCACACCATACGCGGCCTGGAGGGGCGCGCCGCCCTATGGTGTGGGCGCCCGGCCCCCCGACGCTCTCCTTCGGGCTACATAACCCTTTCGACCTAAAAACGCCATGGGGTTCGACCATATCCGAAGACGTCCAGAACTCCGCCGCCATCGCGAAACTCCATCTCGGGACCAGAAACTCCGTTCTGGCACTCCACCGGGACGGGGAATTGGAGGGGATCATTGTTGGAGATATGCCCAAGAGGCAATAATAAATTAGTTATTGTTATATCTCAGTGTTCATGATAAATGTTTACATCCCATGCTATAATTGTATTAACCGAAACATTGATACATGTGTGTTATGTAAACAACAAGGAGTCCCTAGTAAGCCTCTTGTATAACTAGCTTGTTGATTAATGGATGATCATGGTTTCGTGATCATGAACATAGGATGTTATTAATAACAAGGTTATGTCATTAGGTGAATGATATAATGGACACACACCCAAATGAGCGTAGCATAAGATCAAGTCATTAAGTTCAATTTGCTATAAGCTTTCGATACATAGTTGCCTAAGTCCTTCGACCATGAGATCGTGTAAATCACTTACACCGGAAGGGTACTTTGATTACATCAAACGCCATTGTGTAAATGGGTGGTTATAAAGATGGGATTAAGTATTTGGAAAGTGTGAGTTGAGGCATATGGATCAATAGTGGGATTTGTCCATCCCGATGACGGATAGATATACTCTGGGCCCTCTCGGTGGAATGTCATCTGATTAGCTTGCAAGCATATGAATGGTTCATAAGAGATCACATACCACGGTATGAGTAAAGAGTACTTGTCGGTAACGAGGTTGAACAAGGTATGGAGATACCGATGATCAAACCTCGGACAAGTAAAATATTGCGAGACAAAGGGAATTGGCATCGTATGTAAATGGTTCAATCGATCACTAAGTCATCGTTGAATATGTGGGAGCCATTATGGATCTCCAGATCCCGTTATTGGTTATTGCTCGGAGAGGAGTCTCGATCATGTCTGCATAGTTCGCGAACCGTAGGGTGACGCGCTTAAGGTTCGATGTCGCGTAAGTAGATTCGGAATATGAGTTGGAGTCCGAAGTTTTTGTTCTGAGTCTCGGATGGGATCCAGGACATCACGAGGAGGTCCGGAATTGTCCGGAGAATAAGATTCATATATGGGAAGTCATTTTCCGGGGTTCGGAAAAAGTCCGGTGTTTTGACCGGAGCTTCTAGAAGGTTCTAGAGGGCCACCAGTGGGCCCACCACCCCGGGAGAGGCCACATAGGCGCCACATGGCATAGTGGGTCCTGCCCACCATGACATGTGGGCCCAGGCCGGCCCCCTTAGAGATAAGATCTATCTCTAGTTTAAATGGTTTAAATCTAGAGATAAGATCTATCTCCTAAAATAAATGGTTTAAATTAGGAGATAAGGGGGAATACTTGGGGAGGAGTTTGCCCCCCATGTGGCCGGCCAAAGGGGTAGGTGGGCCCTAGGGGAAACCCTAGGCCGACCCCACCTATATAGAGAGGGAGGGGGTCGGCCAAGGCACCTCATCCAAACCCCTGGCCGCCCTCTCTTCCTCTCAATATGCGCTGGCTAGGCGAAGCCCTGCAGCAATTCTTCTCCACCACCACCACCACGCCGTCGTGCTGCTGGGATTCCGTGGAGATCTACCACACCTCCGCTGCCCGCTGGAACGGGGAGAGGAAGGGCTTCATCGACACCGTACGTGCGACCGAGTACGGAAGTGCTGCCGATGCACCAGGGATGATCGTCTAAACCAACAACGAGATCTAATCTCGTAGGCTTTGAAATCTTCGAGGGTTAGTCTCACATCAATCTCGTTGCTCCGATCTTGTAGATTAGATCTTGGGTGTTCCATAGATTAGATCTTGGATTTATTCGTCTCGCGGTAGGAATTTTTTTGTTTTCTATGCTACGAACCCCATCAGTGGTATCAGAGCCATGTCTATGCATAGATCTGTTGCACGAGTAGAACACAATGGTTTTGTGGGCGTTGATGCTTTTGTTGCTTTAGTTTGTGTACTTTGCATCTTGCGGGATGGTGGGATGAAGCGGCCCGGGCTAACTTTACATGACCGCGTCTCATGAGAATTGCTCCACGCTTGACATGCAACTTGTATTGCATAAGTGGCTTTGCGGGTGTCTGTCTCTCCCACCATAGTGAAGATTCCAATTTGCACTTTCTATTGTCAACACTAGTATCACCGTTGTGGTACATGTTCGTAGGTAGATTGGATCTTACTCAAAAACCCTAAACCACGTAAAATATGCAAACCAAATTAGAGGCGTCTAACTTGTTTTTGCAGGGTTTGGTGATGTGATATGGCCATGATGTGATGATGATTATATTTGATGTATGAGATGTTCATTGTTGTATTATGGCAACCGGCAGGAGCCTAATGGTTGTCTTTAATTTTTGTTAAAGACCTGTGTGTCTATTCATCATGTAATAGCTTTATTTCAAGTAGTTGTCATAGTAGCTATAAGTGATGGACAACCATGAAGCGGCGCCATGGACCTTGGTGCAATGCTGGTGATGATGGAGATCATGATCATGTGCTTTGGAGATGGAGATCAAAAGCACAAGAAGAAAAGCCATATAATATCACATATTATGAATTGCATGTGATGTTAATCCTTTATGCATCTTATCTTGCTTAGATCGCGACGGTAGCATTATAAGATGATCCCTCTCACTAAATATCAAGATAATAAAGTATTCATCCTTAGTATGCACCGTCGCTAAGACTTGTCGTTTCGAAGCATCTCGTGATGATCTGATAGACTAGCCTGTGCATACAACGGGTGCAAGCCAGATTTGCACACGCGGATACTAAGGTTGCCTTGACGAGCCTAGCATGTACAGACATGGTCTCGGAACACGGGATACCGAAAGGTAGAGCATGAGTCATATGAATGATATGATGAACACTTTGAGTGTTCGCCTTTGAAGCTACATCTTTTCTCGTGATGATCGGACTTGGTGTAGTGGATTTGGTTCGTGTAATCACTAAGACAATGCGAGGGATGTTGTTTTGAGTGGGAGTTCACCTAGTTAATTGAAGAATTAAAAATGAACTCAAATTATCATGAACATAGTCTGAATAGTATTTTGAATTAAATTTGTAGAATTGGCATCCGTTATCTACCATGCGCTAGTCTTGTAATTGAGATTGAAATACTGTTAAGTCTGACAAGTAACTTTACGGACTGGTACCGTATTGTTAAAGAATCAAGATATGATTAAGTCCTAATGCAAACTTTTAGTAAACCTCACATTGATGATTCAAAGAGCAATGGTTTTAATTAGTACCTTAAATAATCTTGTCTCCGTGAAACTTGAAGTTCAAATCCGTTTGAAAAGTAAGGAGCTGAATTTTTTTTCCAGGAATAAGCAAGGTATGAGATATATGTGATATCTAAGACCCTATTGTAAGGTGATAGAATATAATTTGGTGAGACTACATAAACGCATAAGTTTTATGGGAATGTACGAAGGTTGAAAACGCCAGTCGTCTCAATCCTCCAACTAGTTGGGCACTAACGATATTCGCATATCCATGAAGTGATCGTCCTTAGTATGCACCGTTGCTAAGACTCGTCGTTTCGAAGCATCTCATGATGATCGGGTGTTATAGATTCTACGTGTGCATACAACGGGTGCAAGCCAGATTTGCACATGCGAATACTAAGGTTAAACTTTACGAGCCTAGCATATACGGACATGGTCTCGGAAAGTCATCATGATTTTATGGATAAAATTATGAGTGAAATTGTTCATTACATTAAAAGGTTACTAATAGTGAAATCTAGAACACTTGTCATGTGATGATCAACTTCAAGGTAAGAACCTCAAGGTTATTGGTATTTGACCAATGGACCTAGAAGTTATTGAAGGTGAAGTGTTTTCTAAAAATGAGGAAAGCTAAAAGAGAAACTACAAAAGATTTGTGGCAGAAAGAAAAGAAAAGACTAGAAAGTCTAGCTCAGGTGTATATAAATGATATACATGTTATGAATGTATTCCTTGTTTGGTCACACAATGAAATTCTTGGGTATTTGTACCATATTGGTTGGTATGAGGTGTCATACAAAACAACGCAATACAAGAATACAATGGCCTAAGTGACTGACAAGGAATATGGTAGGAATGCACGTTTGGAACAAAATAAAGTGTTATTGTGTTCGTCGTTGGCATTCTACCTAGCCCTTCAGATTTATAATAAAGAACTTTATAATTGTTGTTTTGTTCTGGTTAAATGAAAACAATGAGTTGTTCAAATTATAACAGCATTCCATGTACGATGGATAAGTTATTATAAATCTTTATGGTGAAACACACATACATAACACTGACGCTAAAATGCCATAAGGCATATGATGTGAATTCCACTCATTAGTGGAACCGCCATTTAGGTCATGTTAGAAAAGAACGCATGAAGGAACTCCATTTGAATGGATTTTTGGAGTCATATGATTTTTGAATCATTTGGCGCTTGCAAATCTCTTCTAAAGAGAATGACTTAAATACCGTTCATAGGCCAAGAGTTGAACGGGCAACTAACTTAGTAGAAACATACATGAAGATGTATGTGGTTCACTAGGCATAGTTGTGTGTGGAAGATTCTTCTACTTCATGAAAACTTCCAACAATGAATTGAGTAGTAGGAGGTGCAGCAACATGTGAATCATTATCATTACTAGTGGTGGTAATAGTCCAAACTTTAGCTACATTATTCTCTTTAGCTAGTTTTTCATTTTCCTCTCTATCCCACCTAGCACGCAATTCAGCCATTAATCTTATATTCTCATTAATTCTAACTTGGATGGCATTTGCTGTAGTAGTAATCTTATTATCAATATCATTATTAGGCATACCTTTCAATTTTAATAGATCAACATCAGAGGCAAGTCTATCAACTCTAGAAGCAATAATATCAATTTTATCAAGCTTTTCCTCAACAGATTTGTTAAAAGCAGTTTGTGTACTAATAAATTCTTTAAGCATGGCTTCAAGACCAGGGGGTACACTCCTATTATTGTTGTAAGAATTCCCATAAGAATTACCATAACCATTAACATTAGCAGAAGGATATGGCCTATAGTTATTACCAGAATTGTTCCTATAAGCATTGTTGTTGAAATTATTATTTTTAATGAAATTCACATCAACATTTTCTTCTTGAGCAACCAATGAAGCTAAAGGAATATTATTTGGATCAACATTAGATCTACCATTCACAAGCATAGACAAAATCACATCAATCTTATCACTCAAGGAAGAGGTTTCTTCAACGAATTTACCTTCTTACCTTGTGGAGCTCTTTCCGTGTGCCATTCAGAGTAATTTATCATCATATCATCAAGAAGCTTTGTAGCCGCCCCAAAGTGATGGACATAAAGGTACCTCCAGCAGCTGAATCCAATAAATTCCGCGAAGAAAAATTTAGTCCTGCATAGAAGGTTTGGATGATCATCCAAGTAGTCAGTCCATGGGTTGGGCAATTCTTTACCAAAGATTTCATTCTCTCCCATGCTTGAGCAACATGTTCAGTATCTAATTGCTTAAAATTCATTATGCTACTTCTCAAAGATATAATTTTAGCGGGAGGATAATATCTACCAATAAAAGCATCCTTACATTTAGTCCATGAATCAATACTATTCTTAGGCAAAGATAGCAACCAATCTTTAGCTCTTCCTCTTAATGAGAAAGGAAACAATTTCAATTTAATAATATCACCATCTACATTCTTATACTTTTGCATTTCACAAAGTTCAACAAAATTATTAAGATGGGCAAGCATCATCGAACTAACAAGAAAATTGCTCTCTCATAACAAGGTTCAGTAAAGGGTTTAATTTCAAAGAATTCTGCTGTAGTAGGTGGAGCAATAGGTGTGCATAGGAAATCATTATTATTTGTGTTTGTGAAGTCACACAACTTAGTATTTTCAGGGGTATTCATTTTAGCAACAGTAAATAAAACAAACTAGATAAAGTAAATGCAAGTAACTAATTTTTTTGTGTTTTTGATATAGAGAGCAAGACAGTAAATAAAGTAAAACTAGCAACTAATTTTTTTGTGTTTTGTTTAGGTGCAGCAAACAAAGTAGTAAATAAAATAAAGCAAGACAAAAACAAAGTAAAGAGATTGGTAAGTGGAGACTCCCCTTGCAGCGTGTCTTGATCTCCGGCGGCGCCGAAATTTGCTTGATGCGCGTACATGTACACGTCCGTTGGGAACCCCAAGAGGAAGGTATGATGCGCACGTGGCAAGTTTCCCTCGGAAGAAACCAAGGTTTAATCGGACCGTAGGAGTCAAGAAGCACGTTGAAGGTTGATGGTGGCGAAATGTGATGCGGCGCAACACCAGATTCCGCCAACGTGGAACCTACAACACAACCAAAGTACTTTGCCCCAACGAAACAGTGAGGTTGTCAATCTCATAACTGTAACAAAGGATTAACCGTATTGTGTGGAAGATGATTGTTTGCGAAGAAAACAAAAGCAAGTATTGCAGAATTGTATGCGATGTAAAGAATAGGACCGGGGTCCACAGTTCAGTAGAGGTGTCTCTCCCATAAGATAAAAGCATGTTGGGTGAACAATACAGTCGGGCAATTGACAAATAGAAAAGGGCATAACAATGCATATACATGATATGATAAATATAGTGGGATTTAATCAGGGCATTACGACAAAGTACATAGACCGCCATCCAGATGCATCTATGCCTAAAAGTCCACCTTGGTTATCATCCGAACCCCTTCAGGTATTAAGTTGCAAGCAAGACAATTGCATTAAGTATGGTGCGTAATATAATCAACAACTACATCCTTAGACATAGCATCAATGTTTTATCCCTAGTGGCAACACATCCACAACCTTAGAACTTTGTCACTGTCCCAGATTTAATGGAGGCATGAACCCACTATCGAGCATAAATACTCCCTCTTGGAGTTAAGAGCAAAAACTTGGCCAGAGCATCTACTAATAACGGAGATCATGCAAGATCATAAACAACACATAAGTAATAGATTGATAATCACCATAACATAGTATTCTCTATCCATCGGATCCCGACAAACACAACATATAGTATTACAGATAGATGATCTTGATCATGTTAGGCAGCTCACAAGATCCAACAATGAAGCACAATTAGGAGAAGACGACCATCTAGCTACTGCTATGGACCCATAGTCCGGGGTGAACTACTCACTCATCACTCCGGAGGCAATCATGACGATGAAGAGTCCTCAGGAGATGATTCCCCTCTCCGGCAGGGTGCCGAAGGCGATCTCCTGAATCCCGAGATGGGATTCGCGGCGGCGCGTCTCTGGAAGGTTTTCCGTATCGTGGCTCTCCGTACGGGGGTTTCGCGACGAAGACTTTAAGTAGGCGGAAGGGCAACGGGGGCCACACGAGGGCCCCACACACCGGCCGGCGCGGGGTGGGCCGCGCCGCCCTGTTGTGGCGGCGCCTCGTGGCCCCACTTCCTTTCCCCTCGGTCTTCTGGAAGCTTGCAAAAATAGGACCCTGGGCGTTGATTTCGTCCAATTTGAGAATATTTCCTTACTAGGATTTCTGAAACCAAAAACAGCAGAAAACAGCAACTGGCTCTTTGGCATCTTGTTAATAGGTTAGTGCGGAAAATGCGTAAATACGACATATAATGTGTATAAAACATGTAGATATCATCAATAATGTAGCATGGAACATAAGAAATTATCGATACGTCGAAGACGTATCAATCACCTACCACAAGAAAATCCTAATCTTCTTTGGAACTTTAATATTCCAAATTTTCTTTAATTGAGGATCAAACACACCTGGAAAAGCCAGCCATTTGTACATGGATTTAGTAGAATACTCCCAATTTTTCTCAAGAGCCCACCTCACTCTATCCTTCTTATCATAAAGAAAAACAAGATCCAAACTCCCCAATAAGTGTTCCCATGCCCTCATATCAGCAGGACCAAGGGCTCGTCTAAAACCAATATCCCAAGTGTGAGAATCAACATCATAGTTAGCCGCAACCGAATCATCCAAATCAGCGGCAACCCAGAATAAGGAAGAAAAAGATATCATGAGAGGAACATTACCCACCCAAACATCATGCCAAAATCTGGTAGCTCGGCCATCTCCCACAATGTGAACAGCACCCCAAACAAACCAATGCTTGATTGACTGCAAGCCATTCCAAAATTGTGAACCCCTAGAGTTATTCATCAAGATTGACTCCCCATGAGTTAAGTATTTCTTTTGAAGGATCTGAATCCAAGGAACATCTTCAGAATTGTTAAACAATTTCCAAACCCATTGAGCAACAAGGATATGTTCATGTATCTTGTGTTTAACAAACTCAAACTCCTAACTCCCTTGGTCTACAGACATTCTCCCATTTCATCATGTGATACTTAAAACTTTGACCACACCCTTCCCCCCAAAAAATCCCCCTCTGATCTTGTCCTTTTCACCATGTACCCCCTCCCCAAAGAGATAAAAACCCATCTGAAACATCACAATGTTTGCCAAGCAAGCATTAGAAAGAGTAAACCTAGCAGCAAAAGACATTAACTTCCCCTGCCATGGATCCATTCTTTTGGTGAGCTTTCGTAATAACGGAAGAAAGTGAGCATTGTAGAGCTTAGACTTCCCAGTAGGCGTACCCAAGTACACCATTGGTAAATGACCTAGTTTACAATTCAACATCCTAGACACCCTCTTCTGCTCCTCCACATCACAACCAACCACAAAGACCTCGCTCTTATGGTAATTTATCTTCATACCTGACATATTCTCAAAGCAGTACAACAAAAACTTCATATGAAGAATGTTCAGGTCAATCATTTCTAAAAGAACCACAATATCAGTATCATATGCATCACTCCCCCGGAAACTAAACTAGACACCAAACCACATAAGTGACCTGCCTCCTTAGTTGCTTCAACCATAACTGGCGAGGGCCTCCACTACATATAATGAAAAAGGAGGGGAGATAATGGATCCCCTTATGGCATGACATCTTACTCCTATATTTCTCTTATTTCCACGTTCTGGAAACCCTTTGGTAAGCCCTTGGTTTTATTTGATGAAATTCATACACTATGGGTTCTTTCCTATGAATTTGGGGGAAAACAAACATAAGGCCGTATAACCGTGCTTTCATTCAACGTGTCTCTACAATTCCTGCTTGCTTTAATGCATGCTTGTTTCTATGCGTGACATTCAAGGGATAAGTACTCCCTCCGATCCTTTTTAATTGATGCAAATTTAGCACTGTGTATAAAGTTGTATCCGAGTCAATAAAAAAGACACGAGGGAGTACTTCTGAAGCGACCATGATTTATCGCGTTCCCCTGAAACATGCTCCAACTGAAGCTACAACCACCGCATCCATCCCCTCGAGCTAGCTGGTCATCGTACCGGCCTGAAGCTGGAAGTGGAGGTGCTTCCCCTCCGGTGCCGGCAGCCTCACCGCCACAAATATCCTTGTGCACTTGTGCTCGGTCTTGAGTACGTTTCGGTTTTCTTCGTTTTAACGGGCACAACTCGCGCAGATGTTGTTTTTTCAAGTGGAAGCTGGTAGAGACGGGCAATGACAGATCTGGCGTACACGTCGTGGAACCAGTTGTGCCCATGAACCCGTTAGCCGCGGCGTCCTCTTTCTCCTGCCCACGCTCTCAACTGGCTAATCGCAATTAGTCGCCGCCGGCGTGCCCCCTCGCCCGTCTCGCGCCACCGCCGCCGCCGCCCCGCAGATCCCACGGTCGCCATCACCCCTATCCGCCGCCGCATGGTCGTAGCCCAACTCTGAAGCAGCAGCAGCCATGTCCGCCAGCTCCGCCTCGCCGGGCCTCGTCGTCACCGCGACCGACCCCATCCGCGCCTTCCTCTCCTCCGCCGCCGCGTCCCCCGACCTAGCCGCCGACCTCCGGGACCTCGCCTCCGCCCTCTCCTCGGAGCCGACCGTCCCCTACCGCTCCATCCGCGCCATCTGGTGCGCCGACTCCTCCCCTGCCCGCCCGCCTCTCAGACAGCTCTTGCAGGGCGCCCAGTTCGTGCTGTCCAGCCCCAAGCCCCGCGAGAAGGTGAGTCACAACCACGCTCGTGGTCACAGTTGGTGCGGTGTAGCCAAATACAGGCTTCTGATTTCGCTGTGATCGTGCAGAGCGATGAGCTCAAGGCGAGGCTGGAGAAGCTCCGGGAGATGCAGGAGAGGAGGGAGTACGCGGAGCTCGTCAAGGACGTGGCGCCCAAGGAGGACAACACCGAACCCTTCTCCTCCTACAAGGACCAGCTTGGATTCGGTACCAACCATCACATTCCTGCTCTTGTATCTAATTCGTTGCTGCAATCATCCCAATTAGTTCATAAAAACAAATAAGAAAGAACTTTCGTCAGCTCCTAAACTGGACGTGCATTGTTGGTTAGGAAACAGCACTAAAACTCTCATGTAAGCTTGATTGCTAGATCCAATGATTTTACTTTCAGAATTGGAGAGTTGCAAATTTACAGTTTTAATTTGTAATCAGTCAGGCACAAAAACTAGCTTTTCATGTTGGATTTAAACTTAGGTTAGTTACTAGTGTTAACCACAAGCAAACTTGAAAAATGCACGCACCAGTAGCTGATAAAGCATACATATTTCAGATTTGTTTGACTTAAACTGTAGGTGCTTGTTGGCACACAAATGGCCAACTGTAGGCTTACAAGTCGAGCGATTAGAGTAAATGCCCATGACAACTGACAAACCGTCGGCTGATAAACTGAATGCAGTCTGCAACTTTAGGATTAAAATTGACTTAATTTTAGTGAGCAATGTCTGGATATGTTATATGTATAATGTATAGATTCATTGAACGTACGAAAAGTATTCAGAGCCAGAGGGAGTAGTTAGAAGTATACTTATCCTCTTTGCATACTATTCTGTTCACCTCTGCGCTTAAACTGTTAGGAGCAGGTGTTATGTTCCACTGGTTCATCGGATCATTTCTCTATTGCAGGTCTACATGTTGTGGTTATAATGTTCACTGGTTATTTGGTCGGAATGGCAGCTTTCAGAGCTCTGTTCAGCAACAGTCCTGTAATGGTAAGTCCATCCAAACTTTACTTAGTGGTGCTTCCATCATGTCACGATAGAGAGTAGTTTTTTTTTGAACAAGAGTAGTTTTTTCTTTCTTAATGTAGTTGTTTTACTCATACTGCATTTGACCCTTCCTGCAAGACAATATTATGAAGCATATCAGTAAGGCCGCGTGCCTGGATTTACATCAATTTGCTATTGCTCATGTCTAAACCTGTCAATATAGCGGTATGTAATTCGCTGGTATGATTTTTCAGAATGCTGCTGGAGGCATCTTGGGAGTGGTGGGTGGCATGCTGATGGAAACAGTTCTTTTCATCATCAGATCATCCAGTAAAGAGTTGTCTCCGGTTCCAAGATCATCCAGTAAAGACTTGTCGTCTCCGGTTCCAAGATCTAAGAAACTTCAGTAGACACTGTGATGCGTTTTGATCTTTCATGTGCGGTGAGGATGATGTTGGCATCTTTGTGCTACGAAGTATAGCATGTGAAGTTTTGGATCATTCAGATGTATGTAATTTATTCAAGGAAAAATACAGTTCATCTTGTTCAATCAAGAGTACTAAATGGGAGATTCTATGTGCAAAGCTTGTAGTTACTTACGATGGTTAATGTCTTCATGTTCAATCAGCCTACATCTGAGCGTTTTTGCGTGATGAATATCCAAATTGCCAGGTTTAAGGATCAGGGGTAGTTCTGAACTCCGTGTCACATCCAATTTGTGTGCACTTTGTTGCTTGTGCTCTGTCTCTCAAACCACGTATGGATATCCCCTCAAGGCCTCAACCAAAAGCATCATGACCGTCAGTTGCCAATGCCTTTGTTGTATATATTTTAGTGCCACTCCAGTTGCTAATAAACTGACAAACTGATGGATGGCGATAAAATGATGAGAGTAGTTGGTCACTTCAGTTAACAATGGCTTGAAGTTTTGCGTACAATAGACTTGCGCAGTCCGCAGTTGATGTAGTACTCCCTAGTCATGGAGTACCTCAAAGGAGTGCCCTCTACTCAATCTTTCCGAGCACACTGAAATATTTGGATTTTTTTTTCTTGCCGGTAGGACCAGCTACTGTGTTAACGATGATGTCTTTATTCCTGAAATTTGATCTAATTTGGGACTTTTGACTTTTGAGTGAGCAAAGCCTGAATGTAGAAGTACACTTATCATCTTACCACACTGTTCTGTTCACATCTGAGCTTTGTTAGGATTTACTGTTATGTTTCGATTGTTCATGGGATGCTTCCTCTGTTTCAGTTCTACGTATTGGCTGTAATTTTCATGGGTTATTTGGCCAGTTTTGATGCTGCTGCTTCACAGGGTAACGTAGTTCTACTCCCTCTGTCCCAACCAAATTAGTTATCTCAGATTTGTCTAGATTCATGTTATCTAAATGCGTTTTATTGTGTAGATATATACAAATCTAGACAGCTAATTTGAAACGAGGAAGTATTAATATTTGTGGTTTTGCTCATGCTGCCCTTCGTGTAAGAAGTAAGATACGGCGGTGAAGCAAATCAAGTAAGCATTACATAAATTTGCTATGGCGTATGTGTGATTAACATCTACTCCCTCTGTTTTTATTTACCCTGCGTTTTGGTATTAGTTAAAGCACCAAAGATTTTGATAAAAAATATCAACATGCATAGTTGTAAATTTATATAATGTAAAAATATATTTTAAGATGGTTCAAATACTAGTACGAATTTTATATTTTAGATATAAATATTTTCCCCCTATATTTTTAGTCAAATTTTACAAAATTTGACTTTAAATAACACTATAACGCAGGGCGGCAGGGTAATTGTGAACGGAATGAGTTACCTCCGTTTCAAAATGTAACACATGTCATGCCTCCGGGGGCATTTAGGTGTGTGGCATGCTCACGCAGTAAAGGATTCTCGCGATCGGTTCCAAGATCCAAGGAAACTCTGATGATTTGATTATCAATTGTACAGGATTAGCAGAAGTATTAAACGAGAGATTAGTCTGCAAGGGCTCAGGGCTGAAGTGACAACCTGCCTCGATGATCATCTTTTATTGTGCAGAACGCTTAGAAATCTTTTTTGGGTGGCACTTGTGTTAATCTGAATGAATCCATCCTTGTGTTAGTTTCTTCTTGTTGTTCACGTGTTACTTTGAACCACCTCCACGTGCCGGTGTTAACCTTGGAATATCGCTAGCTTCCGTTGAGGGGAAACCTAATCCGCTAGTCACCAACGGAGTAGATTCCATGTGATCTTGGTTGAGTGCATCCTCTTTCCCTTGCTCACTTCCTCAATGCATGCTTCTCTGAATAATGGGACAGTGTCATTTTGTTTCTTGCGAGTCGGGACAATGTCATGTATAGTTGGGTAGTGGATTCATGGATGTTCATGCTAAAGCATACTGCACACTTAGTGATTGTCATATATCCAAGTCACCTAGGGTTAGGCGACCAAGGCGTCGCCGCCACTCGACCCACTCCTCGTTCTGCTCCCCCTCTCCCGCCGCAGCTGAGGGTCACGCCGGGCAAAGCCCTAGCGTTGACGGCTGCGGCGGGACCTCTCCCACTAGATGTTGACCTATTTCCCTCCCACGACATCATGAAACTTCGTGGGTTTGGTGGAGCGGCGCCGCCGATCTCACGTGAAGCCAACATCCGGCGACGTAGGAGGTCGCGACGACAGTATTGCTCTCTCGTTGGAGGCGTTGTCTTTGTTTTTTGTGGTGTCCTAGGTGTGTAAGAAGGATCGACGTTGCCCACCGCTTGGAGGATGAGCTTCTGGGGCGCAATGTGCGCCGTTGTCGGTGACTCTTAGTCGACACCATCTCCGATTTGGTTAGGTCATGCCATTCACTCGCCGCTCTTACGCATTAAGGGCGGGCGGTGCTTTGATCGGTTTCAACCTAGAGTGCCTACATAGTCATGACACGGCTTGGGAGTTTGGTGTGCCGCTCCTAGCCATTCTTGGCGGGCAACATTGCTAGAAGAATTTCCGTTGTTTGGTGGTTGTGGGTTATGTTGTAACCCATGCGGTGTCGCGTTTGTACCATCCGTTTTGATCTTTTTCCTACGAAATGTGATACACCTCCAAGGAAGTATTTAAAAAAAAAAGGAGTCTAGTGTCAAGTCGGATAACTTTTAGTGCTAATATTGTTGTTTTCAAAGTTATCAATTAATGTACTCGCTCTGCCCTAAAAAAAATTATCACAGATTTATTTAATAAATGTATCTAGTCTGAATTTAGAGAAATACTGATCTTTTTCAAAATGCTCATGTTTCGAACGGAGCCCAGTGGCTAACCCTGTAGCACTAGGCAATAGAGAGAATTCCTTATTTGACACTATTCTCAAATATATGATTCCTTATATGACACTAGCAAAAATTGACTTACTTATTTGACACTTGGTGTAAATTTTGATGCCTTATATGACACTCTAGTGCATTTTGAGAGCTAACAGTGTTAATTGCAGACCTGCAAAGACACTTTTGCCCCTGTGCATAATGTGACCAAAAAGGTTTTATAAGACAAGCGGTTGTACCTGATGTGTTTGGACATGATTAATCCATGAATGCTAATTTGCCCCAACATACATATGGTACGTTTTCTAAGCTAGTTCATGGAGGAAAGAAATCCAATACGACCAAGTCGTACGGTCTCCTGGCTGGACTAACTCGTGCGAGAAACACGTAGCGATACGAAACTTAAAGAAACCAGGCCACTCATCCCAGTTAACAAATCGAGATTTCAGTTCCCTTCTTTAGCGTAACACGGCTTCCACGGCCGCGCTCGTCGGCGGATCGATGGGGCACTCGCTGCTCTCCCGCGACGTCCACGGACACAATCCTCTGCAGGTGGATCGAAGCTCGCTGCTCTGCACCGGCGTCCGCCGCGAGGCTCCCAAACGATCAGAGCGCCTGCAGCTGTGCTCCTCGACGGGCGTTCCACAGCCGCGTCTTTTCGTTCCGCTGATGTGACTTGACCGCTCTCTGCCGCCCCCACCTTGGCCGCCATCTGCCCCGCCCGAGCTGCCGTCGAGATCCCCGCCTTGGCCGCCGTCCTTGGTCGAGCTTTCACCACCACCCGCAGCTTGGTCCATGGAGCCTCAGCTCACGTCGCCCATTACGAGCTAGTAGGCCACTGCCGCCGAATGAACTCGGTACAGAGAAGTGACAAGCTAGGCAAGGATCTTTTTGGGTTGGACCGTTAGATAGCAAATCCCCTCCCTGGCAATCGATGGCTGGAGCGATCACTCTCCTTGGCACGGCAGCGCTCGCGCCATGCGCGAAATCAAATCTCTTTTTGTCTTGTAGTGTTTAATTACGTTCACATGTAGCTTTGTGTTCACACTAACAGCTCACGTTCCCACTTGCAAGTTGCATACAACCAAGAGCTTTCACACTGCATGCATGCATAAATTATCTCATAGGTTTACATTTAATGAGCTAACTTTTTAGCACGAGGCTAGCTCTCACAAGTTGCTGCATGCATGCACAGAGCATCTCGCTTTTTTTTTTCAGAACGACGCATACGTTCAATTCTCTTTATTTGCAATTTCCTTTTGACAATTCTCTTTTTTTGCAATTCCCTTTATGTTATTATTTTGTACGGCAATTCATGTTTTTTTGGATTAATTTTTTTAATTCCCTTTTTCGGCCAGTGGTTTTTAGGGGGAAAATAACGGGTGGGAAGATCCACTTGCAACTCAAATGAACTACCACTTGCTACTCAAATTAAGTACTGTTTTTAAGTTGTAAGCTAACAAAAGTTGCTAAAATTTCTAAATGAAATTGACTTTTTAGGGTTGCTAGGTATTTATATTTATCGTTGATAAATAACGGGGCACCGGGTTGATAACTTGTAAACAAAAAAAGAGTCGCTACATATTTTAAATTAAATAAAAAAATTAGGGTTGAATTTTATTTATATTTACCATTGATAAATAGCGGGTCACCGGGTTGATTGCTTGTAAACTAAAAGAGAGTCGCTAAAATATTCTAAATAAAATACTTTTTAGGGTTATTATTTATTTATTTCTACAGTTGATAAATAACGAGGCATCAGGTTGATAGCTTGTAAAATAAAAAATGTTAGCTAAAATATTCTAAATGAAATACTTTTTAGGGTTGGTAGTTTTTTTATAATTACCATTGATAAATAACGGAGCACCGGGTTGATAACTTGTAAACTAAAAAGAGTCTCCAAAATATTCGAAATGAAATTAGATTTTTAGGGTTGGTAGTTATTATTTTTACTGTTGATAAATAACAGGACATCGGGTTGATACCTTCTAAACTAAAAAATATTCGCTACAATGTTTAAAATAAAATTAACTTTGGGGTTGATAATTTTATACATTTACCGTTGATCACTCATGTACGGAGGGGTTGATTATTCAAAACAGAGAGGCTTGATAACTTTTAGCCCGAAAAAAAGTTTCTCGAAACATATCAACATGGGTGCTAGTTTTGAAGATCTCGTCGAGACGGATTTATTGGTGAAAGCGAATTTTAATTTGGAGTTGTCATTTGAAAGTTAAAACATTTTGAATTTTCAAATTTGGAAAAGATTCCACGACATCAGATTCTCTTTTTCGCATAAACTTTCACTCAATACCTGCACAGGTTGGTAATTTTATACATTTACCGTTGATCACTCAAGTACGGAGGGTTGATTATTTAAATAGAGAGGCTTGAGAAAAAAAGTTTTCGAAACATATTAACATGGGTGCTAGTTTTGAAGATCTCGTCGAGAGATTGGTGAAAGCGGATCTTAATTTGGAGTTGTCGTTTGAAAGTTAAAACATTTTGAATTTTGAAATTTGGAAAAGATTCCGTTGACATCAGCATATTCGTCTATTTGTGCGTTAACTTTCCCTCAATACTGCAGGGTTGATAATTTTATACATTTATCGTTAATCACTCAAGAGGGGTTGATTATTTAAGAGGCTTGATAACTTTTAGCCAGAAAAAAAGTTTCTCGAAACATATTAACATGGGTGCTAGTTTTGAAGATCTTGTCGAGACGAATTTATTGGTGAAAGCGGATCTTAATTTGGAGTTGTCGTTTGAAAGTTAAAACGTTTTGAAGTTTGAAATTTCGAAAAGATTCCGCTGACATCAGCATATTCGTCTATTTGTGCTTTGCAGAACTTTCCCTCAATACCCTGCACCAGGTTGATAATTTTATACATTTACCGTTAATCACTCAAGTACGGAGGGGTTGATTATTCGAATAGAGATGCTTGATAACTTTTAGACAGAAGAAAGTTTGTCGAAACATATTAAAATGAGTGCTAGTTTTGAAGATCTCGTCGAGACGGATTTATTGGTGAAAGTGAATCTTAATTTAGAATTGTCGTTTGAAAGATAAATCATTTTAAACAATGGTTTCTGCTACATATATTCGATGGGTGACCCTGAATTTGCATGCGGTGATTAGCCACGCTAGTTAGGAATGCACGTGACGCGAGGAGAGAGAAGTCAGGTTTTCCTCACTCTCACTCCACTCTCACCCCACTCTCACCCCACCTTGCCAATGCATGGGCTATAGTCCCCACTCTCACTTCTCTCCTCCACATCACCATTTCCTTTTCACATTAAGTTATTTCACTCGATTTATTTTAGACATTCAAAATAATGCAAGAAAATTATTTTATTGAACTTAAAATATTACCGATTACATAATAATTAATAAAATTGCATAATAAAAATTAAAAATTACATAATAAATAAAAATTCTACTCTTCTGCCTCTTTGTCCTGCTCCTCCTCCTCGTTGTCATCATCCAGACCAAGCTCTGTTTCCACCATGTTGATGGCCTTCGCATGTTTGCGCTTTTCTGCTTCGGTCATGTCGACGGTTGATCGGTCTTTCATTTTATTCCATTGCTTGAATAGCTTAGCCTTCACTAAACCCTACATCATGTTACTCATCGCGAAGGATTTACTTCCTACCTCACTGCTTGATGAGGTTTCCTTCCCCTTCCTCCTGCCCTTACGTGCCGCGGTCTTGGCCCTATCGCGGCCCGTTGGACGCTCTTCCTCCGTGTCGCCTGTTGCGTCGCTAGAGCTGTACTCACCAGAAGGTCCTAGACGGCTTCTCTTGGAACTGGAGTCGGTTCCACTACCAGGACCATGTTGTCCTTTCCACTTCGCTTCATTTTTTACCGCATCCCACCAGTGGTGCTTTCTGAACGGCCCCGTCACTCTTTTGTCATTCGCGTACCTCACCATTGCCGCCTTCATGACCATAGCATCGTCTGCTCCACTCTGACGCATATTTGATTCTTGGATGTGGTATGCATTGAACAGGGACACCTCCTTGTTGTAGGAGTTCCAATGATCCTTCAGCTGCTTCGAGGTCCGATGACGGGAAGGATCCGAGGTAGAGTTGAAGGTTGCAGCTATCTGACCCCAAAAACTAGTGCCGGTCTTGCAATTACCGGCAACAGAGTCCTTGGAGTTAAAAAGCCAAGCATTAACCTACCCCGAAATAGATATTGTTAGTGAAAAATCGTAGCAAGAACCAATAATGCAATAAATATGTGATGGGTTTGTAAAGTACCAGTTTTTCCTCTTCCTGGACTGTCCAGTCAAGCCTCTTTGCACGCGGTGGTACGATTGTTTCCGCGGCATTGGACTCGGAGCTTGGAGCGGGAGCTTCAGAAGGTGCTGGGGGGTACGGACCATATGGAGGTGGAGGGTATGAACCGTACGGAGGTGGAGGGTATGAACCGTACGGAGGTGGGTAAGGAGGTACAGTTCCACTACCACTATCTGTAGGTGGAGCATTTGAAGGTGGTTGGGGGTATGGATACGGAGGCGGAGGGTATGATCCATATGGCCCCGGAGGTGGAGCGTATGGCCCATATGGCCCCGGAGGTGGAGCGGAGGGGTATAAAACTCGGGGAAGCGGCGAAGAACCGACATTGGTGCGACGATGTGTCGGAGAGAGACCATCTAGGTCTATTGGTGACCCGTCGCTCATCAGATCCGTGAACGTGGTGAAATCTGGTGGAGTCCAACCGGACATGGTGGAGAAGATTTGAGAGAGGGAAGGTGATGAATGGAGATGAAATGGGTGTGGAGTGAGTGAAACATATGGGGGTATTTATAGGGGTGGAGCTGAAATTTTGAACCAGCAACGGCTAGCTGACGTGGACCAATCGCGTCGCGCCACGTCAGCCTAGGCACTACCGCCCCACTCGCCCACTCTCGCCCGCCTCTCGCCCGCTCCCGCCCGCATCCCGCCCGCCTCTCGCCCGCTACCGCCCGCCGTCGCTCTCCCCACCCCGCCATCGCGTCGCCCCGCCTCCCGCCCCTCTCCCGCCTCCATTCGCGCCAACGCTGGCGCTAGCGCCGCCGGCGATCATTTTCTTTTCTGCTGGGGTGACCCTGAATTTGCATGCGGTGATTAGGCACGCTAATTAGGAATGCACGTGACGTGAGGAGAGAGAAGAAAAGGTGGTCCATCCCTTGCATGCTACTTAAGCTGTCAGAAACCGATCGCTCAACAAAAATCTGACGACCGAGCGCCAGCTAGGGCCGCCCGTTAGATAGACAGGTAGCAAATATGTCAGGGGTATTTTGGTCTGCCTAAAACAAAGCTGACGGAACCATGTAGCAGAGCAGACGGTAGTATCATATAAGGCATCAAAATTTTCACCAAGTGTCATATAAGGAAGTCAAAAATTCCTAGTGTCATATAAGGAATCATATTTAGAAGTAGTGTCAAATAAGGAATTCTCTCTAGGCAATACTAGTGAGAAGATTTTGACTTTCTGAGGTCTCTGGCGGCCTAGCGGCTTCTACCGTACCTTGGCAGGCTCACCCGAGCTCACTTCAAGTGAGAAACGCGATCTGACAAATTAGACACAGCTCATCACCTACTGGCGGCGAATCACGCCCATATGGCTCGGGATAAGAAGATGAGATGGGCACAACTATTCATGTAGGAGTAGTGTGCATTATCGCTTATCAGTGCTTGTCTGCTAAAAACGGAGACTGCGTAGCATGCACACTAGCACGTTGCGCAAGGCACGTACGCTACGTACGTGTCCTGCATGCAGTTCGTCTCCCGCCTTAAAATCAATCACTCGTTTGTCCATCGGACAGGCCGTACGTACGATTTAATTATTTCTGCAGCTGACAAGTGAGTGAGATCTATAGTGCAGCTCCATATGATTGTGCTTCCGGCAGCTGGTATCAACCGTTCATGCAAGTTTATCCAGGCTACATATAAATGAGAAAATTACAAAAAACCACCGCATATCAGGCAGTGGTTTCAAAAAGCAACCACTATTCAGAAAATTTTCAAAAAACCACCACTCTACGGGTAACACGTAACATATAGCACTGACTCGTCTCTAATGCTGGTTTAATGGCCTGACTGACATGTGGATCCCGCTGGCATGCTGATGTGGCAACTGATTTATGAGAAAGAGAGGAGCCCCATATATTGGTTCTAGCTTTGGGCTTATTTGTAAATTTTAGTGGGACCCACTTGTCAGATAGCATTACTTTTCTCTTATTTATTTTTCTATTTCTCCTATAATTTTTGTGAGACCCATACGTTGACCGTGCGAGCCTGAGCAAGCCGAGGCCATCGTGGGATCTCGCTGCGACGTCGTGGCCTCCCGCGGCGGCGTCGTGGCCTCTCACTGGATGCCATCGAAGAGGAGCCAGCGACGGCGGCCATCCCGCGTGCGCAGCGGCAGCCCACGCTCGTAGCTCGGCGGACGATGGCGACGCCCGTGCTCGCAGATCGACGACGGCGCTCGTGCTAAGATCAACGGCGGCGCTCGTGCTGAGATCGACGGCGGCGCAGTGGTAGCAAATCCCGCCTCTCCAGCTCCGTCTCCGGCAACGGCGCCGCCCCTCGCGACCCCCCCCCTTGCTCCCTTGCCGGAGCAGCCGCCGTGCCGCCCTTGCCGGAGCGCTCGTCGTCGCGGCCGCCCCTTGCCAGAGAATAAGCTCGCCGCGGCCGCCCGCCCCTGCCAATCCGGAGCTCGCCGCGGCCGCCCGCCCCTGCCCAAGCCGGAGCTCGATGCCCGCTCGCGACCGCCTCGCTGGAGCCGGAGCTCGGCCACGCCCGCCCTTTGCCGGAGCCGGATCTCCTCCTGCCGGTGGTCTCGCCGTAATCGCGGGCGGCGAGGATGCTTCCCGTGCAGCGTTGCCGGCAGCGCGCCGCCGGCGCTTCCGGCCCCATCCCGTGCGGGCTCGCCGGACGGCCGACCCTCCCTGTCCAGGTTCGCCGGTGCCGGTCCCGCCGGACTCCTCCTGCTCGTGTAGGTCTCCCGTGGACAGAGAAGGAGTGGACAAAGAGGAGAAGAAACAAGGAGAGAGATGACTGACAGTGGGCCCCATGATAACTTACAAAAAAACCCAAAATTTTGCAACCCTTCATCTATGGCTTTTGTTGACCGTTTTTTACAGCCACGTCAGCCTGACAGTGGGCCCTAGATGTCAGTTTCGTCATTAGACCAGTGTTAGACAAGGATCAGTGCTTTTTGTTACTTGTTAGCGCTAGAGTGGTGGTTTTTTGAAACATTTTCGTATAGTGGTGGTTTTTTGAAACATCTGCCTGATATGTGGTGGTTTCATGTAATTTTCTCCATATAAACGGATCGGAGGATGAGAAGAATAGAGAGGAGAGGCGTACATATGTTCAATTTTTCAAATCGCGTCCACATGTTGTCCTAATTTTTGATAAGGGGGCGGGTAACCCATTCCAGGGCTCTTTTACAGAGAGGGCACGTCTCCACATCCCACAGTTTGACCTACCTTTTTTTGCTAACAAATTGGCGATCCAAAGCTTATTTTGTATAGCAATCCACACGAAAACGAAGTCTCTTTGTGGTACAAATTTTCGAAACCATTCGGTTCATGTTGGTGGAGGTAGCTCCTAGGAATTGTTCATTTTATGCCGAGGCCACTGAAAATTGCCCGCTCGTCGATAGCTTCTGACAAGTTGTCATCAACCTCCACAGCATTTCTAAGATGCACCAAGAGGTCCACAAATTGCTCATCCCGATTAATTGTAAAATAATCGTTCATGTTGATCTTCACGATCCATGCGTTGTTGCTCAATGAGTTCTTGACACAGCCAACTCTTTCTCTTGAATGTTGGGAGAAAAATGAGAGGGGGCGATGCCAAAAGATAGTCCTTCCACTCGAGCACGAGGTGCCCTTGTGAACTTCTCGATGTTTAGAACCCGAGCCCCCAAGGGCTTTGGGGCGCAAATCGTTTTCCAGTTTACGTTGCAATGCCCTCTTTGCCGACCATAGGAAAAGCCTCTCCAACTTATTGATGCACCTAATTGTGCACATCGGAATGGTGAGAGGCTTCAAATGCAAAAATTCTTGGACGTTTTTTTTGTTGCTGCTAAAACAATGCATTGTCCAAAGCATAAAATTATTGCGGGTCACCCATATGATGTGCAAGTGTTGGACAGTACAAGATTCATACAATGCAATACCTACTATCTCAGTTTTTTAAAATAAGGCGGGCTTTTTTTGACAAAATTCAAATCATACTTTGACTGAAGATATATACATAAATATCAATATTTAGAATAGTTGATAAATACATTGGAAAAATACGTCATGTGGTGGATCTATTGATATAGTTTTGGTAATGTAGATGTTCATACTTTTATCCAAACAAAGAATATTGGCTTTTGACGAAATTTATATGACTTATTCTATGAAATGGGAATAGTAATTGACACAATGCATGCGTACAAAATCGTCAATTAAATCATAAGATTGAAAACAACAAACAACCTGATATTAGAAAATGCGAGTAGGAAAAGGAACGCGAGCAAGAGCATGTGCATTTGTGGCTAAGAAAAAAAGCATGGAAACAAACAAGTGGCCGATTGATATTGATCCTCAGCTAGCTCCATCCGTATCCCAAGTTCCAACACTCGATCGGCTGCTAGCTCGCATCACATACATGCATGCACGACGAGTGCATCTGTTGCATGGCCAGCTGTGATGATGGATAGATGGCCGCCTTCGTCATGCGGCGGGGCCAGCCGGCCAGGAGGTGATAGCTACTCAGCAGAGACTAGTTTTGGACGTAGCGAGCCGCAATCCCAACCATTCTGGGCCGTCGATCTTGTGTTACTCTCCCATTTTCGGTAAAATGAGCAGAAATAACCCAAAATCATTTTTTAAAGAAATAAACTTCTGGTGAAACAAATTTAAAGATCTAACCCTAACCTTTCTGTGTTATGCTTGTCTTCCCAGTGCGGCAAACAATAGTGTGGCGTCCTAGCCTATGACGCCACACAATGGGGTGGTGTCGCCTCTTGGCCCATGTCACTGCGTGCGCTTTTTTCTTTTGCCGCGTCTTAGCCCATGGCGCCACACAATGAGTTACCACGCCCCAGTCTACGGTGCCACATAACTATTTACCGCGTAGTAGTGACATGTGACGGGAAAAAGTTATATAATGTTGTTTCGTGAAAGGTTTACTTTTAAAATCTATTACACGTTATTTCTGTCCATATTGCCCTCGTTTTGAGACACAGGCCGACTGACCGCCAGACATTGTACCGTGAAACCATAGGCGGAGGTAGATCACTACATGGATGTACAATTGTACACCCATTATTTTTTTCAAAGGCTTATATATCTGTACACCCATTATTTTTGTCAAAGGCTTATATATCTATGTAAAATTCATATTTAGAGCCATATACATCAAATAAATTAGCAGAAATATGAGTAAAATTGTGCCTTTTAGTGTACTTTGTACGGGGGAGACTTGTATAGGATCTCCCCATTAGGTAGGATCATAGGATCAACTTAGAGAAATCATACTTTTGCTATGCGAAAAAATCTGAAAATAATTAGCAACATGCATATAGGTTGTATCTACAACTTCAAAAAAATTCAGCTCAAAATCTAATCTACACTTGGAGAAACAAAAAAGACAAATTCTGAATAGTGTCAGATCTGGTTGAATAGTATTTTAAACTATTCACACCCAGATTTATCTTTTTTGTCTCTCTAAGTGTATGTCGAATTTGAAATTGCAAATTTTTGGCATTGCATATATAACATAGATGTGCGTTGTCAATTTTTTTTTTGAATTTTTAAATATGTTTTGTCTTTGCAAAAAAATAATCTCATAGATCCTATCTAAGATCTGATTCTACCTAAGTCTTCCCCTACTTTGTACACCCATGGTTCATGACTTCATGCACTAGCTCCGCCCCTACATGAAACCGTGCAGCCCACCGGCCAGTGGGAGGCGCGCGCGGGAAACCATGTGTGCATGAGGGCGCCACCGGAAAACCAGCAGCGTCGGCCGTGGCTTGCCCCTTTCCCGCCCGGCCACATGCAGAGCACGGCCACACGCGCCGCCGTCCCTAACACGTGTCCTCCAACCTTCACGTGCTCCGTCGTCTTCCTCCTCTCTTCCTTCTCCTTCACGGACGCACCGCACACTTGACACTCGAGTGACTGACGCCGTCAATCTCGCCGTCGCACCCCTCCCTACGTCGTCTTCTACCTTCGTCTCGCTATAAAACAGAGCCATCGGTTCGATCGATCTGGCTTCGGGTTCAGGCCAAGAAGGCATCATGGAAGCCACCTCCTCCCTCACGCGCTCCCTCTCCCTCGCGCCCCGCCCACGCCGCCCCCGCGCCGCGAAATCCCCGCACATGCCCACCCTCTCCCCCGCGCCGCGCGTCCTCCCGCTCCGCCGCGCAAGATCCGACGCCGACCTTCTCCTCGGGCCCGTCACCGCCGCCGCCGTGGCATCCTCCGCGTCCGTCCTCGTCCGCCCACCGCGCCCACGGACTCTGCAGGACGGCGACAGCGACGCGCCGATGGAGAACTGCTTCGACGGCGCCGGCGGCAACGGCAAGAACAACAGCTCCGGCCGCGGCGGGGGCAACGGCGGCGCGGGCGGCGGCAGCGGGAGCCAGAGCGCCGGCATGGGCGAGCACTACCGCAGGGTGCTGCGGCTGGAGCCGGACAACCCGCTGCTGCTGCGCAACTACGGCAGGTACCTGCACGAGGTGGAGCGCGACCTGCCGGGCGCCGAGGAGTACTACGGCCGCGCCCTGCTCGCCTGCCCCGGCGACGCAGACCTGCTCAGCCTCTACGGCCGCGTCCTCTGGGAGGCCGACCAGGACAAGGACCGCGCCGACGGATACTTCCAGCGCGCAGTCCAGGCCGCGCCCGACGACTGGTACGCCCGGGCGCGCATGTCGTTCTTGGTTTCTATGTGATCGACCTATTTAGTGGCTAATGAGTGATGGCTAATGATTGATGTTTAACTGCAGCTATGTGCTGGGATCGTACGCGAGCTTCCTGTGGGACGCCGACGAGGACGACGACGAGGAAGCCAGCACGGCGGTGACCAGTGGCTCCCCGGCGTTGGTGCCGGCGTGCTGACCCTGGCCGTCGTCCTGGGATCGTCGGTCGCGCGCGGTCTGCTGTACTATACTGTACGTATGAGGAGGGCCAGTATGAGGAGGGCCGTGATGGCGGTTAGCCAGCGACCTCCTCGCCCATGCGGCTTGGCGGCTGGATCGATCCATGAGTAATGGCCTGCAGCGAGAAACTGGTCGATGGTGCATACGGCATGCCATTGCCGGTAACAAGTCGACGGACGTGAATGGATCAATGGATCCGCGTCGCCTGAGGCAACTACTTACTACTCTACTGAAGTTCTTTCCTGCTATCGACAATCGCCTACAACTACTTAATTAACTTTTTCTTTGCACTAATGATGCTATAGAGCGAGCTTGTTATCTGTTTAATTACTGAGCTGCTCGAGCTCGGCTGATGCCTCCCTAATGTGTAATTCCAATCACCATACCGAGATCGGGCCAATCTTTGCTTTGATCTGTCTCGTTGTATTCACCCAAGAGCAATAATCATCAATCTATGTTTCATGTTTGTTTATGAACCAGCTGAATCATACTAGCTATTTAGTTTTCTGAAGTTTGACTAACACACCGTAAGTTTGACTAATCCACTATGCAATGGGGTCTGCAAATTGGGGAGAAGAAATAGAAAGAAAAAGGTACTACTAGATGCATGCAAGTTACGAGAAGCTTGTATGTGGCATCGATTTTAAAAACAGTGTTTAATAAAGGTCGCAAGGGAGTACATGGAATGAATCTGAAAGCATGAATCAAACGGTGAAAACTTTACCCAAGAAATAAGAATCAATCGATACAGAGCCAGTGAATAATCCACTTTTTAAAAGAAACAAAGTTATTGATGAAGCTAGCAAGTTACTAGATTGTGTCAGCAATATGGGCACGCCGCTCACTAGGCGTCATCCTCTGTTTTGATTTATTTTCTTTGTCTGTAGCATGCTTTGCGAATGGTCTGTACCATATTTTCTCCATCCTCAAATAAGCGTGTGTTAGAACATGTCTTATGTCAAACTCTATTGATTAACCATTTTTTTAGAAAAAATAGCAATACTGATGACACTAAATTAATATGGAGATATTTATCTTGATATTTAGTTCAATAATATAGTAGTTTGATGCCACATATGTTGCTATTTTTGTGTAAAAATTTAGTCAAATTTAAAAATGATTGACTTCAGAAAAAGGAAAAATGTACACTCCTACTCATTCGTGGATGGAGGGAGTACATTATAAAATTGTACCAGCATATTTATGTATCTTTCTCTTAATAACATAAATATAGCATTTTACATTGATTTTGGTATTGAAATATAAATTCAATGTATATATTAGATAGGGCAGGGTCAACAAGATTTGGGGCCTGGTGCCAAATTCTAAAATGGCTATTTTCTAGAAAAATAACCGAACAACTTGATCGACGTTGCTGAAGAGTCGATAGTACGAATCACCATTGTCGAGGACCTAGCGGCCGGGATAAGTATTGCGAGGACAATCCTCCTCCTAGTAACCATGAGAAAAATATCCAACATCGGTCCGGTGAATAAAGATCCGAAGACTCATACCTAGATAATTATAATCTTCTCACACTAGCATTGACGTCTGGAAGGAGATCTCATCGACGAAAGATGGGTTGAAGATAACTTATTGTGGAGGATATCTTCTCCATTAACTGCAGAGGTCAAAAAATTATTACCAAAATCCTAACCTAATATTTGAAAAACTCTACTTCTATTAATATACTCCACTCATAGATTGGGTTTTCTACCCCTCCAATGTTGGCGAAGCCGACCAGATAAGGACAACCTAGCTATGGCACATGAGGAGGTGGAGGCGGAGCCGTGCGGTCGGCCGAGGGATGGCACATCCGCTTTCGTAGGACGTTCGGCCTAGAGGAGACGGTGGAGTGGGAGAATCTCTGCAGGGTCTTTGATCTCCACCCGATCCATACTGATGATGACCAGATCACTTGGGCACTTGAACCCTTTGGAGTGTACTCGACACACTCGATGTACCTTCGGATGTCTCAAGGAGCCTCGGTCACTTACTTTAGGGAAGTATGGAAAACCAGAGTTCCCCCGAAAATCAGGGTCTTTCTATGGCAGCTGATTAGGGGGAGGCTTCCTTCGGCGGACCAGGTGGCCCGAAGGAATGGCCCAACTGACGGCAGTTGCGCTCTTTGTGGTGAGCTGGAGGATGGCGACCATATCTTTTTTAGATGTCATCTAGCTCGTTTTTTGTGGGCTGGAGTTAGGGAACTCCTACCATGCTCTTGGAACCCGACAGGGGTCGGTGACTTCATTACCATCGCCCAGGGGCTCTCGGTTCCCTTGCGTAGGATAGCTTGGTTCACGTTTGCGGCGTTGTGTTGGTCGCTTTGGAACATTCGTAACAAGCTAGCTATGGAGGGAAAGACGATCTCCAGCCCTGCTGATGCGTTGTATAAAATGTCTATTGATGACCCACAAGTATAGGGGGTGTATCGTAGTATCTTCGATAAGTAAGAATGTCGATCCCAACGAGGAGCAGAAGGTGTTGGCAGCAGTTTCGATGAAGGATTCACTGTAAATGCTCACAAACAAGTATTCAAGGGGTTTTGATGTAACAGATGAATAAAGTACGAGTAAGTAAAATACGAGAGAAATAATTGCAGCGAGTGGCCCAATCCTTTTTAGCACAAAGGACAAGCCGGTTTGTTTACTTATAATGACCAAACGTTCTTGAGGACACACGGGGATTTTAGTCTAGTACTTTCGCTTCATGTGGATTAATAATCTTCATTGTTTTGATAAGTGTTGTGTGGGTGAACCTATGCTAATGCACCGCCCTTCCTAGGACTAATACATACTTGTGATTATACCCCTGCAAGCATCCGCAACTACAAGAAAGTAATTAAGATAAATCTAACCACAGCCTTAAACTCTGAGATCCTGCGATCCCTCTTGCATCGATATACTAACGGGGCTTAGGTCACTCCGGCAACCCCGCAATTAGCAACCGAATACAAGATGCACTCCCCTAGGCCCATAAATGGTGAAGTGTCGTGTAGTCAACGTTCACACGACACCACTAGAAGAATGACACCACAACTTAAATATCATAACATTGAATATTACTCAACCATAATTCACTACTAGCATTTAGACTTCACCCATGTCCTCAAGAACTAAACGAACTACTCACGAGACATCATATGGAATACAATCAGAGGTGATATGATGATGAATAACAATCTGAACATAAATCTTGGTTCAATGGTTTCACTCAATAGCATCTATAACAAGTAGAGAATAATGCCGGGAGAGTTTCCCCTATCATACAATCAAGATTTAACCCGAATTGTTACAGCGGTGACGAGGTGCAGCGATGGTGATGGCGGTGTAGATGGTGGAGATGATGATGATGGTGGTGGAGATGATGTCCCGCTCGATGACGATGGCGATGTCGATTCTCCCTCCGGGAGGGAATTTCCCAGATTCCTGCCCGCCGAGAGCTCTTTTCTCTCGGTGTTCGATACGCGTAGATGCACACGTCCGTTGGGAACCCCAAGTGGAAGGTATGATGCGTATAGAAGCAAGTTTCCTCAGTATGAAACCAAGGTTTAATCGAACCGGTAGGAGCCAAGAAGCACGTTGAAGGTTGATGGTCGCGAAATGTGATGCGCAACACCAGGGATTCCGGCGCCAACGTGGAATCTGCAAACAACAAAGTAGTACTTTGCCCCAACGAAACAGTGAGGTTGTCAATCTCACCGCTTGTAACAAAGGATTAAACGTATCGAGTGGAAGATGTTTGCAAAGAAAAAAAACACAATTGCAGAGATTGTATGCTATGTAAAGAATAGGACCGGGGTCCACAGTTCTAGAGGTGTCTCTCCCATAAGATAAAAGCATGTTGGGTGAACAAATTACAGTCGGGCAATTGACAAATAGAGAAAGGCATAACAATGCATATACATGATATGATAAATATAGTGAGATTTAATCCCGGCATTACGACAAAGTACATAGACCGCCATCCAACTGCATCTATGCCTAAAAAGTCCACCTTCTGGTTATCATCCGAACCCCATTCAGTATTAAGTTGCTAAGCAACAGACAATTGCATTAAGTATGGTGCGTAATGTAATCGACAACTACATCCTTAGACATAGAATCAATGTTTTATCCCTAGTGGCAACAAGACATCACAACCTTAGAACTTTCTCACTGTCCCAGTGTCAATGAAGGCATGAACCCACTATCGAGCATAAATACTCCCTCTTGGAGTTAAGAGTACAAACTTGGCCAGAGCCTCTACTAATAACAGAGAGCATGCAAGATCATAAACAACGCATAAACAATAGATTGATAATCACCATAATCATAGTATTCTCTATCCATCGGATCCCGACAAACACAACATATAGTATTACAGATAGATGATCTTGATCATGTTAGGCAGCTCACAAGATCCAACAATGAAGCACAACAAGGAGAAGACGACCATCTAGCTACTGCTATGGACCCATGGTCCAGGGGTGAACTACTCACTCATCACTCCGAGAGGCGATCATGGCGATGAAGAGCCCTCCGGGAGATGAATCCCTCTCCGGCAGGGTGCCGGAGGCGATCTCCGAATCCCGAGATGGGATCGCGGCGGGCGTCTCGGAAGGTTTTCCGTATCGTGGCTCCCGGCCGGCGATGGAGGCTTTAAGTAGGCGAAAGTAGCGTGGGGGCCACACGAGGGCCCCACACCCTAGGTCGGCGCGCCAGGGCTTGGGCCGCGCCGCCTATGGTGCGGCACCTCGTGGCCCCACTTCCTTCCTCTTTCTTCGGAAGCTTCGTGCAAAAATAGGACCCTGGGCGAAGATTTCGTCCAATTCCGAGAATATTTCCTTACTAGGATTTCGAAACCAAAAACAGCAGAAAACAGCAACTGGCTCTTCGGCATCTTGTTAATAGGTTAGTTCCAGAAAATGCATAAATATGACATATAATGTGCATAAAACATGTAGGTATCATCAATAAAGTAGCATGGAACATAAGAAATTATCGATACGTTGGAGACGTATCAGCATCCCCAAGCTTAGCTCGTCCCGAGCAGGTAAAACGATAACAAAGATAATTTCTGAAGTGACATGCCATCATAATCTTGATCATACTATTTGTAAACATATGTAATGAATGCAGCGATCAAAACAAAAGTAATGACATGAGTAAACAAGTGAATCATATAGCAAAGACTTTTCATGAATAGTACTTCAAGACAAGCATCAATAAGTCTTGCATAAGAGTTAACTCATAAAGAAATAAATCAAAGTAAAGGTGTTGAAGCAACACAAAGGAAGATTAAGTTTCAGCGGTTGCTTTCAACTTATAACATGTATATCTCATGGATATTGTCAACATAAAGTAGTATAACAAATGCAATATGCAAGTATGTAGGAATCAATGTTCACACAAGTGTTTGCTTCTTAAGTGGAAGGAGATAGGTAAACTGACTCAACAATAAAAGTAAAAGAAAGGTCCTTCAAAGAGGAAAGCATCGATTGCTGTATTTGTGCTAGAGCTTTTATTTTGAAAACATGAAACAATTTTGTCAACGGTAGTAATAAAGCATATGAGTTATGTAAATTATATCTTACAAGTTGCAAGCCTCATGCATAGTATACTAATAGTGCCCGCACCTCGTCCTACTTAGCTTGGACTACCGGATCTTTGCATGCCATGTTTCAACCAAGTGTCACAAAGGGGTACCTCCATGTACAAAGGTCTAAGGAGAATGCTCGCATTTTGGATTTCTCGCTTTTGATTATTCTCAACTTAGACATCCATACCGGGACAACATGGACAACAGATAATGGACTCCTCTTAAATGCATAAGCATGTAGCAATGATTATTATTCTCATATGAGATTGAGGATATATGTCCAAACTGAAACTTCAACCATGATTCATGGCTTTAGTTAGCGGCCCAATGTTCTTCTCTAACAATTTTGCATGCTCCAACCACTAAAATGATAGATCCTTCAGACAAGACGGACATGCATAGCAACTCACATGATATTCAACAATAGTTGATGGCGTTCCCCAGAAGCATGGTTATCGCACAACAAGCAACTTAATAAAAGATAAAGTGCATAAGTACATATTCAATACTACGATAGTTTTTAAGGCTATTTTGTCCCATGAGCTATATATTGCAAAGGTGAATGATGGAATTTTAAAGGTAGCACTCAAGCAATTTACTTTGGAATGGCAGAGAAATACCATGTAGTAGGTAGGTATGGTGGACACAAATGGCATAGTAGTTGGCTCAAGGATTTTGGATGCATGAGAAGTATTCCCTCTCGATACAAGGTTTAGGCTAGCAAGGTTATTTGAAGCAAACTCAAGGATGAACAAGTGCAGCAAAACTCACATAAAAGACATATTGTAAACATTATAAGACTCTACACCGTCTTCCTTGTTGTTCAAAACTCAATACTAGATATTATCTAGACCTTAGAGAGACCAAATATGCAAATCAAATTTTAGCAAGCTCTATGTATTTCTTCATTAATGGGTGCAAAGCATATGATGCAAGAGCTTAAACATGAGCACAACAATTGCCAAGTATCACATTATCCAAGACATTTTAGAATTACTACATGTAGCATTTTCCAATTCCAACCATATAACAATTTAACGAAGAAGAAACTTCGCCTTGAACATTATGAGTAAAGCCTAAGGACATATGTGTCCATATGCAACAGCGGAGCGTGTCTCTCTCCCACAAAGTGAATGCTAGGATCCATTTTATTCAAACAAAAACAAAAACAAAAACAAACCGACGCTCCAAGTAAAGAACACAAGATGTGATTGAATAAAAATATAGTTTCAGGGGAGGAACCTGATGATGTTGTCGATGAAGAAGGGGATGCCTTGGGCATCCCCAAGCTTAGACGCTTGAGTCTTCTTAAAATATGCAGGGGTGAACCACGGGGCATCCCCAAGCTTAGAGCTTTCACTCCTCTTGATCATAGTATATCATTCTCCTCTCTTGACCCTTGAAAACTTCCTTCACACCAAACTTCAAGCAAACTCATTAGAGGGTTAGTGCACAATTGATAATTCACACATTCAGAGGTGACACAATCATTCTTTACACTTCTGGACATTGCATAAAGCTACTGGACATTAATGGATCAAGGAAATAAATCCAACATAGCAAAAGAGGCAATGCGAAATAAAAGGCAGAATCTGTCAAAAACAGAACAGTCCGTAAAGACGAATTTAAAGCTGGCACCAGACTTGCTCAAATGGAAAAACTCAAAACTAATGAAAGTTGCGTACATATCTGAGGATCACGCTCGTAAATTGGCAGATTTTTCGAATTTTCTACAGAGAACTGTGCCCAGATTCGTGACAGACAGCAATGCTGTTTCTGCGCAGCGATCCCAAATATAACATCAACTTTGACATAGAAACTTTACTTGGCACAAAAACATGATAAGGAGAGGTTGCTACAGTAGTAAACAACTTCCAAGACTCAACAAAACAAAAAAATTGCTGTAGTAAAAACATGGGTTGTCTCCCATAAGCGCTTTTCTTTAACGCCTTTCAGCTAGGCGCAGAAAGTGCAAATCAAGTAACATCGAGAGTAGAAGCATCAACATCATAGCTTGTTCTAATAATAGAATCAAAAGGCAACTTCATTCTCTTTCTAGGGAAGTGTTCAATACCTTTTTTGAGAGGAAATTGATATTTAATATTACCTTCCCTCATATCAATAACAGCACCAACAGTTCGAAGAAAAGGTCTTCCCAACACAATAGGACAAGATGCATTGCATTCAATATCCAAGACAACAAAATCAACGGGGACAAGGTTGTTGTTAACCGTAATGCGCACATTATCAATCCTCCCCAAAGGTTTCTTTTTAACATTATCGGCAAGATTAACATCCAAATAACAATTCTTCAATGGTGGCAAGTCAAGCATATCGTAAATCTTTTTAGGCATAACAGAAATACTTGCACCAAGATCACATAAAGCATTACATTCAAAGTCATTGAATTTCATTTTAATGATGGGCTCCCAACCATCTTCTAACTTTCTAGGAATAGAAGTTTCAAGTTTTAGTTTCTCTTCTCTAGCTTTTATGAGAGCATTTGTAATATGTTTTGTAAAGGCTAAATTTATAGCACTAGCATTAGGACTTTTAGCAAGTTTTTGTAAGAACTTTATAACTTCAGAGATGTGGCAATCATCAAAATCTAAATCATTATGAGCTACAGCAATGGGATCATTGTTCCCAAGGTTGGAAAAAATTTCAGCAGTTTTATCACAAGCAGTTTCAGCAGTTTTAGCAATTTCAGGCAGTTTTGTTCGCTTTGCACTAGGAGTAGAAACATTGCCAACACCAATTATTTTACCATTGATAGTAGGAGGTGCAACAACATGTGAAGAATTAGCATTACTAGTGGTGGTAATAGTCCAAACTTTAGCTACATTATTCTCTTTAGCTAGTTTTTCATTTTCTTCTCTATCCCACCTAGCACGCAATTCAGCCATTAATCTTATATTCTCATTAATTCTAACTTGGATGGCATTTGCTGTAGTAGTAATCTTATTATCAATATCATTATTAGGCATAAATTTCAATTTTAAAAGATTAACATCAGAGGCAAGTCTATCAACTCTAGAAGCAATAGTATCAATTTTATCAAGCTTTTCCTCAACAGATTTGTTAAAAGCAGTTTGTGTACTAATAAATTCTTTAAGCATAGATTCAAGACCAGAGGGTACATTCCTATTATTGTTGTAAGAATTCCCATAAGAATTACCATAACCATTACCATTAGCAGAAGGATATGGCCTATAGTTATTACCAGAGTTGTTCCTATAAGCATTGTTGTTGAAATTATTATTTTTAATGAAATTCACATCAACATTTTCTTCTTGAGCAACCAATGAAGCTAAAGGAATATTATTTGGATCTACATTAGATCTACCATTCACAAGCATAGACATAATCACATCAATCTTATCACTCAAGGAAGAGGTTTCTTCAACAGAATTTACCTTCTTACCTTGTGGAGCTCTTTCCGTGTGCCATTCAGAGTAATTTATCATCATATCATCAAGAAGTTTTGTAGCCGCCCCCAATGTGATGGACATAAAGATACCTCCAGCAGCTGAATCCAATAAATTCCGCGAAGAAAAATTTAGTCCTGCATAGAAGGTTTGGATGATCATCCAAGTAGTCATCCATGGGTTGGGCAATTCTTTACCAAAGTTTTCATTCTCTCCCATGCTTGAGCAACATGTTCAGTATCTAATTGCTTAAAATTCATTATGCTACTTCTCAAAGATATAATTTTAGCGGGAGGATAATATCTACCAATAAAAGCATCCTTGCATTTAGTCCATGAATCAATACTATTCTTAGGCAAAGATAGCAACCAATCTTTAGCTCTTCCTCTTAATGAGAAAGGAAACACTTTCAATTTAATAATATCACCATCTACATCTTTATACTTTTGCATTTCACAAAGTTCAACAAAATTATTGAGATGGGCAGCAGCATCATCAGAACTAACACCAGAAAATTGATCTCTCATAACCAGGTTCAGTAAAGCAGGTTTAATTTCAAAGAATTCTGCTGTAGTAGCAGGTGGAGCAATAGGTGTGCATAGGAAATCATTATTATTTGCATTTGTGAAGTCACACAACTTAGTATTTTCAGGGGTATTCATTTTAGCAACGGTAAATAAAACAAACTAGATAAAGTAAATGCAAGTAACTAATTTTTTTGTGTTTTTGATATAGAGAGCAAGACAATAAATAAAGTAAAACTAGCAACTAATTTTTTTGTGTTTTGTTTAGGTGCAGCAAACAAAGTAGTAAATAAAATAAAGCAAGACAAAAAACAAAGTAAAGAGATTGAGAAGTGGAGACTCCCCTTGCAGCGTGTCTTGATCCCTCCAACGGCGCCAAATTTAGCTTGATACGCGTAGATGCACACGTCCGTTGGGAACCCCAAGTGGAAGGTATGATGCGTATAGAAGCAAGTTTCCCTCAGTATGAAACCAAGGTTTAATCAAACCAGTAGGAGCCAAGAAGCACGTTGAAGGTTGATGGTCGCGAAATGTGATGCGGCGCAACACCAGGGATTCCGGCGCCAACGTGGAATCTGCACAACAAAACCAAAGTACTTTGCCCCAACGAAACAGTGAGGTTGTCAATCTCACCGGCTTGCTGTAACAAAGGATTAAACGTATCGAGTGGAAGATGTTTGCAAAGAAAACAGTAAACACAATTGCAGTAGATTGTATGCTATGTAAAGAATAGGACCGGGGTCCACAGTTCACTAGAGGTGTCTCTCCCATAAGATAAAAGCATGTTGGGTGAACAAATTACAGTCGGGCAATTGACAAATAGAGAAAGGCATAACAATGCATATACATGATATGATAAATATAGTGAGATTTAATCCGGGCATTACGACAAAGTACATAGACCGCCATCCAACTGCATCTATGCCTAAAAAGTCCACCTTCAGGTTATCATCCGAACCCCATTCAGTATTAAGTTGCTAAGCAACAGACAATTGCATTAAGTATGGTGCGTAATGTAATCGACAACTACATCCTTAGACATAGAATCAATGTTTTATCCCTAGTGGCAACAGCACATCACAACCTTAGAACTTTCTGTCACTGTCCCAGGTGTCAATGAAGGCATGAACCCACTATCGAGCATAAATACTCCCTCTTGGAGTTAAGAGTACAAACTTGGCCAGAGCCTCTACTAATAACGGAGAGCATGCAAGATCATAAACAACACATAAACAATAGATTGATAATCACCATAATCATAGTATTCTCTATCCATCGGATCCCGACAAACACAACATATAGTATTACAGATAGATGATCTTGATCATGTTAGGCAGCTCACAAGATCCAACAATGAAGCACAACAAGGAGAAGACGACCATCTAGCTACTGCTATGGACCCATGGTCCAGGGGTGAACTACTCACTCATCACTCCGGAGGCGATCATGGCGATGAAGAGCCCTCCGGGAGATGAATCCCCTCTCCCGTGCCGGAGGCGATCTCCTGAATCCCCCGAGATGGGATTCACGGCGGCGGCTCTGGAAGGTTTTCCGTATCGTGGCTCTCGATCGGGGTTTTCGCGACGGAGGCTTTAAGTAGGCGAAAGGGCAGCGTGGGGGGCCACGAGGGCCCCACACCCTAGGTCGGCGCGGCAGGGCTTGGGCCGCCGGCCTATGGTGTGGCACCTCGTGGCCCCACTTCCTTCCCTCTTCGGTCTTCGGAAGCTTCGTGCAAAAATAGGACCTGGGCGAAGATTTCGTCCAATTCCGAGAATATTTCCTTACTAGGATTTCTGAAACCAAAAACAAAACAGAACGGCTCTTCGCATCTTGTTAATAGGTTAGTTCCAGAAAATGCATAAATATGACATATAATGTGCATAAAACATGTAGGTATCATCAATAAAGTAGCATGGAACATAAGAAATTATCGATACGTTGGAGACGTATCATGTTCTCCGCCCCGCAGAGGCGGCTGTAACCCTTCGTGAGCTCCTCTCTGTGGCTTAGGTTTTCGGGACGAAGGAGTACGCGAAGAAAAGGAGGCGAAAGGGCTGTGGGGCCCCCACACCACAGTGGCGCGGCGGCCATGGGCGCGGCCGTGGTCTGGGCCCACAGTGGCTCCCCTTCTCCCCCTTCTGGCTCCCTCCGTCATCTGGAAAAATAGGAATTTACGTGAAATTTCCTTCCAGTTGATCTTCCGAAATATTGCGTTCGACGGTGCTTTTTCCAACAGAATCCGGTGCTTGATCCTCCAATAATGATGAAACATGCAAAATAGATGAAATAACATAAGTATTGTGTCCCAATATGAAATATATCAATGAATAAAGCAAATTATGATACAAAATAGTGATGCAAATTGGACGTATCAACTCCCCCCAAGCTTAGACCTCGCTTGTCCCCAAGCGAAACTGAGCTCGATAAACAAGACCACATGTTTATGGAGTGAAGAGTCGATAAATAAAATACGGACAAGAAGCATCATATTCATTCACACAAGACATTCTAGTAAACAACTTCCTCATATAACTCATCTCGAAATAAGTAAAGAGAAATCACAAGTAAAGGTGCATAAGAAATCATAATTGGTGATGGCAAACTTTGTTCTTGGTCAGAGAACTACTAACGGATTGTACTTCTAAGCAAAGCTTTCATATTAGATTTTATAGTTGAGCCTTCATATTCAAGCATAACAATCTCCTCATAATCATTGATAACTTCAAAGTCATATTCATTCAGATAAAATTGGTACTAAACAAGAAAGTATAAAAGACATGATTAATGAATCATAGCATAAATGATTGGTTCACAACAACTCAATTGCTTGCTTGAGATAGAGAGAAATAGGTTTACTGACTCAACATAAAAGTAAAAGACAGGCCCTTCGCAGAGGGAAGCAGGGATTAAATCATGTGCTAGAGCTTTTCAAGTTTTGAAATCATATAAAGAGCATAAAAGTAAGATTTTGAGCGGTGTTTGTTGTTGTCAATGAATGGTAGCGGGCACTCTAACCCCCTTGCCAAACGAACCTTTCAAGAGCGGCTCCCATGAGGGACGGCATCTCTACCAGCAAGGTAGATCATCCCCCTTCTCTTTTGTTTACACATGTATTTTAGTTTTATTAAGGATGACACTCCCCCCAACCTTGGCTTTCTCAATCCATGGCTAACCGAATCCTCGGGTGCCTTCCAACATTCACATACCATGGAGGAGTGTCTATTGCAAAATTAAGTTGCTTACTGATAAATCAGAGCAAAACATGTGAAGAGAATTATTAATGAAAGTTATTAATTGGGGCTGGGAACCCCGTTGCCAGCTCTTATTGCAAAATTATTGGATAAGCGGATGTGCCGCTAGTCCATTGGTGAAAGTCCGCCCAACAAGATTGAAAGATAAAACACCACATACTTCCTCATGAGCTATAGAACATTGACACAAATAAGGAGTAGTAGTTTGAATAATTTAAAGGTAGCACATGAAGTATTTACTTGGAATGGCAGAAAATACCATGTAGTAGGTAGGTATGGTGGACACAAATGGCATAGGTTTGGTCTAAGGTTATGGATGTATGAGAAGCATTCCCTCTCGATACAGGTCTTTGGCTAGCAAGGTTTGATAGCAAGCATAAAGGTTGAGGGAAACAAACAAATATACATATGATAGAAACAATCATCTATCTTTCTCATAAGCACAAGCAATTTTAACTTTAGAATACTAAGCATAGAGATAATAGAGTAGTATATCTAAGTGTATTTCTCTCTTCTATTAAACATCAAGATGTTGTTGCTATTGACCAATGCTAAGTTTGCCAAAACCAAATAGATTTACTTGATGCTCCCAAAGTGATATCAATACTCATGTCAAGAGTAATCATATAATGGAGATTGCAAACTAAAATAAGGTGTGCAAAAAGTAAATGATAAGACTTCTCATTAATATTCCATAACGATAACTCACACCAACGGATACATAGATAACTAACTAAGAGAGATACTTCCACATTGCATACTATTCCATATGATAACTTCCCTACTCATGATATGACACTACTTGATAGTAAAAGATAAAGGTAATGATGATGTGATACCGCGGCACTCCCCCAAGCTTGGAACAAACCAAGGGGATGCCAATACCGATGATGAATTACTCCTTCGGTGATGATGGCGATGGATTCCTCTCAAGCTTCTTAACCAGCTCCTTTAAATCTTCAATCTCATAGGTGAGGTTGCGAATCATCTCCGAGTTGTGCTCAACGCGGCTCATAATCATGTCAGGTGGTGAATTCCAACTCTTAGAGTTGTTTCCCCATCCTTCAGCTTCAGATTTCATCTCTCCTGCAATGTCAGAACGATCTATATCCCAATTACTTGGCAACACTACCTTGGGGGTCCTTTCAGTTTGACGATCGTAGATTAGATTGCGGTAAGGGTTGTAATTGCTCGGAGAAGATGTCCTTGGAGCCAAGTAATGATGTGGAACCGCTCCTCCGGTAGATTCGTGCACTCCTCTTGATGTTGGATGGATTTGATATCACGCCAATACTTGCAACGGTGGCTTGTTGGTGTTCCTGCGGAGCTTCCTCCACTTCTTCCTCATCCTCTCTTACGTCTTCTTCCTTCAGCTCCGGGTCTTGAATATTTTCCTTCAAAGGTCCCTTGTCCTTGTTGTTGGAGACCATGGTGCTTCTAGATCAAAACAAATCTGGCAGAAAACAGCTCGAAACAAAACACGACGAGAAAACGATATTACGGACCTC
Source organism: Lolium multiflorum (assembly GCA_030979885.1). Classification (NCBI taxonomy): domain Eukaryota; kingdom Viridiplantae; phylum Streptophyta; class Magnoliopsida; order Poales; family Poaceae; genus Lolium; species Lolium multiflorum. The sequence goes on along the minus strand of JAUUTY010000240.1, from coordinate 48,703 downwards.
CAGGGGTCCGGGGGATTATATAGCAAATATTTTTACGACAAAAGGAAAGTACCAGATCGAACCAGAGTCGGAAAGGGGCAACGAGGCGGCAGACCATAGGTCGGCGCGGCCTGGTCAGCCGCGCCGGCCTATGGTGGCACCCCCTCATGCGTCCTTTCCACTCCGTTTAACTCGTAATTTTTCATATTTCCTAAAAATAGCAGAAATAATGTTCGGAAAGGTAAACGCGGACTTTTTATTACTACTGTTACCTATTCAAAGTCCAGTTCTGGCGGACTGTCAATTTGTCCTTTGATGAAAGCCTCCGGTGTTTCCACTTGAATAATATCAACATCAACATTATAAGAATCACCCGAGATATAATGCTTGAGTCTTTGTCCATTCACCACTTGTGTGGCATTGCCTTGGAGAGAGCTAATTTTAATTGCTCCTGAACGATACACCTCCTCAACAACATATGGTCCTTCCCACTTCGAGAGTAATTTCCCTGCAAAGAATCTGAGACGAGACCGATACAATAGGACTTTATCCCCAATATTAAACTCTCTTTTGATAATCCTTCTATCATGCCATTTCTTAACTTTTTCTTTAAAGAGTTTAGCATTTTCATAAGCTTCACTTCTCCATTCATCTAGAGAACTTAATTGCAACAACCTCTTATTACCGGCTAATTTAGGATCTTTATTTAGTTCTCTAACAGCCCAATAAGCTTTGTGCTCTAGTTCTAGAGGTAAATGACAAGCTTTTCCATAAACCATTTTATAAGGTGACATTCCCATAGGATTTTTATAAGCAGTTCTATAAGCCCATAGTGCTTCTTTCAATTTGCTAGCCCAATTCTTTCTAGATTTATTAACAGTCTTTCCTAAAATCTTTACTATTAAATTGCAATAGGTGACTGGCTGGTGTCACAAACGGGCCAAATAAATTGTAGGCCCAACGTCTTCCGGTAGCCCTTGGCCCAATGTTTTTTACGAGAACGTCTTCTTCAAGTTTGGAAGGGAAACGAATTCTGAACTCCTTCGCTCGTGATCTGTTCGTGCTCGTGAAGAAAATTGACCGGAAAAACGCCTACGAGGTCTTCTTCAAGTTTGGAAAGGAAACGATCGTTAAGGGAACAAATTCTGAACTCTTTCCGTCTATGCCGCTCCATTGTATACATGTTCTGATTTCTGAACTAATCCCGTATGTGCCTATAAAGCATACACCTCCCTCGCCCCAAACGACCAGAAAACCACACGGCGACAACCATCTCTTCTAGGGTTTACGTCCGCCAGCACGGTACGGCCGGTGAGCAGGAGGGCCCCGTCGGATGGGAGTATCACGTGGTTCTTCACGGGTCAGGTTCTCGCAGGCCAGGATCGGTGAGGAATCCGAGACTTACGGCCGATTTCTCGCGGGCCAGGATTTTCGTCGGGCCGAGAGGTTCACCGATGAGCTGTGATACAAACAAGATGCAGGACGTCGGCTAGAGGGCGAGCATGGCGAAGGATGCACGGACGGCCGCCAGATGCGGTGCTGAAGAAGGTCGCCGTTGGACTCCTGGTGTGCCTAGATATAACCCGTCCCGTCTACAAGGGTGGTCTTAAGAATCCAAAAGAGGTTGCTCAGAAGAGATAGATGTATCCCAACCGCTATTGCTCTCGCGTAAAGACTTTTTTTTACGCAACAGAAAAAAATGACTACGAATTCCCCTTTTTGTTTGCGAATCCGCCACGTATCATCAATCAATCAAATATATTCATATTCAGATTATTTTGGATCGATATCAACTTACCGCTGGCAGATGGCGAAGACCATCACCTGAGCCCAGGTGTGCGAACTTAGAAGGTCGTCCGATGTTGTCTCATGGCCCAGATCTTGCCGCGGCGTGGCTGGGCAGGCGTCCTCCTTGTGCTCGAGGACGTGGACATGATGGATTGCCGCCGTTCATTGTCGGCCCCTCGATTCCATCCGGTGCTGGAGCAATGAGATGCGTGCCAAAATTTTGCAATCACCAATGAGAAAAAATCTAAGCATCTTTGTCTTTCCAGAGGTCATGTCGGAGATGATAGTAGCACCCACGAGGCCACAATTAATCCAGGGAGATAAGCAATCTAGGAAGGGGAAGGTGCGAGCGGCCTGAGGTGCAGAGACTCATCCGCTGCTGGGAACGCAAGGAGGACGAGGTGTCGAGGTCACCCAGGAGGACCGTGCGCGCGAGGGGCCAGCTACAGCGCACCAGATGAGATGCACTAACTTGGAGCTACAACAGGCCAGCAATGGTAACGAATCGACACAGACCGCCGATGGCTCCGAATCCGGCGAACACGAGATATTGATGGAGTTTCTCCAGGAGCAATTGGGGGTTTTCTCTCCGAGAAGCAAAGTCGAGCCGGCGAAGATTGAGGGTATTGAAGGCGGCAATGTGACCAACATCTCTTTTAGGTGGTCAAAGATTGGAGGGGTTGAAGATTTGTTTTTCGAGAAACAGTTTTTTTCTGCCCTCTACGAATCAAGCTGATTCTCTTCAGATAGAGTTTTTTTCTTTTACTTAACCATCTGCTACTCGTTTTTTTCCCAGTTCTTAACTGCAAGATTGGTGTTTGAACCATATATAGTTGGATTGCTCCTGTAGCATCGAGCGTTAAGCAATCACAGCCCAATAAAAAAAGGATTATTCTTGTAGCACTTCCATAGTTTGGACGTTGCATCCAAGCATGTCTCTTATAGCCACCAGCAAGATTGTTCTTTCCTTTATGGATGGGTAAACGAGAAAAGGTCCAAGCTTAAATTCTTCTTCAGTTCCATGCTGAAGAAAAAATCTAGACTTTGATGCATGCAAGATCAGTAACGGCTAGACAAACACAAAAAGTACCCTACAATGCTGATAAAAACTTCAACAGATTATACTCAGAGACGTCAACAAAAAAAATACACAAGCTGGATTCTGTTCAGATACAGCTAGCTAAGCTTTAAAGTGTAGCCCCAAAGTTTTCTTCATGGAAAGAAATTGTGCTTTTCAATAGTTGATCAAGCTTTTTTTTTTTTGGGATCAATAGTTGATCAAGCTAGCAACCTACCATTTCATCTTTAAAACTTAAGCCTATCGGCAGAGTTGAAGAATGTGTGAATCACGCTATGATTGGGTAAGAAAGGTGATGCATGTTTTTTCCGTAGCAACGCACGGGCATTGTCCTAGTAGCTTTAATCTCTCTATTTGATAATTCTACTTGACCACTAGTTTGAGGGTGATAAGCAGAAGCAATTCTATGATTAATACCATACTTAGCAAGAGTTTTTCTAAAACCTCCATGAATAAAATGAGAACCTCCATCAGTCATAATATATCTAGGTACTCCAAATCTAGGAAATATAACATCCACAAGCATTTTTATAGAGGTCTCACCATCAGCACTTTTTGTAGGTATAGCTTCTACCCATTTAGTAACATAATCAACAGCGACAAGTATATGAGTGTTACCTTCTGAAGAAGGGAAAGGACCCATGAAGTCGAATCCCCAACAATCGAATGGTTCAATAACAAGAGTATAATTCATAGGCATTTCATTGCGTCTAGAGATATTACCAACTCTTTGACATTCATCACAAGATAAAATAAATTTCCTTGCATCTTTGAAGAGTGTTGGCCAATAAAAACCTGATTGTAGAACCTTTTGCGCGGTTCTATCTCCAGCGTGATGTCCTCCATAAACACTACCATGACATTTACTCAATATCTCCTGTTGTTCATATTCAGGAACACATCTTCGCATAATACCATCCACTCCTTCTTTATATAAGTGTGGGTCATCCCAAAAATAATGCCTCAAGTCATAAAAGAATTTCCTCCTGCTGAGCTGAAAAGGTTGGAGGCAAATACTTCGAAACAATAAAGTTAGCATAATCTGCATACCAAGGGCTCTCTCGCGAGCTCACCTTTATTACAGCCAATTGTTCATTTGGAAAACTATCATTAACAGGAACAGGATCATAAGCAATATTTTCCAATCTAGACAAATTATCAGCAACAGGATTATCAGCACCTTTCCTATCTATAATATGTAAATCAAATTCTTGCAACAGAAGCACCCATCTAATAAGCCTTGGCTTAGCATCTTTCTTTGTCATAAGGTATCTAATTGCAGCATGATCAGTATGAATTGTAACTTTCGAATCAACAATATAGGGTCTAAACTTGTCACAAGCAAAGACTACAGCTAACAATTCCTTTTCAGTTGTAGCATAATTTCTTTGAGCAGCATCAAGAGTCTTACTAGCATAATGAATAACATTTAATTTTTTATCTACCCGCTGTCCAAGAACAGCCTACAGCAAAATCACTAGCATCACACATAATTTCAAAAGGCAAATTCCAATCAGGAGGTTCAACACAGGAGCAGTTGTTAAGGCTTTCTTTAGAGTTTCAAAAGCTTCCTTACAATCATCATCAAAAACAAAAGGTACATCTTTTTGAAGAAGATTAGTAAGAGGCTTTGAAATTTTAGAGAAATCTTTAATAAATCTCCTATAAAACCAAGCATGACCAAGAACACTACGAATACCTTTAACATCCCTAGGATAGGGCATCTTCTCAATTGCTTCAACTTTAGCTCTATCAACTTCAATACCTCTCTCGGAAATTTTATGTCCCAATACAATTCCTTCATTAACCATAAAGTGGCATTTCTCCCAATTAAGAACAAGGTTAGTTTCTTCACATCTCAAAACTTTATCGAGGAATTTCAAAGAATTCCCAGAATTACAAAAATCATCCATGAACACCTCTACAATACTTTCGCAAAAACCATGAAAAATAGCAGACATGCATCTTTGAAAAGTAGCAGGAGCATTACATAAACCAAAAGGCATACGCCTATAAGCATAAGTTCCATAAGGACAAGTAAAAGTGGTTTTCTCTTGATCTTTAGCTTTAACAGCAATTTGTGAAAACCCAGAATAACCATCAAGAAAGCAAAAATGAGTATTTTTAGATAACTTTTCTAGCATTTGATCAATAAAGGGTAAAGGGTAATGATCTTTCTTAGTAACTTTATTAACTTTTCGAAAATCAATGCACATTCTATAACCTACAACTATTCTTTGAGGAATAAGCTCATCATTATCATTAGGCACAACAGTCATTCCTCCTTTCTTAGGAACGCAATGCACAGGACTAACCCATCTACTATCAGCAATAGGATATATAATACCAGCTTCAAGAAGTTTTAATACCTCGTTCCTTACCACCTCTTTCATCTTCGGAATTAGACGACGTTGATGTTCAACAACAGGCTTTGCATCTTCTTCCATATTAATAGCATGTTGGCAAATAGAAGGAGAAATCCCTTTCAAATCATCAAGAGTATACCCAATAGCTCCTCGGTGTTTCTTCAACATTTCCAATAACCTTTCTTCCTCAATCTATGAAAGCTTAGAACTAATAATAACAGGATATATTTTCTTATCATCAATATGAGCATATTTAAGATTATCAGGTAAAGGCTTTAAATCAAAAACAGGATCTTCCTTCGGTGGCGGTGTTGTACCCAAATCTTCCACCGGTAAATCATGCTTGAGAATAGGTTGGCGAAGAAAAATTTCCTCAAGCTCATCTCTTTCTTTCCTAAAAGCTTCACTTTCACTATTCTCCAAATGTTGCTGCAAAGGATTATTAGGAACAAGAACAATAGATGCACACTGCTCCATTTTAAAATCATTACTAGGCAAGTCAGCTTTATAAGGAGTTTTGGTAAATTTAGAAAAGTTAAATTCATAAGGTTCACCAGCAAATCTAGTCAAAATTTTCTCTTTCTTACAATCTATAATAGCTCCACAAGTATTTAGAAAAGGTCTACCAAAAATGATAGGACAATGATCACTAGCAGCAGAACCAAGTACCAAAAAGTCAGCAGGATATTTAATCTTACCACATAGAACTTCCACATCTCGAACAATACCAATTGGAGAAATAGTTTCTCTATTAGCCAGATGAATAACCACATCAATATCTTCAAGTTCACAAGAACCAATTTCGTGCATAATCTCCGTGTAAAGCTCATAAGGAATAGCACTAACACTTGCACCAATATCACATAAACCATAATAGCAATGATCACCAATTCTAAAAGATAGCATAGGAACACTAACTTGTTTGGGTTTATTAGGATGTGAAACAATATTAGAAGCATCTTCACAGAAAATAATATGACCATCCTCCACATTTTCAGTCACAAGATCTTTAACTATTGCAACAGCAGGTTCAATTTTAATTTGTTCTTCAGGTTCTTTAGGTTTCTTTTCACTTTTATTAACCGCACTGGATATGACAGAGTACTCCTTCATTTTAGCAGGAAAGGAGTTTTTTCAATATAAGCTTCAGGAATAACATTATCAACAGTTTCAATCACTACACATTTGTTTACAGATGAATCAACTTTATCTTTATACGGTTCATGATACTTATCAAAATTCTTCTTAGGCAATTCATAATGAGAGGCAAAAGCTTTATAAAGATTTGCAACAACTTGGGAATCAAGACCATATGTAGCACTCATATTACGAAATTTATCAGTATCCATAAAAGCTTCAATGCATTTATAATCATAAATTATACCGATTCTCTATCTTTGTCGTTCTCCCATCCTTCAGTATTTTCTTGGATCCGATCAAGAAGGTCTCTTTTAAACTCTTCTTTGTTGCGTGTAAATGATCCGAACAAGAAGTATCCAGCAAGGTCTTGTCTTGAAAAGAAAGTCTTGCATAGAAATTATCAATAATAACATTACCAGGAAGCTCATGAATGGGGCATTTGAGCATTAAAGACTTCAATCTCCCCAAGCTTGGGCAATACTTTCTCCATCATGAGGCCAGAAATTATATATGCGGTTCCGATCCTTGTGAATTTCACTTGGAGGATAAAATTTGGAATAAAATAAAGGCACAATGTTCTCCCAATCAATAGAATCACCATTCTTCAGCAATTTATACCAATGCGCCGCTTTACCAGACAGCGATATAGTGAATAGTTTCTTCCTAACTTCATTCATAGAAATACCTGCACATTTGAATAACCCGCATAATTCATGCAAAAACAATAAATGATCACAAGATGAACAGTTCCATCCCCTTCATAGCGGTTATCCATAACACGTTCAATAATTTTCATAGGTATTTTATATGGTACTACTTCCTCACCTGGCGCTTCATCCACTACCGTTGCAGTAGTAGTAGATTTCCCAAATAGAAATTGAAGAGAAGATCTCTCCATAATGACTTATAGCAGCAGGCAGAAATAAAATCAGCACAAACAGTAAAGGTTTTCCTTACCAATTCCGCTTACCAATAGCGCTTCACTCCCCGGCAACGGCGCCAGAAAATAGTCTTGATGACCCACAAGTATAGGGGTGTATCGTAGTATCTTCGATAAGTAAGAATGTCGATCCCAACGAGGATAGAAGGTGTTGGCAGCAGTTTCGATGAAGGATTCACTGTAAATGCTCACAAACAAGTATTCAAGGGGTTTTGATGTAACAGATGAATAAAGTACGAGTAAGTAAAATACGAGAGAAATAATTGCAGCGAGTGGCCCAATCCTTTTTAGCACAAAGGACAAGCCGGTTTGTTTACTTATAATGACCAAACGTTCTTGAGGACACACGGGGATTTTAGTCTAGTACTTTCGCTTCATGTGGCTTAATAATCTTCATTGTTTTGATAAGTGTTGTGTGGGTGAACCTATGCTAATGCACCGCCCTTCCTAGGACTAATACATACTTGTGATTATACCCCTTGCAAGCATCCGCAACTACAAGAAAGTAATTAAGATAAATCTAACCACAGCCTTAAACTCTGAGATCCTGCGATCCCTCTTGCATCGATATACTAACGGGGGCTCAGGTTTCTGTCACTCCGCAACCCCGCAATTAGCAACCGAATACAAGATGCACTCCCCTAGGCCCATAAATGGTGAAGTGTCGTGTAGTCGACGTTCACACGACACCACTAGAAGAATGACACCACAACTTAAATATCATAACATTGAATATTACTCAACCATAATTCACTACTAGCATTTAGACTTCATCCATGTCCTCAAGAACTAAACGAACTACTCACGAGACATCATATGGAATACAATCAGAGGTGATATGATGATGAATAACAATCTGAACATAAATCTTGGTTCAATGGTTTCACTCAATAGCATCTATAACAAGTAGAGAATAATGCGGGAGAGTTTCCCTATCATACAATCAAGATTTAACCCGAATTGTTACAGCGGTGACGAGGTGCAGCGATGGTGATGGCGGTGTAGATGGTGGAGATGATGATGATGATGGTGGAGATGATGTCCCGCTCGATGACGATGCGATGCCGATTTCCCCCTCCGGGAGGGAATTTCCCGGCGGATCTCCCGCCGGAGAGCTCTTTTCTCTCTGGTGTTCTCCGCCCCGCAGAGGCGGCTGTAACCCTTCGTGAGCTCCTCTCTGTGGCTTAGGTTTTCGGACGAAGGAGTACGCGAAGAAAGGAGGCGAAAGGGGCTGTGGGGCCCCACACCACAGGTGGCGCGCCAGCCATGGGCCGCGCCGGCCCGTGGTCTGGGCCCACAGTGGCTCCCTTCTTCCCCTTCTGGCCCCTCCGTCATCCTGGAAAAATAGGAATTTACGTGAAATTTCCTTCCACAGTTGATCTTCCGAAATATTGCGTTCGACGGTGCTTTTTCCAGCAGAATCCTGGCTCCGGTGCTTGATCCTCCAATAATGATGAAACATGCAAAATAGATGAAATAACATAAGTATTGTGTCCCAATATGAAATATATCAATGAATAACAGCAAATTATGATACAAAATAGTGATGCAAATTGGACGTATCACTATCTATATGCAGAGTTGGAGGGTTCTGGCCAGACAGAGGGACAGAGCGGTGCTGGACGAGGTGCGGGATGGGGTTAGGCGACTCCACACAAGGACAAGAGGGGAAGGACAGGAGACGGCGGTTTCCTAGGGGCTGATACTGCTACTTCTGTGTCTTGCTCGGTGTATCGTCTAGAGTCTTATGGGTGTGGTTTATGGACTGTGTGGTCTCTGAACTGTATGATCATTTGGGTGTGTGTTGAGTTTAGGTATCAGACTAGACGTGTGTATTGATGACTTGCCATGATGGCTTTATATATAAAGCCGGGCCATGAGGCCTTCTGTTTAAAAAGGAGGTGGAGGCGGCTACGTTCTCTTCCGGGACGTAGTAGACTGACGGGAAAGATTTAGAGCATCTCCAGTCGGTTTCAAAGCGTCCCCCAAAGGGATTTGGGGGACGCCGGCCAAAAAAACGTCCCAGTCGCGTGCCCATCCCCTGTGTATAGAGTCTCTACCGGAGACGCCGGGCACGACTTTTACACTTACTTTTTGTTTGGAGGTCGAGTTTGGGGGACGTGGCTAGAAAAGGGACCTTCTCCAAACGAAAATTTTGTCCGGACGTCCCCCAAACGACTAATCCGGCGCTTTGCCTGGACATCGTTTGGGGGACGCGACTGGAGATGCTCTTATAGGCAGTTACTAGCAAAAGTGCTCGTGCGTTGTACCGACAGAAACAAATAATAAAACGCTCCAAGAGGACTATTAGTGTTAACACTTTCTCTTTTTGTCACCACCTGTGATGCTAGTCACATTTTATCCTATTTACATAATCGTACCAAATAAGATTCCAAGACGATCCATGTGCAGCCACTTGCAATACCACAAGCTGGTAATGATGGTGTGTCCTATTCTTAAATTTTATTAAGATATGAATTCAAACAAATTTACAGTGAGTACACACATAATATTTTTCTAATGGTTCTAAATTTAGTAAAAACATATGTACGACTCACATCGCTTTGAGAGAAAGCTTTCTTATCGGTCATGGAAGATGCTCTCATATGGAGACCATCTTGTTATAATAATTTTGTTCTTACTAGCTCTCCAATGTTTCTATTATGTTTATTTGAAATACCCAAAAGGTTAAGGGAAAGATTAGATCAATATCGTTCTCGCTTTTCTTTTGGTAAAGTGATCAACATGAAAAAGAAATATCACCTGACTAAGTGGAACATTAAAGATCATGGTGGTATAGGCACTGAAGTACTTGAGATAAAAGAAAAGGTGTTTCCTCAGCAAATGGTTGTTTAAACTACTTAATGAAGGAGTGTGGCGTGAGCTACTGCATAAAAGTACCTACAACAAAAAAACATTATCAAAGTACAAGATAAACCCATAGACTGTCCCTTCTGGAAGGGATTAATGGGAGTGAGGCAAGATTTTTTCAAACGAGGTTCTTTTATCGTAGGTGACGGAGAAAGCACTCGTCTTGGGGAAGATTCTTGCAACACCATACACATATCTCTATGACATTCTGCAACATAATAATGTTATTTGTTGCTTATTTGCTACCAAACTAACCGATAAACATAGGGTTTAGATAAATATTTTTATGTAGTTCTTAATTAGAAAAGTGTTGCTTGCTAAATACAATTTGATTAAAATAAAATGGACGGGTTGTACTAAATGTGTTTTTTGTGGTTCACATGAATCCAATGATCATCTTTTTATTTCCTATCCTTTTGCACGTTCGGTTTGGAGAGTTGTTCATTTTACCTTACATAACTGCACCATCTAATTTACTAATATGTTTGGAAATTGGCTATAGATAATAAAGTTAAGCTCAAATTCGTGTGGGAGTTTTTGCACTAGATTGGGCAATTTGGAACTACCAAAATGATGTTGTTTTTAACAAGACTATTGTTCCAAATTATTTGCAGGTATCTACAGGGCTACCTACTAGACATTTAGATACTGGATGCAATCGATTGATGGCGGTTGCACGGGATTTCTTCAACCAGAATGGCTAGCGGCAACCCATTAGTAAATGATGCACAGGCTTTTTGTATGTTTTTTTCCGCTGGTTGATTCATGTGGAGATATTGAGTGACACATGATTCATAATTCTTTTTTAAACCTAAATTTAAGACTTGATTTGATGAAATAAAAGGTCACGTCCATCACTTTGATGCAGAGGTCGAGGTTATGTTCCCCTTTTCGTAAAAAGAACATGTGTTGCTGGTTGTGTGCTTTTCTTTAGTTCTGAGTCCTTAGAAATCCATGTTGGAACTTTAGCATTCGGAGGCACCGGGGTTCCTTAATTCATGTTTATGTTTCACATGGATACTGAATAAACGTAGTGATTGTGGAACCCAGTGCCTTCTATAAACTATGTCAAAATAAAGACTTGTCTGGCCCGTCTCCGGTCTAGAGTTGCCATTTCATGGTTGAGGATCCCTCATCATTCTAGATACTAGTTCCTTTGTTCTATATTATTTGTCGTTAACTCAGTAAAAATTTGTACTAAATATAATAGCGACCGATCGGTCCGAGTTCTAGTACGCACTTAACTTCCACCTTTCCACCAGCGCTAGCCTCGGAGTAAATCTTGCCGAGAACGACGACTTGGGACGGGTAGCTAGGGGTGGACCTAGCTTAAACTAGCAAGGATCACGGGACACCGGAACAACATTGCTTTCCTTGGTAAATTTTATGCATTTGTAATGTGTGACACCCCTAAATCTATGTAGAAAATATGATTGAATGAGAGAGTGCCATTGGGTTGTTTTTGTCCTACTTCAACCCCGGGAGTAGCTCCTTCGAAGACAATGTCATAGCGGTGCAGCCACAAACACTAGCAGACGAGGGTTACACTTGGCCAGAGCATCTCTCTCTCTCTCTCTCAGCGCCGCCAACTTTGTAGTCAGTCCATAACCACCAGCATGACAACTAATATGAAACAAGTGGAGTATCCAAAACAGAAATAAAGAGGAAAAAACAGAGTTCTGGACATGCACGGAGCCACCGTACAGGTACAGCTACGGCAATACTACAGGGCTACAGGCGGAAGATAGGATGCTACCGCACCCGGGCAAGACGAACAGGCCGACCTACCTGATTTGCGGGTCAATTGTACAACATTATCCGCTGTACATAGTGGGCTGATTCTAGTACATTTGCAGTCCCGAAGTCCACTGGGCTGCCTACTATGAATGAAAATGTAGTCCAAATGTAATACAGTAGACAGAAGGATTCTTGGGCAGTCAGCAACGCGATCCACTTGCCACCAAGATTCCCTAGTGGTTCTCACAAAAGAGAAAAACAAGATTCCCTAGAAAAAAAATGTAACCAAGAAGCGTCGCCTCCAGCGACCCAATAGCCATTTTGCTGCTGATGCTGCTACAGCAGAACACGTTGAGTATTCAAAAAGACATGGAGAAAGAATATATAAAAGCAGCACAGTGCGGTAGCTTGAAAAACAAATGGAAGAAGAATAAAGTGAAGTGGTAGCAGGGCAGATAGATATTCCTGGTCCCAATCAGATTCGATCTTCTCAGGACAATTTCTGTATGTAGAGTAGATGCAAGTTGCAACCACGAGCTTTACTTAATAAACTACAGCGACCAACAGTTTGATTGGAGCATCAAGTCGCTTGGCAAGAAAGAAGAAGTTGAGGGCTAGCTGAAGATTCTCTGCCCAACTGGACGAGACCGCGTGCTTCTGTTTCTTTTTATTTTCTTTCTGAACCAGTAGCAAGATCCGTAAGTCTATTCCCTAAAGTGGTTTCGTAAGAGCATCGCCAACTGCTCATGCAAAATAGGGCACGTAAATGTTGTTTTGGCACACTTGTTTTGGGGTATTAGGGCACACATTAGAGATGATGCAAAGTAGGGTTTTGCTATTTTTCAAATGATGCAAAATAGGGCATCAACCAACACCTCCAAATGTTCAAACTTTGACACACTTCAAACATAATTTGATTTCAACACTATCGATACAGTTTTTCACTTCAATACTTTGGTACATAAACCTTTCGACACTTCGATACATTTCAATATCGACACTACATAGACTTCTACTCTTGCACTAGTTCGACACTAGATAGACCTCAACTATGATGCTACTCCCAAAAGTCGTCATCCTCACCGGAGGAGGCACCAAGTGATTCCCATAAGTCATCTTCCATCTAACTATGCAGTTAGATGTTGACCGTGGAGGGGCCAACCTCCCTTGCGATGTCGAAGCTTGTTTCTTCGTTGCGTCCCTCACATCGCAAAACTCCAGCTCCGCCTTCAAGAACTCCATGTTCTCATGATGAAATCTCTCCATGCGGCCATGGCTTCCTCGTTTTACTCGTGCATGCACAGCTGCAGGTGCGCTTGGCGAGTCTCCCGCTCCTCGTCGCGGGTCACCATCTGAACCCTCGGAGCGAGGAATTCGTCCTCCTGTTGTCTTTGGACCTCTGAAAAGTTTAGCCTGGCGCGCGAGTGTTTTTGAACCTCCACATCGTCGTGTTGTACGCACAGGCAGTGAGCTATGGTGACGCGAAAGTCCCCAGCCACCACCGCTGCCCATCGTGGGTGATCACTGCGGCCCAGCTAGCGGATTGCCGCAGCCGCACGCCGCTGAAGTCGTTGTTGCTTTTCACGCAGCAGCGCGAGCGAACAGGTGCGACATGTACACGAATTGGCTCAAAAAATGTGTGGGAAGGGGGGAGGGGGACGACGCGACTAGATCTGGCAGAGGATAAGCGCGGCGCGGGCGGCGAAAATTTGATGTCGACGTGGGTGAATCTGGGTAGTCTAGCAATGCGGGAAGGTAGGTGGAAGAAGTACGTGTCAAGGTCGGCGATTCTCGGCGGCGTGGCGCAACGGTGTTTCGGTGATGGATGCGGGGTGATGGATGCTCGTAGGCCGGTGGTGCTGTCTCACGTCATGGTGGCGTTGATGGCAGGTCTGACATGGTCAATGCGTTAATCACCCTAGGGGATGGGTTCGAGGAAGAAGGCGGTAGCGACTTCTGCGGTGTGTGCGTTGGCATGCGCTCTGCTTGATTGGATGTGCTTCTCACCTGACAATGGGTGGCTTGGGGAGGCATATGGCTTTTAGATGTTGTGTGCTGGTATAATGTGAAGGTACCTTGGTCCTAAAAGTTAGTTATTTTGCTTTGCATCAACCGGACATGGTTTAGTAAGTCTAGCAACTAGCATGCGTTTACCGCGACTTAAATCCCGACGGATCCATCCAGACCGTCGCTTTCGTGCGAATAAAGAAGACAACAGAACGTGATGTGCCCTACCCCTACCCTCCGTATTGTTAAAAATAATATCGAGAAGCAAACGAGAGAGACAACAAATAATTCAACTGTTTTGTTCCATTGATGATTCACAACTTATATACAAGGGGAAGGGACGCGAATATGGGTCACGTCCGTTCGAAGAGGTGTGAGGAAGGGTTGTGTCTGTTGACAAACCAATCAACATAGAGTATTACATGAGGGAGGATTACCCCTTTAATTAACCTATTAATTAAATCCTAACACTCCCCCTAATCCTTCCTTGTCCTTGTCCTTGGTCATCTCTAGAATCATCATTGGAATCATCTCCTCCAAAAACCCTGTGGGAAAAATATGAGGAGAGTAGTGTGTATGATATGTTGCTAAAACTCCTTAAAAACCCTGGGAAAATAAGGAGAAAATGGTGCAACATATAATGGTTAGATATGCTGTTAAAACTCCTTCAAAACCCAGTGGGAAAATAAGGAGAAAATGACACAGCATATAATTGGTATTGTCTCTTTGCTAACTCAATATGAGAAAAACCTTGTAAAAGGGAAAAACCCATAGAGTTTAGAGAACAATATATGTCGTATATACTTTCCTAAAAACCCCGTTGGGGAAAACAGAAAATATGACATATCATCTTGTGTTGATATTACCTCATTAAAAACCTTGATGAGAACCTGTGTAGTAAACTCATAAAGGGAAAAAGAGTGTAATATGATGCTTTGAACATGATTGATTCAGGAAGATACTCCCCCTGATTCTTGCAATTTTGGAAGCCGTCGCATACCAATTCCATAAAATACTTCTGGAATGTTGAAATTGGTAGAGACTTTGTGAACAAACCAACAACATTATTGTGTGATTTGACTTGCAAGATGTTTATTTCCCAACTCTTCTGAAGTTCATGGAGATAAAACAATCTAGAGGCAATATGCTTAGTGATATTGCTCTTGATGTATCATGTTCGCATCCATGCAACACAAGCAACATTATCTATGTAGATAATGATTGATGGTTCAAGAGAACCAATACCACATGACTCATATATGTGGTTTATCATTCCGTAAAGCTACACGTGTTAACGCGGCTTTGTATTTTAGAATGATTGGTAGGTGCAGTCACCAGAGTCTGTCTCGAAGACATCAATGGAGCGACAATTCTACCATATTGATACACATTGTGGGGATCATTCAAGTAGCCAACATCAGTGTATCCTGATGATATTGGAGTTCACATTTCTCTGAAATTACAAGAATATGTCAAGTAATGTGTGGTGCCTTGGAGATATCCAATGATATTCTTGATTCCCAACCAATTGCGTTGGTGGGTCCAACGGCACTGAGATATGGAACTTCAAGTTCCAACATCCCTTCTACATCATCCCATGGTTTGAGTGAATCTTTCTCTACGTCTAGAGATCGAACAACCCGCATGGGAGATGGATATGACTTGTCCATTTTAAGTTTTTCCAATATTTATAATATAGGCAACTTGGTGTACCATAATACTTGATTGAAGTAGCTCGACTTGTAGTATCAAGCATTGTTTGGGTTAAACCAAATTCTTCATCTCAAATTCCGTCTTTAGGATGATCACGTGCTTCATCATTGCAAGAGAAGTATTTGTGTATGACAAAAACGCATGGGTAATCATCATTGTAGGAGTAATCCTTGGGTATAAGGAACTCACTACATCGGTTGTACCAAAATATACCGACAACAATAAGCCATGTTGTGACTTATTAAGTTTACACAATACATGTTTGAAAGGATCGTATGCCGCACCTAGAGGGGGGGGGGTGAATAGGTGCTAACCAATTTTTAGTTCTTTTTCAATTTAGGTTTGACACAAAGGTAAATTCTCTAGATATGCAACTAAGTGAATTTACCTATATGACAAGGTTATCAACTAAGCAAGATATATCTACGCAATATATAGGAGATAGAGTGGGATAGAGGTAACCGAGAGTGTAGCACGCGTTGACACGGAGATGATTCCCGTAGTTCCCTTCCTTTGCAAGAAGGTACGTCTACGTTTGGAGGTGTGGTTGCTACGCAAGCCAAACCAATAGCCACGAAGGCTTCACTCAGATCTCCGTGAGCAACGCCACGAAGGCCTAGCCCACTTCCACTAAGGGATTTCCTCGAGGCGGAAACCGGGCCTTTACAAGGTTCTTGGGGCACACATCCACAACTGAATTGGAGGCTCCCAAATAACAATACAACAATCAACAACAATACATCAACAACAAATCAACTAGGGAACCAAATAGGAACACTAGCATGAGATCCCTCAAACAAGTGAGGGGGAAATGAAGAACGCTTCGGTGAGGATGTAGATCGGTGGCTTCTCCTTCGAATCCCCAAAGATCAAGGGCTTTGGTTGGGGAGGAAGGAGATCTTGCAAATCTTGTGTTTCTTGAGGTGGCTCTAATGGTGGTGAAGCTTGGCAGATTTCTTGTGCAATAATTGAGCAAGCTTGTCCCGTTGGAGAAGAGAGCTATTTATATGATTGGAGCTCTCAGATCTGACCGTTTGGACCATTTTCGTAACACCGAAGTTCCGGCCAGGCCGGAAGTTCCCGGCGGAAGTACCGGCTGCTGAGAGCCGGAACTTCCGCTCGGAGCAGTCTTCGTCAACCTGTCAAACGGTAAGGGCGGAACTAGGGCGGAACTAGGGCGGAACTTCCGGACCGGAAGTTCCACCAAGTTCGAAATAACGCGAAAACCTTACGGAACATACCGAGCCACATCGCCGACTTTCGAACTTGTCCGAAGTTGGGCGGAGTTCCGCTGACCGAACTGCCATCTTCACCGGAACTTCCGGCGGAGAAGGAAAACTGAATACGAATGATGTGAAGGCCTTCTCAGAGCAACAGGAACTTCCGCTGTTGGCGCCGAACTTCCGCTGAACTAGAAAACCTTCATAGCTTCAGAATAACCACTCCACTTTACCGATCGACAAGGTTTTTCGAAAACTTGTACCTGTCTACATCAACACACATAAATAAATACCTAGTGTTGACATCAAACACACAAAACCCAAAAGGGCGGGAAATGTTCTTTCAATGTTGCATTTCATTTCGATTCAGATTGTGATTCCATCGGGAACCATACATGTCCAAATCTAGTGATCCACATGGATATGTAGTCACTACATCTATCAACTGCATAGATAGATGATTTTGTACTGCCAATGATATAATGTATCGGAAATAGGATTTCACTCGCATCTGGAGATTAGGTCTCGGATCTCTGCGTAAATCCGACCTTGTGCTACAAGCCTTGCTTTCTCACCACCTTGTTATCTCATTCCGTTGCTGGAAGAGAACATATTGAGCCGCATAGGGAATTCATTTGGAGGAGCGAGGCTAATTCTGCTTGGATTGCATCCTTTGATTGTTTCAGTCCAAGCAAGTGGTTTACACTCTGCCATGGCCATGGTCTTTGGATCTGAATCATTATGAAGGATGTTTGCAATCATACAAGAGAAATATTGTCGACATTTGTAGGCTTTAATCATATGATTCTCCAGAATCGATATGGTTGGAGGAAATCTCAAGCACCCATGATGACTCTTCGTGATTTCCCAATACGTGTGAGTCCGGGTGTTCCGACGTCCCAGCCAGTGTGTGCAAGCTGAAGCTGGGTTGTGGAGGTTTCCCTTCCACTGGGTGTATACTACCCATAAGGTGTTAGTCAACGCTTGGTTGATATGCATTTACCGATTCAGAGGATTTCTCCTCGTTTTACCTTGTTGCTTGTAGGAAGCTTGATCCTGGTTAGAGGCCGTACTACTCCTCCTCTTTTCAGAGATAGGGAGTTGAGTGGTTTTTATTGGTACCTCCACTCTTTCGGGCGCATTTCTAGCCGGATTAAAGGATTATATAACACCTTTGAGTTCAGTAAATGAATATGGCAGGTTATTTGCGAACTGTTGCAAATTTGTGAATCCTAGACGTATAGTCTATATTCTTGAGTACGTGGACATGAGGAGGAACGTGGAGTTCCAAATGATTTCCTGGCATTCTAGTTTGGTACTTGAAATCTCCCCCTAATGCCTGGAAATATCCATCCTTCAATATTTGCAATCAGCGTACAAGGCTATGAACGGATCCCTTATGAGGAGTTCAAGGTACTTAGTGATCGACGGAGATCTGTACCCCACATAGATCCCTAATTTGTGGGCCTATGATGTACGCTGCGGTGGTGAGATCGGTACGCGTGAAGCGATTCCGAACTTACGCAGATGGGAAATGCTCGGAGGATTTCCACGTATCAATTGCAGAGGGGAAGTTCTGCGATATGCAGTTAGTTAGTCAAGGGTGTGTAAAGCCGCATGACTTCAAAGTGAAGTTGGTAAAATTTCAACTCATTAACAAAGGTCGTGCAACGAGCCTGATCCTCTTGCTCAGATATTCAACCAAACCTTTTGTGTATGGACATATGTGGAAAAGTGCTGAACTCCAATCTTCGAAAGCCATGCAATAATTATTGGAGGCACATGAAGAGAATTTTGCATTATTGTCCATTTGAATTGATTATAATTCGTTTTCAGTCCACACCATGGTTGGAAGAGGCCACAAATATCACCTCAAATGCATTCGATCGAGGGACTTAAGTGATCCAGCTTTGATCTTGAGGTATATGAGAACCTCAAAATGGGCTACATATCCGATGATTGAGAAAACTTAGCTTCATGCAAATCATGACCAATGGAATTGATTTGTAGGCAACATGTGCTACGGGTTGGTTGTATGTGTAGTACAATCCAAACAATAGAGAGGGTACCTTTTCAAGTACTTGTTCCTCATCCATCGGATTGAATCCCGTAGAAATCTATATATCGAATTGGAGAGTTTCCATTGTGGAAATCTTTATCAAATACATAGAAGGCATTCAATCTTATTCATACTAGAGTGCTGATACAATATATTGTGATGCATGAAATGTTCATGCATTAATTTATCATCAGTAAAGTAAGTAGGATGAAAATGCTATGGCTGAGCATAATCATGGACATGGTGATTCGTAGTGACCCATAGGTCAAGCCTTCCACAAGAATGCCACAATGTGGTGTAGATCTTCAAATTAAAGTTAGTCGCCTCAAAAGAGACAAACCTTTAATTTCCCTAAAACACATGGAGGTTGTCAACCACCTAGTGGTGCCCCACTCTTATGGACATTCTCATCGATCATAGCTTCCACAACCTTATGCTATTTATAACACATGAAGGTAATCACCACAAAATGGTATCAAACCTCTCAGTTGTGCCTGAAAATTAATTCGTAGCTATGATGGCGTCTCATAAGTTGTGTTTGCATGGAAGGTAATCACCAAATTATGCAAGTATTTTGCACAATTCTTTTCATAGCATAACATGGCGATGTTATCGTCGCCAATGTCTTGGTTCCACATTTGATGGAGTACGTAACACTAAAGTCACAACCAATGACAAATGCTATAAAGTTGCGAAGCATTTGGAAAAACTTCATCAAGGTAGTCACCATATGTGTAGACATCATAGTTATAAACGAAAATTATTCGTTGCTATGATACCATGTCATAACTATTGCGCCTTCATTTTTTCTTGAAACACATGGAGATAATCACTACTAACTAGTGTAGACCTCATTCTTATGGAGCTTTTTTAACCTTGTGTTAATTAAAACACATTGAAGGTAATCACCGCATGACGGTGTAGACCTCGCAGTTGTGAACGAAATAAATTCGTTGCCATCATGCAATCCATAAGTTGTGTGCAAAATTGAAGAGGTCATTATGTCATAATGACATAATTTAGACCTTAAGGTAATGGTGCATAGTCTACAGTTATGTAGTAGATGCCACATATCAATTACCTTCTAATTGACAAGTATAAACTTAACATAGTTATGCAAGTGTCATACACTGGGTTACCTGATATTTTCCAAATTTCCAAACAAATTCCATATTCTACTCGAATGATGGAGCCAACATATTGCTTTGCAACAATATTATTGATGTAATACATACCTCATTTTACATGCGTAAAATGATGCATAATTAATTATTATGCAATTCAGTAGGACTAATGGTTTATTTGTGTATTTGCTCTCAAGCCTCGCAAATATCAATAACTTAATGGTCGAACTGCTGAAAACAGCAAGAGTCGAACAAGACTCGATTGCAATTTCCATAAGTCCAAGGGGTAGCTCTCAAAACTTGAAAAGATCTGGGCTGAACCAGAAATTTCACGGACTTTAATGGAATTTTAACACACACGGGGCCGATTTGCAAAATCGCCAACGAGATAGGAATTTCCTTCTCTTGCCGTGCGGTTACCGTTTTCCCAAAGGGAATAACCACCGTCGCCGGTTTCCGGTGCGCCGCCGTGGGGAGGCGTTGTCGCCGGCCGTGCCTCGCCTTGAGCCGCCGTGGTGAGGTATCACTGCCCGCATGGCTACACCTCGAACCGCCGCTACGCCGGGAATCATGGTCGCAGGCAAGCGCAACGACAACCATGAGGCACTGCGAGCCAGGAAGACATCGCCGCTCTTCTGCACGGCGAACAGGCTGTCACAGAGAGCATCGTCGGCTTCAACGACTCAGGCGAACGAGATAGCGGCCAGGAAGAAACCGTCGCGCTGGTAGACGCCTCCGCGTGTAGGAGCACTGCTGCACCGCGACGGTAGTTGCTGCCACGCTGAGTGCCGCCTCGGGCTGGTGTCCTCCGTTGCGGACGCTGCCGTGTTCTGCTGATCGAAAGAGGAAAAACGTACAGATTAGTTCATCTATTTCAGCGAAAAACGAGAAACAACCCATGTGGGCTAATTATTAAACCGATGCATGCAATTGCATGCAGATTGATCCATGGCGATTAATTTTGTTTGCCCTGGAGTAAGGATGAGTCCGTGCTAATCCATCCAGGCCAGCAGGCAGTCGCCATCCATCAAGGTAGTTTCTATTCTGGTTGTTCCTGTACAAGTGCTTAATCTGATGAAACAACTCTTAAATCATTGATTGACACAAACGGACAAAATCCAAATAGCAACTGTGCTGATTGATTTGTCGTCAGACCGGCTTCATGAATGGCAATGATTTGCGCCGCCGCACAACAAATTTTCTGAAGATCCGATTTGTCTTGTCCAAACGGCGGCCACGAATGACTTGCTTCGCAGGACATTGTTTCTCAGATTAGACCAAATGCTCTCGGTAGAATCTATGTGTTGATAACGTGTTAAAAATAATATCGAGAAGCAAACGAGAGAGACAACAAATGATTCAACTGTTTTGTTCCATTGATGATTCACAACTTATATACAAGGGGAAGGGACGCGAATATGCCACGTCCGTCAAGAGTGTGAGGAAGGGTTGTGTCTGTTGACAAACCAATCAACATAGAGTATTACATGAGGGAGGATTACCCCTTTAATTAACCTATTAATTAAATCCTAACACGTATTTCTACCCGCACCTGCAGACCTCTGGTCCGTCCACGTTGTCACCGCGGAATCTGCACTAGAGATTCCTGTGGGCCACGCCAGGCACGTGAACACGCTGATCTGGCTCTTGGGGGCTCGTACCGATCCCACACGTAGCCTCGTCCCCGTCCCTCCGTGGCCATATGGACGGCTGTGCCAGCGCGAACCACGAGGGAGAAGACAATGTCAACACTGACGTGGACCCCTCCGGGAGACGCCCGTCCGGGCCACGTGTCGCCCGACGCGTCTCGTATCTCCCAGCGACCTCGTGCTGCTAGCCAGTCTCCGATAAACTCAGCTAGACCTGGTCCACGGCTCAACTCATCTCTCCCTTCGTGTACATTTCGTGCATCACATCGGTCTCCCCTTGTCAACAGAAAAGGAGCAACAGTCTCCCACCCCATGTGGTTTCGTTCCACTGAACTCCGCTGACTAATTTGCGATCGATCTAGCATCTGCTCCACTAGCAAAATATGGTATCTGCTCCCACTAGCAAGTCTATTATGGTTTCGTCGGTCTAGCGACCCGAATGATCATGCTCAAAAAGGTGCTCAACTAATCCATACATCACATTTAAGGACCATCGATATAATTTTCCACTTTTGGTCCCCATGGAATTTCAAGGCAACGGGAGGTTTGAGACGTATTTTTAGGCTTTCATTTGTGAACATATACTAGAAGATACTCCGCGCGTTGCAGCGAGAATATTCTAAGAAATTATATTATCTAAATGAAATGGTATAATACATACTCCCTCCGTCCCAAATTAGTTGTCCCAAAAAAATTTAAATATGGATGTATCTAGACATGTTTTAGTGTCTTGATGCATCCATATTTTAACAAACTTGAGACAACTAATTTGGGACGAAGGATAGTATGTAATATGAATTGTGTGTACAAGTATGCAATGTTCAATTGGCTAAAATAGTTGAGATGCTAAATTTAATTCATATTATTTTTTATATTTGATGGCTATAAATTAGCTATGTGGATATTTTAATCAAAAAATGGTGACATAGATAGCTTGCATGCAAGGATACATCAATAATGAATGTTAGTGGAGATGACATGGATATTTGATTGGCTAATGGAATAGATGACGTGGATGGCTTGCATGTAAAGATAGACTAACATTAATTGCAGTTAGTGGGGTTTTGCTTTATAAGAAGTATAGATATCCCTCGGTCCACATTTACATGACAAAGCACGCATGTTACGATGTCAACTTTGACAATCAATTTAGCTAATAAAACATAGGTTATTATGCGCTATAAATGTAGACACTAGCCAACTATATGTGATGCATGTGCGAGCTCATAAAATGAAAATAACACCCAATATCCACCTTTGACGTTAGAATAGGAAAATATGGAAATTATGGAGCATATGCACGAAAAAAATGATAATGCATATCAAATTATCGCAGTTCATTTTACGAAAGAACATATTGTAGCTATGAAAGACTAAAACGTGCATGGTATATACTATATAACTAACAAATAGAGAGATGTATATCTTTTAAGTAGTCTGAATTATTATTTTCGGGCTACCATATATCATTAATTCCACCAAAATTGCGTCCGATCCTATGGTACATTGCTGCACTAATGTGTGGCAACCTCCTCCAAACTTTCGTATATCTTACTTCAAAATGCGGCGAGATGAAATCTTCACTGTCAACCTTTGGTACTATGATTCACAAGACCTCATAGGCATCATGTGGCATGAGGATTTTCTTAACCATGTCTTCCTTCCATTCCATTTTGTCACGACCGATAATGTCATTGACTTTTCTAATTCGAGAATTTGGTAAATTCTTGGTAATCTTTAACTCCCCTCTTGGAATACAACAATCCCGCCATGTGCTAACTTTTTCGTCGTTCCTAATTCTTCAAACGATTCCTTTCTTCGGCAATTTGAGCACATAGTTGTTCCCCTGCCAACAGGGTGAGCCTTTTTTTTATGAAATTTGTATCCATAAAGTGCTCCAATAACGTAGTATTCACCCTTCACTAATTCTACACAAAGATTGTCCGAAAATGCAATTAGTCTCTATGCTTGTCTAGCCAACAACACTTGGTTGAGTAGCTTCAAATCCCTAAAGCCCATTCCCCCTTGGTATCTACTTTCAGTGAGATTTTCCTGACCCAGTCTAGTGAATTTGTCTTTGATCATGCTCATCACCCCACAAAAGTTGTCTTATCAACTGCACAAATTTGTTCCACAACTACCTCAAAACTTGAAAATACTTATTTTGTATGCTGTTATCGCTTGCATGAATGACCTGAAAACATTTAGGTGCATCTCAAAGAAGTACAAATCAAGGTAGTTTTCTTTGGAACATTTTGTATAGCCGTCAAAACATTTTATGAAAGAACATAATATAGCTATGAAAGACTAAAAATTTGCATGGTATATACCATATAACTAACAAATAGATCACATTTTCTTCAAGATGTCTATCCTTTTAAGTAGTTTGTATTATTATTTTGAGGCTACCATATGTCATTAATTCCACCGAAATTGTGTCTAATCATATTGTTGCACAAAGGTGTGGCAACCTCCTCCCGACTTTCGTATATCATACTTGTAATAGAGAAACAACCATGCTGATCAAACTGTAACGCCGAACTATCCCCCACATCTTAAAAAATACAAAAGACAAGTATATATATATATAGCGCATGTTCATCACCCAAAGCAGCTCAGAAATCAAATCATTGCCCAACCCACCAGTAACCGGGTTGATTAGGTCTAAAATGGTTCTAATCACCATGTTTCATCTTGGTGTTTTTCGCCGGAGACTCCTATCTATTAGCAATCAAGGGGTCTAAAACATGTTTATAGGCTAACCATCTCTAACCCTTTTAATCAAACCTAGTTTCACACGCTCAAGAACTCTCATCATACTTATCCACATGTGTGAAGTTCCATCCTTTGGCGTTGCTAGAACATCTATATCAGGGTAACACTTTACTTTTAGGACCCGCTAATACACGCATTTTGCATCATCATTATTGCTACATATAGAGTTAGTATTCTTTTTTTTTGAAGTAGTATAGAGTTAGTATTCATTGTTATTTGCCTTCATACATTGTTATTTATGCATTTTTAGATGATTTTCGGGACTTTCCTTCAAAGTCCCCTTCTTTGGTATTTAATTCCTGGGACGCAGAAAACCTCCTTTTTTGTATTTTATTTGTTTCGGAACTTTTTGGACCACAAAAATTCAAGGGAAAATTACCTGATCAGTTTTTCACCCGAATGAAGGCCGTGAGCGAACGAAGCATGCGAGAGGGGCCACGAGGTGCGAACGGCACGAGGTGGCGCAGCCCAACTTCCTGGCCACGCCACCCATGTTTGTTCGCACCTTGGACATCGTTTTGCCCCCCCCCCCCTTTATTCCAGACGTTCCGTTTCGTCCAAAAACCTAAGCCATATTTTTCACGAGATTTATTGTGGAGGCGGCGGAGGCGAAAGTCCTCTCCTATTCCAGGAGAGGGCAGATCGTGCTGCACCGGTGCCTCCGGTGAAGGGGAAAGCGATGCCATCGACATCTCCACTCCTCCTTGGCTTGTGAGGAGGCATCTCCATCAACATCTTCACCAGCACCATCATCACCACCATCACCATCTACGAGAGCGCGTCATCCCCCTCATAGTTTGTGTTGAATTGAACCCCAGATATTGTTTTTAGTGCTACTGCATGCTCGTGATTGGTACTTTGTCATTATTTGGTGGGAAGATTATATATTTAGATTCTGTTGGAACCATTATGCCTCTGGTCCATATAATATTTGCCACTTGTGAGTAGTTCCCCACGTTCCTGAGGGCATAGGATGATCTGGCTATGATTCTATATGATGTGTGATGACCCACAAGTATGGGGGTGTATCGTAGTACTTTCGATAAATAAGAGTGTCGAACCCAACGAGGAGCAGAAGGTGTTGACAAGCGCCGATGAAGGATTCACAGAAATCTACTACAAGTTTTCGTGGGTTTTGATATAGCAGATAAATAAAGTACAAGTAAGTAAAATGCGAGAGTAATAATTGCAGCGAGTGGCCCAATCCTTTTAGCACAAAGGACAAGCCGGTTTGTTTACTTATAATGACCAAACGTTCTTGAGGACACACGGGAATTTAGTCTAGTGCTTTCGCTTCATATAGTTGATTAATATTCATTGTTTTGATAAGTGTTGTGTGGGTGAACCTATGCTAATGCACCGCCCCTTGCTAGGACTAATACATACTTGTGATTATACCCTTTGTAAGCATCCGCAAATACAAGAAAGTAATTAAGATAAATCTAACCACGCCTTAAACTCTGAGATCCTGCTATCCCTCCCGCATCGATATACTAACGGGGGTTCATGTTGTTGTCACCGCAACCCCACAATTAGCAAACGAATACAAGATGTACTCCCTAGGCCCATAAAGGTGAAGTATCATGTAGTCGACGTTCACATGACACCACTAGAAGAATAACACCACAACTTAAATATCAAACCATTAAATATTACTCAACATAGTTCACTACTAACATTTAGACTTCACCCATGTCCTCAAGAACTAAACGAACTACTCACGAGACATCATATGGAACATAATCAGAGGTGATATGATGATGAATAACAATCTGAACATAAACCTTGGTTCAATGGTTTCACTCAATAGCATCAATAACAAGTATTAATCGACACCGGGAAGTTTTCCCTATCAAACAATCAAGATTTAACCCTAGATGTTACAACGGTGACGAGGTGTGATGTCTACGGGGTGTTTATTCCTGTAGACAGTGTGGGCCTCCAAGAGCAGTAGGTTTGTAGAACAAAGAGCAAGTTTCCCTAAGTGGATTACCCAAGGTTTATCGAACTCAGGAGGAAGAGGTCAAAGATATCCCTCTCATGCAACCCCGCAACCACAAAAGCAAGAAGTCTCTTGGGTCCCCAACACACCTAATAGGTGTACTAGTTCTCGAAGAGATAGTGAAATACAAGTGGTATGAATGAATATGAACAAAGTAGTACCTGGCGTAAAGCAGCTTGTCAAGGCAGCTTGATGGTAGTAATATTGGTGGAAGTAAACATGCAAAAAGAGTAACGCAAGAAACAAGAAATGTGCTATGATGGCGTATTTAGGAACAAGGCCTACGGATTAGACTTTCACTAGTGGACACTCTCAACTTTGATCACATAACAGAATAGATAAATGCATACTCTACACTCTCTTGTTGGATGATGAACACATTACGTAGGATTACATGAACCTCAATGCCGGAGTTAACAAGCTCCACAATTAAATGTTCATATTTAAATAACCTTAGAGTGCATGAAAGATCGAAACGACTAAACCAAGTACTAACATAGCATGCACACTGTCACCTTCATGCTTATGTAGGAGGAATAATACACATCAATACTATCATAGCAATAGTTAACTTCGCAATCTACAAGAGATCATGATCATAGCATAAACCAAGTACTAACACCGTGCACACACCGTCACCATTACATCGTGCAGGAATAAAACTACTTTAATAACATTGCTAGAGTAGCACATAGATAAATTGTGATACAAACACATTGCAATCATAAAGAGATATAAATAAGCACTTCACTATGCCATTCATAATAGTGAATAAGTATTCTGTGAAATATAGCCTAAGAGACCCACACGGTGCACACACTGTCACCTTTACACACGTGGGACAAGGAGTCTCCGGAGATCACATAAGTAAAACTCACTTGACTAGCATAATGACATCTAGATTACAAGCATCATCATATGAATCTCAATCATGTAAGGCAGCTCATGAGATTATTGTATTGAAGTACATAGGAGAGAGATGAACCACAGCTACACCGGTACAGCCCCGAGCCTCATGGAGAACTACTCCTCCTCATGGGAGCAGCAATGTGATGAAGATGGCGGTGGAGATGGCAGCGGGTGTCGATGGAGAAGCCTTCCGGGGCATCTTCCCCGTCCGCAGGGTGCGGAACAGACTCCCTGTCCCCCGCATCTTGGCTTCGCGATGGCGGCGGCCTGGAAGGTTTCGCGCACGTGGGCTTCCTCTCGTAAGGGCTTTCGGGCGGGCTTATATAGGCTAAGGGCAGCGTCGTAAGGTCGAAGAGGGCGCGACACCATAGGGTGGCGCTGGCCACACCCAGGCCGCGCCGGCCTATGGTCCGTGGGCCTGTGGCCCCCTCTCGTTTCCTTCCCGGTGTCGGAAGCTTCGTGGAAAAATAGGAACTCATGCTGATTTCGTCCAATTCCGAGAATATTTCGTTACTAGGATTTCTCTGGAAACCAAAAAAGCAAATGAATCGGCACTCGGCATCTCGTCATAGGTTAGTTCCGGAAACGCATAAATATGACATATAATGTGTATAAATCATGTAGTATCATCAATAAAGTAGCATGGAACATAAGAAATTATCGATACGTTGGAGACGTATCAGATCCTCAGTTAGTTCTGCTTCGTCCCGAGGTGTAAAAACGATAACAAAGATAATTTCTCTAAGTGACATGCCATCATAATCTTGATCATACTATTGTAAACATATGTAATGAATGCAGCGATCAAAACAATGGTAATGACATGAGTAAACAACTGAATCATAAAGCAAAGACTTTTCATGAATAGTACTTCAAGACAAGCATCAATAAGTCTTGCATAAGAGTTAAATCATACAAAGCAATAAATCAAAGTAAAGGTATTGAAGCAACACAAAGGAAGATTAAGTTTCAGCGGTTGCTTTCAACTTATAACATGTATATCTCATGGATATTGTCAACATAAAGTAATATAACAAGTGCAATATGCAAGTATGTAGGAATCAATGCACAGCTCACACAAGTGTTTGCTTCTAAGGTGGAGAGATAGGTAAACCGACTCAACAATAAAAGTAAAAGAATGGTCCTTCAAAGAGGAAAGCATCGATTGCTATATTTGTGCTAGAGCTTTTATTTTGAAAACATGAAACAATTTTGTCAACGGTAGTAATAAAGCATATGAGTTATGTAAATTATATCTTACAAGTTGCAAGCCTCATGCATAGTATACTAATAGTGCCCGCACCTTGTCCTACTTAGCTTGGACTACCGGATCTTCGCAATGCCATGTTTCAACCAAGTGTCACAAAGGGTACCTCCATGCCGCCTGTACAAAGGTCTAAGGAGAAAGCTCGCATTTTGGATTTCTCGCTTTGATTATTCTCAACTTAGACATCCATACCGGACAACATGGACAACAGATAATGGACTCCTCTTTAAATGCATAAGCATGTAGCAATAATTATTATTCTCATATGAGATTGAGGATATATGCCCAAAACTGAAACTTCAACCATGATTCATGGCTTTAGTTAGCTGCCCAATGTTCTTCTCTAACAATTTGCATGCTCCAATCATTAAGGTGATAGATCCTTCAGACAAGACAGACATGCATAGCAACTCACATGATATTCAATAAAGAGTAATTGATGGCGTCCCCAAAGCATGGTTATCGCACAACAAGCAACTTAATAAAAGATAAAGTGCATAAGTACATATTCAATACTACGAGTAGTTTTAAGGCTATTTTGTCCCATGAGCTATATTGCAAAGGTGAATGATGGAATTTTAAAGGTAGCACTCAAGCAATTTACTTTGGAATGGCGGAGAAATACCATGTAGTAGGTAGGTATGGTGGACACAAATGGCATAGTAGTTGGCTCAAGGATTTGGATGCATGAGAAGTATTCCTCTCGATACAAGGTTTAGGCTAGCAAGGTTATTTGAAGCAAACTCAAGGATGAACCGGTGCAGCAAAACTCACATAAAATACATATTGTAAACATTATAAGACTCTACACTGTCTTCCTTGTTGTTCAAAACTCAATACTAGATATTATCTAGACCTTAGAGAGAACAAATATGCAAACCAAATTTTAGCAAGCTCTATGTATTTCTTCATTAATGGGTGCAAAGCATATGATGCAAGAGCTTAAACATGAGCACAACAATTGCCAAGTATCACATTATCCAAGACATTTTAGAATTACTACATGTAGCATTTTCCAATTCCAACCATATAACAATTTAACGAAGAGGAAACTTCGCCATGAATATTATGAGCTAAGAACACATGTGTTCATACGAACCAGCTGAGCGTGTCTCTCTCCCACACAAGGATGAACTTATTCAGAGAACTAAGATAACAAAACAAAAATAAAAGCACACACAGACGCTCCAAGTAAAGTACATGAGATGTGACCGAATAAAAATATAGTTTCAAGAGAAGGAACCTCGATACTTTGTCGATGAAGAAGGATGCCTTGGCATCCCCAAGATTAGACGCTTGAGTCTTCTTAAAATATGCAGGGATGAACCACGGGGCATCCCCAAGCTTAGACTTTTCATTCTTCTTGATCGTAGTATATCATACTCCTCTCTTGACCCTTGAAAACTTCCTCCTCACACCAAACTTCAAGCAAACTCATTAGAGGGTTATGCATAATCAAAAATTCACATGTTCAGAGGTGACACAATCATTCTTAACACTTCTGGACATTGCACATAACTTCTGAAAGTTAATGGAACAAAGAAACTCATTCAACTTAACAAAAGCGGCAATGCGAAATAAAAGGCAGAATCTGTCAAAAACAGAACAGTCCGTAAAGACGAATTTTAAATGGCACTAGACTTGCTCAAATGGAAAACTCAAAACTAATGAAAGTTGCGTACATATCTGAGGATCACGCTGTAAATTGCAGATTTTTTCTGAATTTTCTACAGAGATTTAGCCCAGATTCGTGACAGACAGCAATGCTGTTTCGCAGCGATCCCAAATATAACATCAACTTTAACATAGAAACTTTACTTGGCACAAAAACATGATAAGGAGAGGTTGCTACAGTAGTAAACAACTTCCAAGACACAAATATAAAACAAAGTACTGTAGTAAAAAACACGTGGTTATCTCCCAAGAAGTTCTTTCTTTATAGCCATTAAGATGGCTCAGCAGTTTTAATGATGCACTCGCAAGAAATAGAAGTTGAAGCAAAAAGAGAGCATCAAGAGGCAAATTCAAAACACATTTAAGTCTAACATGCTTCCTATGCATAGGAATCTTGTAAATAAACAAGTTCATGAAGAGCAAAGTAACAAGCATAGGAAGATAAAACAAGTGTAGCTTCAAAAATTTCAGCACATAGAGAGGTGTTTTAGTAACATGAAAATTTTTACAACCATATTTTCCTCTCTCATAATAACTTTCAGTAGCATCATGAGCAAACTCAACAATATAACTATCACATAAAGCATTCTTATCATGAGTCTCATGCATAAAATTACTACCTCCACATAGGCATAATCATTTTTATTAATTGTAGTGGGAGCAAATTCAATAAAGTAGCTATCAAATATAGGAGGTATATTGTAATCATAATCAAATTTATCCTCCATAACAGGTGGTAACAAAAGACTACTATCATTATAATCATCATAAATGGGAGGCAAAGTATCATCAAAGTAAATTTTCTCCTCAATGCTTGGGGGACTAAAATATCATGCTCATGCCAGCTTCCCCAAGCTTAGAATTTTCCATAGCATTAGCAACAATAGTGTTCAAAGCATTCATATTAATATGTTCCATGGGTTTTTTAATTTTTGCATCAAACCATCCATGTCTTAAATCAGGAAATAGAATAAAAAGGTCATTGTTGTCCATCATGCCTAACTAGTGTAAACAAGAAACCAAATGTCGCAATTGCAGAGTCTAAAGGAAATAGCTTCGAGCACACACACAATGGTGCCAGAAAAGCACTACTGGAACCGAAGTATGAATGCCTTTACCTTTCCTCCTAAGAATTCTACTAAAAGTACTTGATGTCTACTAGTGTTTCTATTCTGTAGAAATGTTGGGCCTCCAAGAGCAGAGGTTTGTAGAACAAGTTTCCCTTAAGTGGATTACCCAAGGTTTATCGAACTCAGGAGGAAGAGGTCAAAGATATCCCTCTCATGCAACCCTGCAACCACAAAGCAAGAAGTCTCTGTGTCCCCAACACACCTAATAGGTGCACTAGTTCGGAGATAGTGAAATACAAGTGGTATGAATGAATATGAACAGAGTACGGTGCCGGTGCAGCTTGTCTGGCAATGCTGATGGTAGTAATATTAAGGGAAGTAAACATAGTAGTAACGCAAGAAAACAGAACAAGCATGATGGCAGTTTAGAACAAGGCCTAGGGATTAGACTTTCACTAGTGGACACTCTCAACTTTGATCACATACATAATAGATAAATGCATACTCTACACTCTCTTGTTGGATGATGAACACATTACGTAGGATTACACGAACCCTCAATGCCGGAGTTAACAAGCTCCACAATTAAATGTTCATATTTAAATAACCTTAGAGTGCATGAAAGATCGAAACGACTAAACCAAGTACTAACATAGCATGCACACTGTCACCTTCATGCTTATGTAGGAGGAATAATACACATCAATACTATCATAGCAATAGTTAACTTCGCAATCTACAAGAGATCATGATCATAGAATAAACCAAGTACTAACACGGATGCACACACTGTCACCATTACATCGTGTAGGAGGAATAAACTACTTTAATAACATTGCTAGAGTAGCACACAGATAAATTGTGATACAAAACACATTGCAATCATAAAGAGATATAAATAAGCACTTCACTATGCCATTCATAACAATGAATAAGTATTCTGTGAAATATAGCCTAAGAGACCCACACGGTGCACACACTGTCACCTTTACACACGTGGGACAAGGAGTCTCCGGAGATCACATAAGTAAAACTCACTAGCATAATGACATCTAGATTACAAGCATCATCATATGAATCTCAATCATGTAAGGCAGCTCATGAGATTATTGTATTGAAGTACATAGGAGAGAGATGAACCACATAGCTACCGGTACAGCCCCAGCTCGATGGAGAACTACTCCTCCTCATGGGAGCAGCAAGATGAAGATGGCGGAGATGGCAGGTGTCGATGGAGAAGCCTCCGGGGCACTCCCGTCCCACAGGTGCCCGAACAGACTCCTGTCCCCCGATCTGCTTCGCGATGGCGGCGGTCGGAAGGTTTCGTACCGTGGCTTCCTCCGTAAGGGTTTTCGGCGGTGGGCTTTATATAGGCGGAAGGGCAGCGCGAAGGTCGAAGAGGCGGCGACACCATAGGGTGGCGCGGCCACACCTGTGCCGCGCGCCTATGGTCCGCAGGGCCCGTGGCCCCCTCGGTCCTTCCCGGTGTTCCGAAGCTTCGTGGAAAAATAGGAACTCCGGGCGTTATTTCCTTAATTCCGAGAATATTCCGCTAGGATTTCAAACCAAAACAGCAGAATCAGAACGGCACTTCGCATCTCACAATAGGTTATTCCTGAACGGACAATATGACATATAATGTGTATAAATCATGTAGGTATCATCAATAAAGTAGCATGGAACATAAGAAATTATCGATACGTTGGAGACGTATCAATGTGGCGGTGGGATGGCGGTGTAGATGGTGGAGATGATGATGATGATGATCCCAATGATGTCCAGCTCGATGACGGTGGCGATGGCGTCGATTTCCCTCCGGGAGGGAATTTCTCCTAGCGGATTCCTGCCCGCCGGAGAGCTCTTTTATCTCTGGTGTTTCTCCGCCCCGCAGAGGCGGCCGTGTCTATTCTCGTTTATCCCCCGTACCTTAGGTTTTCGGGAGAAGAAGTACGAAGGGGGCTGTGGGCCCCTCCCCACAAGGCGGCGCGCCAGGCCTGGCCCGCGCCGGCCTATGGGGGGCCCATGGCGCCCTCCTCGGCCCTCCTTTGGCTTCCTATTTCTAGAAAATAAGATGTTTCTCTAATTTATGAAATTGTTGTGAAATATGGTCCTCGACGTATTTTTCAGCATAATCCTACCCGGAATAATTCTCCAATAATCATGAAACATGCAAAAATAGATGAAATAACATAAGTATCATCTCTAAACATGAAATATATCAATGAATAACAAGAAATTATGATATAAAATAGTGATGCAAGACGTATCAACTCCCCCCAAGCTTAGACCTCGCTTGTCCCAAGCGAAACTGAGCTCAATGAACAAGACCACATGTTCATGGAGTGAAGAGTCGATAAATAAAATACGGACAAGAAGCATCATATTGATTCCAAGGTATTCTAGTAAACATCCTCCTTATATAACTCAACTTGAAATAAGTAAAGAGAAATCACAAATAGAGGTGCATAGGAAATCATAAACGGTTATGGCAAACTTTGTTCTTGGTCAGAGAACTATTAACGGATTGTACTTATCTTCTAAGCAAAGCCTTTATATCAGAATTTATATGGCAGGGCTTTCATCCTTAATCATAATAATCTCCTCATAATCATTGATAGCTTTCAAAGTCATATCATTCAGATAAAATTTGTACTAAACAAGAAAGCATAAAAGGCATGACTAACTAAATCATAGCATAAATGGTTGGATCACAACAACTCAATTGCTTGCTTGAGATAGAGGGAAATAGGTGATACGCGCGAAGCACACGTCCGTTGGGAACCCCAAGTGGAAGGTATGATGCGTATAGAAGCAAGTTTCCCTCAGTAAACCAAGGTTATCGAACCAAAGAGGAGCCAAGAAGCACGTGAAGGTTGTTGGTGGAGGAATGTAGTGCGCCGCACCAATTCCGGCGCACATGGAACCCGCACAACACAATCAGAGTACTTTGCGAATGTTGAGGCTTGTCAATCTCACCGCTTGCTGAAAACAAAAAGGATTAAGCGTATCGAGTGGAAGATGATAATTGTTTGCGAAGAACAGTAATAGCAGTAGAATGTATTCAGATGTAAAGAATGGACCGGGGTCCATAGTTCACTAGTGGTATTTCTCCAATAAGATAACTAACATGTCGGGTGAATTACAAAGTAGCAATTGACAAATAAAGATTCAATACATATCAACGATGATTACTATGTGATTTAACCAGGGCATTACGACAAAGTCATAGACCGCTATCCAGATGCATCTATGCCTAAATAATCCACTCCTCAGGTTATCATCCGAACCCCTTCCAGTATTAAGTTGCGAACAACAGATAATTGCATTAAGCATGGTGCGTAATGTAATCAACACAAATATCCTTAGACAAAGCATCAATGTTTTACCCCTAGTAGCAACAAGACCTCCACAACCTTAGAACCTACCGTCACGGTCCCACATTTAATGGAGGCATGAACCCACTATCGAGCATAATTACTCCCTCTTGGAGTTACAAGTATCAACTTGGCCAGTGCCTCTACTAGCAACGGAGAGCATGCAAACATAAACAACACATATATGATAGATTGATAATCAACTTAACATAGTATTCTCTATTCATCTGATCTCACCAAACACAACATGTAGCATTACAAATAGATGATCTTGATCATGTTAGGCAGCTCACAAGATCTATAACAATGAAAGCACAAGCGAAGAAGACAACCATCTAGCTACTGTGCTATGGACCCATAGTCCAAGGATGAACTACTCACGCATCAATCCGAGGCGGGCATGATGATGTAGAGCTCCCTCCTATGATGATTCCCCTCTCCTACAGGGTGCCGGAGGCGATCTCCGAATCCCCCGAGATGGGACGGGCGGCGGCGGCCTTCCTCAAGCAATGCTCTCCGTATCGGTGGCTCTTTGCATGTGGGTTTCGACGAGGCTTACAGGCGGAAGGGCAGGTCAAGTGGCGGCACGAGGGCCCACACCACAGCCAGCGGCCGTGGCCTGGGCCGCGCCGCCTGGTGTGGCCACCCGTGGCCCCACTTCGTCTCCTCTTCGGTCTTCTGGAAGCTTCGCGAAAATAGGACCCTGGGCGTTGATTTCGTCCAATTCGAGAATATTTCCTTACTAGGATTTCTGAAACCAAAAACAAAAAAACAAGAACTGCACTTCAGATCTTGTTAATAGGTTAGTGCCGGAAAATGTAAAATAACGTTGTAAAGTATGTATAAAACATTCAAGTATTGTAATAAAAGTAGCATGGAACATAAGAAATTATAGATACGTTTGAGACGTATCAAGCATCCCCAAGCTTAGTTCCTACTCGTCCTCGAGTAGGTAAACGATAACACAAATAATTTCTGAAGTGACATGCTACCAACATAATCTTGATCAACATTATTGTAAAGCATATGAGATGAATGGAGTGATCTGAACAAAAGATTGCTAACAAAGATAATGACTAAGCAAATGAATCATATAGCAAAACTTTTCATGAATAGTACTTTCAAACAAGTATCAATAAGACTTGCATAAGAGATAACTCATAAGCAATAAATTCATAGTAGAATGCATTGAAGCAACACAAAGGATGATTAAGTTTCAGCAATTGCTTTCAACTTGTCATGTATATCTCATGGATATTTTTCAACATAGAGTAATATAATGCAATAAGTAAACATGTAAGAATCAATGCACACTTAACACAAGTGTTTGCTTCTAAGATAGAAGGAATGGGTAAACTGACTCAACAATAAAGTAAAAGATTGGCCCTTCGCAGAGGGAAGCATTGATTACTATTTTTGTGCTAGAGCTTTTGTTTTGAAAACATAGAAACAATTTTGTCAACGGTAGTAATAATTCATATGTGCTATGCATAATACTTCCTACAAGTTGCATGCCTCATGCATAGAGTACCAATAGTGCTCGCACCTTGTCCTACTATCTCGGAAAACACGGATTCTCATCGCATAACATATGTTTCAACCAAGTGTCACAAAGGGGTACCTCTATGCCGCCTGTACAAGTGTCTAAGGAGAAAGCACGCATTGATTTCTCTTTGATTATTCTCAACTTAGACATCCATACCGGACAACATAGACAACAGATAATGGACTCCTCTTTTAATGCTTAAGCATTCAACAATAGTTAATATTCTCATAAGAGATTGAGGTTGTATGTCCAAACCGAAACTTCCACCATGATACATGGCTTTAGTTAGCGGGATGTTCTCTCTAACATATGCATACTCAAACCATTTGACATGAAATCCACTACTTCAGACAAGACGAACATGCATAGCATCTCACATGATATCCAACAAAGGTAAAGTTGGATGGCGTCCCCAAAAACATGGGCCGCTCAACAAGCAACTTATAAAAATTAAGACACATAACTACATATTCATCACCACAATAGTTTTTAAGCTATTTGTCCCATGAGCTATATATTGTAAAGGTAGATGAATGAAATTTAAAGGTAGCACTCAAGTAATTTACTTTGGAATGGCAGAAAAATACCACATAATAGGTAGATATGGTGGACACAAATGGCATGGAGTTTGGCTCAAGGTGTTTGGATGCACGAGAAGCATTTCCTCTCAGTACAAGGTTTGGGCTAGCAAGGTTGTTTGAAGCAAACACAAGTATGAACAGATACAGCAAAACTCACACAAGAACATATTGCAAGCATTATAAGGCTCTACACTTTCTTCCTTGTTGTTCAAACACTTTACCCAAAAATATCTAGACTTAGAGAGATCAATCATGCAAACCAAATTAAACAAGCTCTACAGTAGTTCTTCATTAATGGATTAAACTACATGATGCAAGAGCTTAAACATGATCTAAGAGAGCTCAAACAATTGCCAAATTGTCAAACCATATGCATCATTTTCCAATTCCAACCATATAGCAATTTAACGAAGCAATAAGCTTTCGCCATGAACATTAAAGCACAATTAAGAACACAAGTGTTCCATAAGAAAAAGCGGAGCGTAATATCTCCAATATAAGAATGGCGAGATCCAACTTTATTCAAAACAAAACAAAAATAAAAACAAACCGACGCTCCAAGTAAAGAACATAAGAATGTGACGAATAAAAATATAGTTTCACTAGAAGTGACCTGATAATGTTGTCGATGAAGAAGGGATGCCTTGGGCATCCCCAAGCTTAGATGCTTGAGTCTTCTTAAAATATGCAGGGATGACCGGGGCATCCCCAAGCTTAGACCTTTCACTCTTCTTGATCATAGTATATCATCCTCTTCTCTTGACCCTTGAAAACTTCCTTCACACAAACTTCAGCAAACTCATGAGAGGGTTAGTGCTTAACCACAAATTCATATATTCAGAGGTGACACAATCATTCTTAACACTTCTGGACATTGCACAAAGCTTCTGAAAGTTAATGGAACAAAGAAACTCATTCAACATAGCAAAAGCGGCAATGCGAAATAAAAGACAGAATCTGTCAAAAACAGAACAGTCCGTAAGATGCTTGACTGGGCACTTAACTTGCTCAAATGGAAAAACTCATAACTAATGAAAGGCGTATATATCTGAGGATCACGTCGTAATTTTGCAGATTTTTGAATTTTTTACAGAGACTTATGCGATTCGTGACAGACAGAATGCTGTTTCTCAAGCAGCGATCCCAAATATAACATCAACTTTAGCATAGAAACTTTACTTGGCACAAAAACATGATAAGGAGAGGTTGCTACAGTAGTAAACAACTTCCAAGACTCAACAAAACAAAAATTGCTGTAGTAAAATAAACACATGGGTTATCTCCCAAGAAGTGCTTTTCTTTAACGCCATTCAGCTAGGCGCAGAAAGTGCAAATCAAGTAACATCAAGAGATGGAGCATTAACATCATAGCTTGTTCTAATAATAGAATCAAAAGGCAACTTCATTCTCTTTCTAGGGAAGTGTTCCATACCTTTCTTGAGAGGAAATTGATATCTAATATTACCTTCCTTCATATCAATAACAGCACCAACGGTTCGAAGAAAAGGTCTTCCTAACACAATAGGACAAGATGCATTGCATTCGATATCCAAGACAACAAAATCAACAGGGACAAGGTTATTGTTAACCGTAATGCGCACACTATCAATCCTCCCCAAAGGTTTCTTTTTAACATTATCGGCAAGATTAACATCCAAATAACAATTCTTCAATGGTGGCAAGTCAAGCATATCATAAATCTTCTTAGGCATAACAGAAATACTTGCACCAAGATCACATAAAGCATTACATTCAAAGTCATTGAATTTCATTTTAATGATGGGCTCCCAACCATCTTCTAACTTCCTAGGAATAGAAGCTTCAAGTCTTAATTTCTCTTCCCTAGCTTTAATGAGAGCATTTGTAATGTGTTTTGTAAAGGCTAAATTTATAGCACTAGCATTGGGACTTCTAGCAAGTTTTTGTAAGAACTTTATAACTTCAGTAATATGACAATCATCAAAGTCTAAACCATTATGTTCTACACAGCAATGGAATCATTGTCACCAATATTTTGAAAAATTTCAGCAGTTTTATCACAAAGCAGCTTTCAGCAGCCAGTGCTTTGTGCGCTTTGCACTAGGAGTAGAAACATTGCCAACACCAATTATTTTACCATTGATAGTAGGAGGTGCAGAAACATGTGAAGAATTAACATTACTAGTGATGGTAATAGTCCATACTTTAGCTACATTAT
The DNA here is from genome assembly GCA_030979885.1 of Lolium multiflorum. Lineage (NCBI taxonomy): Eukaryota > Viridiplantae > Streptophyta > Magnoliopsida > Poales > Poaceae > Lolium > Lolium multiflorum. Next base: position 9,637 of record JAUUTY010000240.1, on the reverse strand, counting down.
TTTCTTTAGCAAGTTTTTCTTTTTCTTCTCTATCCCACCTAGCATGCAATTCAGCCAACATTCTAATATTATCATTAATTCGAACTTGGATGGCATTTGTTTTAGCAAACCTAGCATCTTTAACTTCCTCAGGCATAACTTTCAATTTTAAAAGATCAACATCAAGAGCAAGACTATCAACCTTAGAAGCAAGAATATCAATTTTACCAAGCTTTTCTTCAACAGTTTTATTGAAAGCAGTTTGTGTACTAATAAATTCTTTAAGCATCACTTCAAGACCAGAGGGTACACTCTTATTATTATTGTAAGAATTACCATAAGAATTACCATAACCATTACTATTATTAGAAGGATATGGCCTAAAGTTGTTGTTACCGTAATTATTCCTATAAGCATTGTTGTTGAAATTATTGCTCTTAATGAAATTCACATCAACATTTTCTTCTTGAGCAACCAATGAAGCTAAAGGAACATTATTAGGATCAATATGAGATCTACCATTTGCAAGCATAGACATAATAGCATCAATCTTATCACCCAAAGAAGAGGTTTCTTCAATAATTTACCTTCTTACCTTGAGGAGTTCTTTCAGTATGCCTTCAGAGTAATTGATCATCATATCATCAAGTAATTTAGTTGCGGCTCCCAGGGTGATGGACATAAAGTACCTCCAGCAGCTGAATCCAAAAGGTTCCTCGAGGAAAAATTCAACCCTGCATAAAAGGTTTGGATGATCATCCAAGTAGTCAATCCTTGGGTTGGGCAATTCTTTACCAAAGATTTCTCTCCCATGCTTGAGCAACATGTTCATTATCAAATTGTTTAAAATTCATTATGCTACTTCTCAAAGATATAATCTTAGCAGGAGGATAATATTTACTAATAAAAGCATCTACATTTAGTCCATGAATCATTACTATTTTTAGGCAAAGAAAGCAACCAATCTTTAGCTCTTCCTCTTAATGAGAAAGGAAACAATTTCAGTTTGATAATATCACCATGTATATCCTTATACTTTTGCATTTCACAAAGTTCAACAAAATTATTAAGATGGGCAGCAGCATCATCAGTAACACCAGAAAATTGCTCTCTCATAACAAGATTCAATAAAGCAGGTTTAATTTCATAGAATTCTGCTAGTAGCAGGTGGAGCAATAGGAGTACATATAAAATCATTATTATTTGTGCTAGTGAAATCACACAACTTAGTATTTTCAGGAGTACCCATTATAACAGTAATAAAGTAAACTAGGCAAATAAAGTAAAGACAAGTAACTAATTTTTTTTGTGTTTTTGATATAGAGAACAAGACAGTAAATAAAGTAAAGCTAGCAACTAATTTTTGTGTGTTTTGTTTAAGTGCAAGAAACAAAGTAGTAAATAAAATAAAGCAAGACAAAAACAAAGTAAAGAGATTGGAAGTGGAGACTCCCCTTGCAGCGTGTCTTGATCTCCACGGCAAGAAAAAGAGGCTTTGATACGCGCGGGCACACAGTCCGTTGGGAACCCCAAGTGGAAGGTATGATGCGTATAGAAGCAAGCTCCTCAGATGAAACCAAGGTTATCAACCAGTAGGAGCCAAGAAGCACGTGAAGGTTGTTGGTGGAGGAATGTAGTGCGGCGCACCAAAGGAAACCGGCGCCAACGTGGAACCTGCACAACACAATCAAAGTACTTTGCCCCAACGTAACAAAGAGGTTGTCAATCTCACCGGCTTGCTGAAAACAAAGGATTAAGCGTATCGAGTGGAAGATGGTGTTGTTTGCAAAGAACAGTAAAAGCCAGAGAATGTATTCAGATGTAAAGAATGGACCTGGGTCCATCTCACTAGTGGTGTCTCTCCAATAAGATAACTAACATGTTGGGTGAACAAATTAATGAGCAATTGACAAATAAAGATTCAATACATATCAACGATGATTACTATGAGATTTAATCGATAATTTCTTATGTTCCATGCTACATTATTGATGATATCTACATGTTTTATACACATTATATGTCGTATTTACGCCTTTTCTGGAACTAACCTATTAACAAGATGCCGAAGAGCCACTGTTTTCTTTTTTTGGTTTCGAAATCCTAGTAAGGAAATATTCCTAATTGACGAAATCAACGCCCGTGTTCCTATTTTGCCCGGCATTCAACACCCGAGAGCCATCGAGAGGGGCCACGTGGGGCCCACACATGGTGGCGCGCCGTGCCCCGGCTACGCCGCCCCTTTGTCGCCCCACTGCACCCTTCCGAGGCTGCCCTTTCGCCACTTAAAGCCTCCGTCGCTAAACCCTGCATCAGAGCCACGATACGAAAACCTTCCGAGACGCCGCCGCCGCGAATCCTATCTCGGGGATCAGAGATCGCTCCGGCACCTGCCGGAGAGGGGATTCTCCCGGAGGACTCTTCTCGCCATGATAACCTCCGGGAGGATGAGTGAGTAGTTCACCCTGCTATGGGTCCATAGAGTTGCCAGATGGTCGTCTTCTCCTAATTTTGCTTCATTGTTGGATCTTGTGAGCTGCCTAACATGATCAAGATCATCTATCCTAATTCTATATGTTGTGTTTGTCGGGATCCGATGGATAGAGAATACTATGTTATGGTGATTATCAATCTATTACTTATGTGTTGTTTATGATCTTGCATGCTCTCCGTTATTAGTAGAGGCTCTGGCCAAGTTTTTGCTCTTAACTCCAAGAGGGAGTATTTATGCTCGATAGTGGGTTCATGCCTTCATTGACACCTGGGACAGTGACAGAAAGTTCTAAGGTTGTGATGTGCTGTTGCCACTAGGGATAAAACATTGATTCTATGTCAAGGATGTAGTTGTCGATTACATTACGCACCATACTTAATGCAATTGTCCTGTTGCTTTGCAACCCCAATCGAAGGGGTTCGGATGATAACCTGAAGGTGGACTTTTTAGGCATAGATGCAGCTTGATGGCGGTGTACTTTGTCGTAATGCCCAATTAAATCTCACTATATTTATCATATCATGTATATGCATTGTTATGCCCTTTCTATTTGTCAATTGCCCGACTGTAATTTGTTCACCCAACATGCTTTTATCTTATGGGAGAGACACCTCTAGTGAACTGTGGGACCCCGGCTATTCTTTACATCGTATAATCTACCGCAATACTTGTTTTACTGTTTTCTTGCAAACAATCATCTTCCACACAATACGGTTAATCCTTTGTTACAGAAAGATTGACAACCCGATGACCCACAAGTATAGGGGGTGTATCGTAGTATCTTCGATAAGTAAGAATGTCGATCCCAACGAGGAGCAGAAGGTGTTGACAAGTAGTTTTGATGAAGGATTCACTGTAAATGCTCACAAACAAGTATTCAAGGGGTTTTGATGTAATAGATGAATAAAGTACGAGTAAGTAAAATGCGAGAGAAATAATTGCAGCGAGTGGCCCAATTTTTAGGGCCAAAGGACAAGCCGGTTTGTTTACTTATAATGACCAAACGTTCTTGAGGACACACGGATTTTAGTCTAGTGCTTTCGCTTCATGTGGCTAAATAATCTTCATTGTTTTGATAAGTGTTGTGTGGGTGAACCTATGCTAATGCACCGCCCTTCCTAGGACTAATACATACTTGTGATTATACCTTGCAAGCATCCGCAACTACAAGAAAGTAATTAAGATAAATCTAACCACAGCCTTAAACTCTGAGATCCTGTATCCCTCCTGCATCGATATACTAACTCTGGTTTCTGTCACTCCGGCAACCCCGCAATTAGCAACCGAATACAAGATGCACTCCCCTAGGCCCATAAATGGTGAAGTATCGTGTAGTCGACGTTCACACGACACCACTAGAAGAATGACACCACAACTTAAATATCATAACATTGAATATTACTCAACCATAGTTCACTACTAACATTTAGACTTCACCCATGTCCTCAAGAACTAAACGAACTACTCACGAGACATCATATGGAATACAACAGAGGTGATATGATGATGAATAACAATCTGAACATAAACCTTGGTTCTATGGTTTCACCCAATAGCATCAATAACAAGTAGAAAGTAACGCCGGAGAGTTTCCCCTATCAAACAATCAAGATCCAACCCAAATCGTTACAGCGGTGACGAGGTGCAGCGGTGGTGATGGCGGTGTAGATGGTGGATGATGATGATGATGATGATGGAGATGATGTCCAGCTCGATGACGATGGCGATGGCGTCGATTTCCCCCTCCGGGAGGGAATTTCCCGGCGGATTCCTGCCCGCCGGAGAGCTCTTTTCTCTTGGTGTTCTCCGCCCCGCAGAGGCGGCTGTAACTCTTCGTGAGGCACTCAGTGGCTTAGGTTTTCGGATGAAGGAGTACGCGAAGAAAAGGAGGCGAAGGGGCTGTGGGGCCCCCACACCACAAGGTGGCGCGGCCAGGCCATGGGCCGCGCCCTTATGTCTGGGCCCACCTTGGGTCCAGTCAAGCCCTTCCGGCTTCCTCTTGTCATCTGAAAATAGGATTTTGGTATAATTTCCTTCCACACATCTTCCGAAATATTGTGTTCTGACGGTGCTTTTTCCAGCAGAATCCGGCTCCGGTGCTTGATCCTCCAATAATGATGAAACATGCAAAATAGATGAAATAACATAAGTATTGTGTCCCAATATGAAATATATCAATGAATAACAAGAAATTATGATACAAAATAGTGATGCAAATTGGACGTATTAGTCCCCCCAAGCTTAGACCTCGCTTGTCCCCAAGCGAAACTGAGCTCGATAAACAAGACCACATGTTTATGGAGTGAAGAGTCGATAAATAAAATACGGACAAGAAGCATCATATTCATTCACACAAGACATTCTAGTAAACAACTTCCTCATATAACTCATCTTGAAATAAGTAAAGAGAAATCACAAGTAAAGGTGCATAAGAAATCATAGTTGGTGATGGCAAAACTTTGTTCTTGGTCAGAGAACTACTAACGGATTGTACTTCTAAGCAAAGCTTTCATATTAGAATTTATAGCTGGGCTTTCATATTCAATCATAACAATCTCCTCATAATCATTGATAACTTCAAAGTCATATTCATTCAGATAAAATTTGTACTAAACAAGAAAGTATAAAAGACATGATTAACTGAATCATAGCATAAATGGTTGGTTCACAACAACTCAATTGCTTGCTTGAGATAGAGGAAATAGGTTTACTGACTCAACATAAAAGTAAAAGATAGGCCCTTCGCAGAGGGAAGCAGGGATTAAATCATGTGCTAGAGCTTTTCAAGTTTTGAAATCATATAAAGAGCATAAAAAGTAAGATTTGAGCGGTGTTTGTTGTTGTCAATGAATGGCAGCGGGCACTCTAACCCCTTGCCAAACGAACCTTCCAAGAGCGGCTCCCATGAGGGACGGCATCTCTACCAGCAAGGTAGATCATCCCCCTTCTCTTTTGTTTACACATGTATTTTAGTTTTATTAAGGATGACACTCCCCCCAACCTTGGCTTTCTCAATCCATGGCTAACTGAATCCTCGGGTGCCTTCCAACATTCACATACCATGGAGGAGTGTCTATTGCAAAATTAAGTTGCTTACTGATAAATCAGGGCAAAACATGTGAAGAGAATTATTAATGAAAGTTATTAATTGGGGCTGGGAACCCCGTTGCCAGCTCTTATTGAAAATTATTGGATAAGCGGATGAAGCCACTAGTCCATTATGAAAGTCCATCAAGAGTGAAAGGAGAAACACCACACATACTTCCTCATGAGCTATAAAACATTGGATACAAATAAGGAGTAGTATAGTTTGAATTATTTAAAGGTATCACATGAAGTATTACTTGGAATGGCATAAAATACCATGTAGTAGGTAGGTATGGTGGACACAAATGGTATAGGTTTGGTTTAAGGTTTGGGATGTATGAGAAGCATTCCCTCTCGATACAGGTCTTTGCTAGCAAGGTTTGATAGCAAGCATAAAGGTTGAGGGAAAACAAACAAATATACATATGATAGAACAATCATGCATCTTTCTCATAAGCACAAGCAATTTTAACTTCATAATACTAAACTCATTAGCATAGAGATAATAGAGTAATATATCTAAGTGTATTTTTCTCTTCTATTTAAACATCAGGGTGTTGTTGCTATTGACCAATGCTAAGTTTGCTAAAAACCAAATAGATTTACTTCTGATGCTCCCAAAGTGATATCAATACTAATGTCAAGAGTAATCATATAATAGAGATTGCAAACTAAAATAAGGTGTGCAAAAAGTAAATGATCATTAATATTCCATAACGATAACTCACACCAACGGATACATAGATAACCAACTAAGAGAGATACTCCCACATTGCATACTATTCCATATGATAACTTCCTTACTCATGATATGACACTACTTGATAATAAAAGATAAAGGTAGTGATAATGTGATACCGCGGCACTCCCCCAAGCTTGGAACAAACCAAGGGGATGTAATACCGATGATGAATTACTCCTTCGGTGATGATGGTGATGGATTCTTCTCGACAAGCTTCTTAACAAGCTCCTTAAATCTTCAATCTCATAGGTGAGGTTGCGAATCAGCTCGAGTTGTGCTCAACGCGGCTCATAATCATGTCAAGTGGTGAATCCCAACTCCTAGAGTTGTTTCCCCATCCTTCAGCTTCAGATTTCATCTCTCCTGCAATGTTAGAACGATCTATATCCCAACCACTTGGCAACACTACCTCGGGGGTTCTTTCTGGGCTGACGATCGAGATTAGGTTATGGAAAGGGGCTGTAATTGCCCCTGAGAAGATGTCCTTGGAGCCAAGTAATGACGTGGAACCGCTCCTCCGGTAGCGATTCGTGCACTCCTGTTGGTGTTGGATGGATTTGATATCACGCCAATGCTTGCAATGGTGGCACGATTGGTATTTCCATGAGTTTCCTCCACTTCTTCCTCATCCTCACTTGCGTCTTCTTCCTTCAGTTCCAGGTCTTAATATCTTCCTCCAAAGGTCCCTTGTCCTGTTGTTGGAGACCATGGTGCTTCTAGATCAAAACAACTCTGCAAAAAACAGCTCGAAACAAAACACGACGAGAAAACGATATAAGGACCTCGGGGTCCGGGGGATTATATGGCAAATATTTTTACAACAAAAGGAAGGTTCCAAATGAAACGAGTGGAAACGGGGACGCCGAGGTTGTCCCTACAGGTCGCAGCTGCCAGGGTAGTCTGCCACGGGCCTATGAGACGGGCCCTCACACGTTTTTCCACTCCGTTTCGATTCCGTAATTTTTCATATTTTCCAAAAACAGCAAAAATATTGTTCCTGGAAGGTAAACGTGATTTTTTATTATTCGTATACACTTTATTCAAAGTTTCCAGGGTTCTGGCGGACTGTCAATTTGTCCTTTGATGAAAGCCTCCGGTGTTTCCACTTGAATAATACCAACATCAACATTATAAGAATCACCCGAGATATAATGCTTGAGTCTTTGTCCATTCACCACTTGTGTGGCATTGCCTCGGAGAGAGCTAATTTTAATTGCTCCTGAACGATACACCTCCTCAACAACATATGGTCCTTCCCATTTCGAGAGTAATTTCGCTGCAAAGAATCTGAGACGAGACCGATACAATAGGACTTTATCCCCAATATTAAACTCTTTTTTGATAATCCTTCTATCATGCCATTTCTTAACTTTTTCTTTAAAGAGTTTAGCATTTTCATAAGCTTCATTTCTCCATTCATCTAGAGAACTTAATTGCAACAACCTCTTATTACCGACTAATTTCGGATCTTTATTTAGTTCTCTAACAGCTCAATAAGCTTTGTGCTCTAGTTCTAGAGGTAAATGACAAGCTTTTCCATAAACCATTTTATAAGGTAACATTCCCATAGGATTTTTATAAGCAGCTCTATAAGCCCATAGTGCTTCTTTCAATTTGCTAGCCCATTCTTTCTAGATTTATTAACAGTTTTTCCCAAAATGGATTTAATCTCTATTTGATAATTCTACTTGACCACTAGTTTGAGGTTGATAGCTAAGCGATTCTATGATTAATACCATACTTAGCAAGAGTTTTTCTAAACCTCCATGAATAAAATGAGAACCTCCATCAGTCATAATATATCTAGGTACTCCAAATCTAGGAAAAATAATATCTAAAAGCATTTTAAAGAGGTCTCACCATCAGCACTTTTTGTGGGTATAGCTTCTACCCATTTAGTAACATAATCAACAGCGACAAGTATATGAGTGTTACCTTCTGGAAGAAGGGAAAGGACCCATGAAGTCTAATCCCCAACAATCGAATGGTTCAATAACAAGAGTATAATCATAGGCATTTCATTGCTGTCTAGAGATATTACCAACTTTTTGATATTCATCACAAGATAAGATAACTTCCTTGCATCTTTGAAAAGTGTTGGTCAATAAAAACCTGATTAGAACCTTTTGTGCTGTTCTATCTCCAGCATGATGTCCTCCATAAACACTACCACGACATTTACTCTCTCCTGTTGTTCATATTCAAGAACACATCTTCGCATAATATCATCATAATACCATCACTCCTTCTTTATATAAGTGTGGGTCATCCCAAAATAGTGCCTCAAGTCATAAAAGAATTTCTTCCTTTGCTGAGCAGGCAAGTACTTCTAAACAATAAAGTTAGCATAATCGGCATACCAAGGGCTCTCTCGAGCTCACCTTTATTACAGACAATTGTTCATTTGGAAAACTATCATTAACAGGAACAGGATCATAAGCAATATTTACCAATCTAGACAAATTATCAGCAACAGGATTATCAGCACCTTTCCTATCTATAATATGTAAATCAAATTCTTGCAAAATAAGTACCCATCTAATAAGCCTTGGCTTAGCATCTTTCTTTGTCATAAGGTATCTAATTGCAACATGATCAGTATGAATGGTGACTTTTGAATCAACAATATAGGGTCTAAACTTGTCACAAGCAAAGACTACAGCCAACAATTCTTTGCTGTAGCATAATTTCTTTGAGTAGCATCAAGAGTCTTACTAGTATAATGAATAACATTTAATTTTTATCTACTCGCTGTCCAAGCTCCCACAGAGAAATCACTAGCATCACACATAATTTCAAAAGGCAACTTCCAATCAGGAGGTTCAACCAAGGCTTTCTTTAGAGTTTCTAAAGCTTCCTTACAATCATCATCAAAAACAAAAAGGTACATCTTTTTGAAGAAGATTAGTAAGAGGCTTTAAATTTTAGAGAAATCTTTACTAAATCTCCTATAAAACCCAGGATGACCAAGAACACTACGAATACCTTTAACATCCTCGGATAGGGCATCTTCTCAATTGCTTCAACTTTAGCTCTATCAACTTCAATACCTCTCTCCGAAATTTTATGTCCCAATACAATTCCTTCATTAACCATAAAGTGGCATTTCTCCCAATTAAGAACAAGGTTAGTTTCCTCACATCTCTGCAAAACTTTATCGAGGTTTCCCAAGCAATTATCAAAAGAATTCCCATAGACATAAAATCATCCATGAACACCTCTACAATACTTTCGCAAAACCATGAAAAATAGCAAAGATGCATCTTTGAAAAGTAGCAGTAGCATTACAAAAACCAAAAGGCATACGCCTATGAGCATAAGTTCCATAAGGACAA
>JAUUTY010000239.1:0-20000 GCA_030979885.1 Lolium multiflorum | reverse complement strand
TTTTAAGGTTTTATTGTACCCTCTGGATCAACGATGTAGTAATTTGATACTCTTGCAATGATTACTATATTTTGTAATGTGTGTGCTATCAGTGATCCCGGGAATAGCACTATACACAGGTATCTTGCCTTTATTAAAAGGTAGGGTGCTACACCTTCATTTTAGCAGGGAAAGGAGTTTTTTCAATATAAGCTTCAGGAATAACATTATCAACAGTTTCAACCACTACACATTTGTTTACAGATGAATCAACTTTATCTTTATATGGTTCATGATACTTATCAAAATTCTTCTTAGGCAGTTCATGAGAAGCAAAAGCTTTATAAAGATTTGCAACAACTTGAGAATCAAGACCATATGTAGCACTCATATTACGAAATTTATCGGTATCCATAAAAGCTTCAATGCATTTATAATCATAAATTATACGATTCTCTATCTTTGTCGTTCTCCCATCCTTCAGTATTTTCTTGGATCCGATCAAGAAGGTCCCTTTTAAACTCTTCATTCTTGCGTGTAAATGATCCAGAACAAGAAGTATCCAGCAAGGTCTTGTCTTGAAAAGAAAGTCTTGCATAGAAATTATCAATAATAACATTACCGGGAAGCTCATGAATGGGGCATTTGAGCATTAAAGACTTCAATCTCCCCCAAGCTTGGGCAATACTTTCTCCATCATGAGACCAGAAATTATATATGCGGTTCCGATCTTTGTGAATTTCACTTGGAGGATAAAATTTGGAATAAAATAAAGGCACAATGTCCTCCCAATCAGTAGAATCACCATTCTTCAGCAATTTATACCAGTGCGCCGCTTTACCAGACAGCGATATAGTGAATAGTTTCTTCCTAACTTCATTCATAGAAATACCTGCACATTTGAATAACCCGCATAATTCATGCAAAAACAGTAAATGATCACCAGGATGGACAGTTCCATCCCCTTTATAGCGGTTATCCATAACACGTTCAATAATTTTCATAGGTATTTTATATGGTACTACTTCCTCACCTGGCGCTTCATCCACTACCGTTGCAGTAGTAGTAGATTTCCCAAATAGAAATTGAAGAGAAGATCTCTCCATAATGACTTATAGCAGCAGGCAGAAATAAAATCAGCACAGCAGTAAAGGTTTTCCTTACCAATTCCACTTACCAATAGCGCTTCACTCCCCGGCAACGGCGCCAGAAAATAGTCTTGATGACCCACAAGTATAGGGGGTGTATCGTAGTATCTTCGATAAGTAAGAATGTCGATCCCAACGAGAGCAGAAGGTGTTGACAGCAGTTTGGTGAACGATTCCTGTAAATGCTCCACAAGTTTTAGGGGGTTTTGATATAGCAGATAAATAAAGTACAAGTAAATAAAATGCGAGAGAAATAATTGCAGCGAGTGGCCCAATCCTTTTTAGCACAAAGGACAAGCCGGTTTGTTTACTTATAATGACCAAACGTTCTTGAGGACACACGGGGATTTTAGTCTAGTACTTTCACTTCATGTGTATTAATAATCTTCATTGTTTTGATAAGTGTTGTGTAGGTGAACCTATGCTAATGCACCGCCCTTCCTAGGACTAATACATACTTGTGATTATACCCCTTGCAAGCATCCGCAACTACAAGAAAGTAATTAAGATAAATCTGAGATCCTGCGATCCCTCTTGCATCGATATACTAACGGGGCTCAGGTTTCTGTCACTCGGCAACCCGCAATTAGCAACCGAATACAAGATGCACCCCCTAGGCCCATAAATGGTGAAGTGTCGTGTAGTCGACGTTCACACGACACCACTAGAAGAATGACACCACAACTTAAATATCATAACATTGAATATTACTCAACCATAATTCACTACTAGCATTTAGACTTCGCCCATGTCCTCAAGAACTAAACGAACTACTCACGAGACATCATATAGAATACAATCAGAGGTGATATGATGATGAATAACAATCTGAACATAAACCTTGGTTCAATGGTTTCACTCAATAGCATCTATAACAAGTAGAGAATAATGCAGGGAGAGTTTCCCCTATCATACAATCAAGATTTAACCCAAATTGTTACAGCGGTGACGAGGTGCAGCGATGGTGATGACGGTGTAGATGGTGGAGATGATGATGATGATGATGGTGGAGATGATGTCCCGCTCGATGACGATGGCGATGGCGTCGATTTCCCCCTCCGGGAGGGAATTTCCGGCGGATTCCTGCCCGCGGAGAGCTCTTTCTCTCTGGTGTTCTCCGCCCGCAGAGGCGGCTGTAACCTCGTGAGGTCCTCTCTGTGGCTTAGGTTTCGGGACGAATGAGTACGAGGAAAAGGAGGCGAAAGGGCTGTGGGGCCCCCACACCACGGTGGCGCGGCCGGGCCATGGGCCGCGCCGGCTGTGGTCTGGGCACCTTAGCTCCCTCTTCTTCCCGGCTCTCTAGCCATCTGGAAAAATAGGAATTTACGTGAAATTTCCTTCCACAGTTGATCTTCCGAAATATTGCGTTCCGACGGTGCTTTTTCCAGCAGAATCCTGGCTCCGGTGCTTGATCCTCCAATAATGATGAAACATGCAAAATAGATGAAATAACATAGGTATTGTGTCCCAATATGAAATATATCAATGAATAACAGCAAATTATGATACAAAATAGTGATGCAAATTGGACGTATCATCCTCCTCCTCAGTGAACTCGTCCTCCTCGAAGTCGTCATCGTCGCTCAGGTAGGCGCCTCCTCCCTGAAGATCGATACCGATCTCATCTTCCTCTATCTCCATCAGCTGTTCCTCCTGAGCCTTGACAGTGGCCTCAAGTGATGCTATCTGTGCGCGAAGGCGTGTAATGGTGACATCCTTCTTCGCGCACTTCAGGCGAAGCTTGTTGCGGTCCCTGGACAGCATCTTGATGGCATCGCCATGAGTGATCAGTGCAAGGTGAGTCTGGTTCGCGTACGCACGGGAGTTGTCTAACTCCTTCTGAGTGTGGTACAGCATGTAATCCAGATGCTCAGCATGGTGCCTCAGCTGTGGGTGCGACTGCAGCTCCATAGGCACACCCATAGCATCACGCCTCACGAGGTGTGCATAGCGGGACGCAAGTATGCGCACCACGTTCTGTCCACAGAGGCGTGCAAGTGCCTCCTGCAGGCCACGTGCAAGACCATCGAGCCAGTTGCTCTCGCGGAAGGAGAAGAGGATCCTCTCCGAGGTGGGAGGCTCCAGCTTGCCCCTTAGGTCGGCGGTGATGATCCACTGCAACTCGCCTCCGACCTGGTCGTTCACCTGGATCCCGTGGAACTCCGGGTGAGGACGTCCAAGGAAGTCAGAGAGCGCGTTGAGGTCGTGCTCAAAGATCAACTCTCCACCATTCCCAAGCTGGTAGAACTTGGTGTTGAGGGGTTCATTCGGCTCCATCTGAAAGTGAAATGGAGGAATAAGTAGTGAGTGATTTAGTGTGGCAATCTTTTAAGTATATTTAAACAAGAAAGAGCATGATTTCACCAAGTTTTGGAAAAGCCTCAAAGACAAGAGTATGTGTAAGTTTTCACAAATATTTGCTTCATTTTGATTTCAAAGTTAAGTTTTTATGAACGCCCATTCTAACTAAGGTTTCTAAGGTAAAACAATGGCTCTGATACCAACTTGTCAACACCGGATTTTTAAGTCCGGATGCCTATTATATCATTCATCGCAATCCCAGGAATATTGTTGTTGCGAGATATAATAGCTAAGTATCACAATCATCATTTATTACAACTCATATTGTCTTACAACTTGAATCACATGATCCATATTACACGAATAGTTGATCTATTGATCAACGAACAAACACAAGTTCAATGCGGAAGCGTAAAGCTAAAGGGACTCTGTAGTCCACAGGCCAACGCTTGACGTCAGAAAGCTCTTAGTTGTCATAGGCGTCCTGCTGGTCCTCGTCTTGATAGTTCTGTTCATCTTCATACTCTGGCCATTTGAATAGCCAGGGACAAAGCCGTAAGTACTTTAAGTACTTGCAAACTAAATACTAAAGTAAGTGCTAACCATTTGAGTAATGAGGCTAAAATTCTATTTCACTTGCTTAAGCCAAATTTTAGTTCATAGGTGTTTTGAGCATGTGCTAACTAACTCAGGGGGGAAACATTAGTGTCATTCCCACAACCACTGTTGTAATTCAACAAGTCACCATGTCATCAGGTATTTCTTCAATATTTTCAAAATCTGACACCGGAAACTGTATGGCCTTTTCAACCGTCCGTAACCGTGGACACGGTTATTCGAATAGATTTACACTCTGCAGAGGTTGCACACTTGTGCCACAACATTTGATTTCATCCGTCGGAAAGACTCCGAATCATCGTAACACAGTACGCGGATCATCAACCCTAACCTTTCACTTACAAACCCTAGTATGAGCACCTCTCCCCATGAACTTGGCCTCCCAGTGAAAACCAACTGTTAACCTGGGAACTGCATAGGGCTTGGCCGTATAATTCACCTCAATTCACATCATTTCTCAACAACGGAGGCAGCCTCAGCATAACCCCTATGATGTGTGTTGAGGGAACCCATACTAAAGTGTATAAACTTCCAGTTAAGCCCTACCCATAATCAGGTATTGTGGGGGTACTTGAAAATTGGAAAGGTATCGCATTCAAACCAATATCAGGTTTTTATCAAAAATCACTATCTTCTCTTGTTCACATTTCACTTCCACTTCATTCAGTGGAATGACTCATGATTCCCAAGTTTTCCATAATTCAACATATCATAGCTTCCCATCTAGAGTAGTCAAGTTTTAGTATTTTAGCATTAGCACTAATCATGAGGGGTGCTACATTGCTTTGCCATTTGTGAGACTAACTTTACTACTTTAGTATGCTTACTCATTTAGACCAAGCTAGGTCAAAACCTTGAGACAACAAGTAACACTTGTATGGTGCAAACTTAGGATAAGCTTGTATAAGAAGATAAGAATCATGGTGCCTTGCCCAAGGAGGGCTTTGCACTTTGCAAGAGTATTAGCTTGCCTTGGTAGTTCTCTAGGTTTTCTTCTTCCTCTTCTGGGTAGAATTCTCCTTCCTCTTGGTATTCTCCGATGCTAGCGTCTAAATTTGAATACGAGGTATAATCACTAAACATACTCAAGAGCTAGACTAAACACATCATTACTTCACACCAACTATGCTAAGCACACACATAAAATAATTAGGTGCATTGGTTTCTTGATTAAAAATAATTTCCTCTCATTACATATGTAATTAATAATTTCCATTTAGTTCTTGAGAAAGATAATTTCTTCTCATTGAAACTTTCTTAAGATTTAATTTCCCAAATAATCATATATGAATTTATATTGACCTAAGTCAAACATTCATTATCATTACTAGCAAAAATACCCGTGCGTTGCACCGGGAGAGAAACACAAAATGCAATGCTCTAACTGAAATTGACACCTCTACGCAAGGCTGAGAATCACAGAACGAGAGGAGAACTTTTTTAGATGGGACAAGCGGAAATGTCAGAGCCGGACGAGAGGGCCAGGACGGGATCGGGTCCGACGACGGAGAGCTCTGAGTGGTCGGTGGTGGCGAAGAGTACTGATGCATAGTTGAACGCTAGTCCGCAGTGGCACTCGGTCGCATGAGAGATGAACGGAAGGGTCGGGACCTATCGGAGAAGATGACGATCGGCCTGGCTGCTAGCGCGGATGGTGAAGGCCCGCTCCCGTGAAAAGAGAGCTGCTCTGATTTGATTTTTTTAAGGCGTACCAAGAGGTACCTGACAAAATGGAAATTCTTTTGATAGGACCGGTCACGTTTGTCCTCAATATAGTTCAAGTGTAGCAAACTTTCACCTCATTCAGAGGTGCACAACCTCTAAGTTACCTTATGAATTAGACTTTTTCTTTACCTATTTTGTACCTGCTGAATCAATCGAATAACGGAGGAAAAAAGCAAATTGCCAAAAGTTGGTGTGCTTAAATAATGGAACCACAACCGAAGTGTAGACATAATAAGTTCATCAATTTTGTAATTTGCAGCGTCATGCAATAGTAAAATTACGATTATCTTACTTTTATCAAGAAAGCCATTAGAATATGAACTGAATACATATTGTGTTCACAGAATACCATATATATGCTAAAGAGAAGCATGCTAAAAGTGAATCGGAACTAATGTACTGATGGATGTTTACAGAATAGAGTCTTATAGGTTGCACTGCTGCAGTGCAGCAACCGGATACAATGCAGGATCTGAAGAGGCTGCGTGCAATCGTAACATTATCTGCTCACTAACATGAAGTCAAATAGATTACTGAAAATAGAGTATATGCTACAATTAACACTATAGTTTTAACAGCCACGGGCCCATCTCCTTATCTTCTCTTGGTGCAAATCAATACTGGTCAGAGATGCACAAGTTCAAGCTGATCATGTCCTTGCGAGAAAATCAGTCGAGCTGGTCGAAGCCTGGAGTTCGTACGCGGTTGCGCCTCAAGCACACATGGCTCCTCTCCCCTCCTTTGTTTCCACCGACGCCACCCATGCCCAGTGCCAACTGCCCCTTGCTAGACACCACCAACACTTAGACCGCCCACCTATGACCTCGGACCCAACTGCCGCCATGGCTACGCCCGCGTGCGAAAGCAACATCAGCCTGGCTACGCGCGAGCGGCGGCTTGTCAGTGTCACCACGCGACGCAGTAGGGCAGCGTAGCATGGGACGGCGGCTCGACGTAGCGGGGGCGGCGCGTAGGGAACGACACAGCGACGGAGCTGGCTCTATGGTGCCTGGTGGGGAACCGGTGCGGCAGCGTCAAACCAGGAAGTGCGAGCGAACCGGCTCTACGGCATTGAACCAGGAGTCCGGATCCCCGTCATCCTCCGCCGACGAGCCGCTGACGCTAGGGCGTAGGACAGCAGTCATGTCAGCCAACACAACTCCAGAGCTCTGCGTCCTTCTCTGTGCTCACCGTGACCAGGAGTAGCATGTAGCGGCAGCGGATGGCCCATGTGGTCGTAGCGGGTACATGTGGCAATGGAAACTCAGGCGCAGAGGTGTCGTTGGCGCGGCGGGCAGCTCGCGCCGGTAGTCTCCGTCCTTGTTCCTCACGCACTGGAATACGCACGGGAACCCGCATCAGCGTATAGCACTCGTATCGTAACCTTTTTTTAGTGCTCCCGGCCTATTAGATAGATCGAGAGAAGATCAGGACGTGCACTGTTCTTTATATGTAGGCTAGGCGTTTAATCCTAGAGGCTAGAGCGGACCAGATGGAAACGGAGCCGAACACAACTTGCACTCGCACGATGGCAGGACTCCCAGGCGATGTACGAAATTGAATTGAGGAAAGCCACGTACGACGACGGAAACGCGACGGACCGAACCACGGAAACGCTTCTCCCTTTATTATTAGGTATAGACTAGTAAATGTGCCCGTGCGTTGCAACGGCTACGGAATTAATATTAACATATATGATAATATTAATAAATGAATACATGCTCACAACTTACGTTAGGTTTTTTTTAACCATTCGAAATGTTAGATTTCAATTTACATTTATTCCTTTTGTTCCACACTAAATCACTTATGTTAAAAAGAGAAAAAAAACTTGGCATTTTCACAAACAAAACTAAATCAAATGATTCCAATTGATGTGGACGCGAGTTAAATGAAAAATATAGACCATGGCAAAGCTCTTGATGATGCCGAAGTCAATGAAGAGATGACCTAGACCTGAGACAATGACTACACACTCCTTATGAAATCTTACAAACATTGGTTTCCAACACCTTCTGCAACCAACCAGTTGTTGGATCATTATTTTCACTCTTTGCAAAGATAAAAAAAACATAATATTATATTGTGTATCATACGGAAGCCAAAATAGTAAAATCATAGACTTGTGAACAAATAAAAAAATGGATTACCACAGATAACTAAACAAATTAAGGTCGTTCATTTAATTAATCAAGAATCAAATTGTGTACTTATGAAAGAATTCGTGTTAACTGAAGCTTTGCTTTGTCTTTTCGTATTTTTCTAGATTCTAGATTAATTAATCTGTATTCCGCGAAAGGCAGACCCATTTTCCCTTTCGTAAGTGCATCCTTCCTTTTGGTGCTTGTCGCTGCTAGCATTACTCTGCTGATACCTCGTCCCTGCTCTGATGCTTTTCAGATTTGTTGCACTCCAAAATTAGCTTTAGTTTAAATAAACGATGGTTTCGTAAGTATCTTCAAACGACATGGCCGCGCCGCCCTAGTTTCAGATCGAAGCTTGGTCCAACGTCACCGAGGAAGCTCCCAACGCGGTCGCGCCGCCTCCAACATGTTAGCATCACCTCCAACATGTCTCTACTCTCAATACGATACATACAATTTCTGATTGATTATGTGATTAGCTGGTATGCATGCATTTGCATGGTACTTTATGATAACGAAGGATGATTCTATGGCAGCTTCAGGCTGCTACCTATTGAGATAAAGCATTTGACAGAGACATTTTTTTGTTTAGCATGCTCTGACTAAACTGTGTAGATCACCAACAGGTAAGAACGCATAGTTAACCTTGGCAAAGATAAGCAAGACCAGCGAGCATTAGCAATCAGACAATTTTCCTAACAGCAGGTGTCTATTATTAGGGAAATAAATAAAAAAGAGTATTCATCCAGAGTGGAAGAGGATGCATGTGATGCAAGGCGTACCAACATAATCAGTGCAGACCTTGCCCTCGTTCATGAAGGCCTTCCTTGGCGAAGTTATCTGGGCCGTCCTCGAGTGCTGAACAGCTCCTGCCCAGCTTCCCGATGCGGTAGTGATCGGGCAGGTTGGTCCTCTTGTGCAGAAGCAGTGAAACACCGACACCGACCACCCAGACGCCACTGGGCATGTCCCGTCAGGTTGCATTGGCGAGCCCCTGGCTGCCGGCGCGCAGCTTGGAACAATAAACGAAGAGAGGCCAAGAAATCGTGGTCACGGTGGCAGGATGCAATCTTGGTCACTTCCGATAAGAATTCAAGTGGATCACGATGCCTGCTGCCTTTCTACGTGGTGATGTGAGATTTGATCAGGGGCTGAGGGCCGTGTAGTTATATAGGCTTCCAAGATTATGATCTTTGATCCCTGGAGGTCTGCGTGTTCTTTTCTTTCTGGAAGAGTCGTGCGTGGCCTGGATTTCTCACCGGATCCAGGTGGAATTAGTTTCCTTCGAGGCTTCCACAGGAGCCTTGTCGAGATGACGGAAGAAAGCGTATAGGTGGGTGGACGAAAACGTATTTAGACGGACGAAACCAAGGAAACGTTAGCTCCTTTATTATTAGGTATAGATTTGAGAAAAATGATTTAAATGAGGTAAATCACCTCATACCATTTTATAATTCCCAAATGTTTTAAATCTCCAAATATTCATATAGGAGTGCTTGAACCAGGGGTGCAAACATCTCATGAATTTATTTGGGACAAGATTTAAATGAAGGAATTTACTTCATAAGATTTCCATAATAGTTTTGGACAATATCACTTAGTTAAACTAGCCATATTGTCCATTAATTAATCTAGGGCATGATCATGCAAAGTGACCACACCATTTTCTTGCAGAAACAATTAGTGTAAGTCAAATGTGAACTATGGGAGTTGGAATTATTCAAATATCTATTTTGGTTGATTTTTAATAATTATTCTAAGGCAGAAAAGTCCCTGCCTTGTTTATTTTGCCACTTTAATTATATAAAAGATCTAGGGTTCACACCAGTGGCATTGTGTAGATAAAATCCTAAGCTTCCAAATATATAAAGTTTGTTAAATTTGGCCAAGCCAAACAGATTCTATGAATTTTCAAAGTTGGGTCCAGTATTGGAATTATTTGGATTTGTTTAAAACCAATTTGAATAAAAAGGCCGGCGGGAAAGCTAACTGGGCCAGATTCAAAACGAAACGGCCCAAACCAGCCCAGTCTAGCCCAACCACGGTCCACAGACGCGCGGCGCGCTGACAGGGTGGGGTCCGCTCGTCAGCGACGCAACGCCGAAACGGTATGGACTGCTGTGGCACGTTGGATTAGAATCCAATCCAACGGCCTAGGTTCATCGTCACGACGGCGAGAGAGGGGGCTCGCCGGCGGCTCAGGTAGGGGGTCGGAGGCTCACCGTGGCTCCAGCTAGGGTTGGGCAGTATGCGCGATGACGTTGTGGACGACGGCGAATCTCCTGGTACCGGCGGCAGCTCCAGGGGTGGCCTCCTTCTCCGGCGATCGTCGGCTACTGTGGGCGGCGGCGAGCTTGCAATTGGGGGCGTCTGGTGGCTAATCGAGCATGGTGAGGTGCTGGGGAGGTCGAGGAAGGAGAGGGGAGGCTGGTGGTGTGAAGAGATGGTCGAGGCGAGGCCTCCTTTTATAGGCGCGATGGTGGCCGGGGTGCTGCGGCGGTGTCGACAAGGGCGCGGCCGCTCCGGGGGTCTAGGGGGCTAGGCGACGACGGGGTCGTGTTCACGACGTCACGGCGAAGCTACCAGCGTGAACGGCGCGGCAAGGGGACGCGTAGGGTTGTCGGGGCCGTGCATGTACTGTCGCGGCCGCGGCGGGCGCTCTGGTCCTCTCCGGCGGCCGTGGTCGCCAAGGCGTGACGCCAGCTTGTCCGGCGAGCTCCGCGTGGCGAGGAAGGTACCATGGCGCGCGGGTTTGGTCGGGGTACGGCGAGGTGCTGCGAGCGACGCGTGGCCGTGTCGCGCGCGGCCGTGCACGGTGACGTCGCCCATGCCGCTCGCGTCGTACCTGGGGCGTACTGGGCGCGACCGTGGCGGGTCATGGCGTCGTCCTCGCGATCAAGGGCGCGTACGGGGAGATCCAGGAGGGCGTCGTCGACGTGTTTGGCATGGTGGCGTGGGCTGCTGTGGAGAGAAGAGAGGGGAGGTGCGTCGGGGTGCGACGTGGCCGGCATGGCCATGTCCACGCCATGGCTGCCCTCTCCTGGCGGTTCCTTGGCATGGGCTTGGTGTAGGGGTGTCCTCTGGTCAAAGCTAGGGCAAGTGGTGGTCAAGGAGTGGTCTGGTTTGAGCAAATTCGAAAATGGGGTGATCTTGTTTTTAATAAAAAAGTCTCTACTTTGCTTGATCCTATCTCTTGATCCAAGATGAATTTGATATGGTCCCCTTTACAAAAGTTGTTCATCTTGTTGTGTACTTGGATGACATGCAAAGATTTGGATTTGTTTAGTTTAGAAATTTTGAAATAGGGAGGCTCAAAGTAGCAACCAGAATATAAAAGTCAAAAATGACCATTATCTCATGTGCTTATATTTTTATTCTTGGCTTTGATTTAATTGGGGTTTCTTTGATTCTTAAAGTTGTAATTACTCTTTAATATCATAATACAAGTATTGGTGAAGATCAAATGGGTCTATGGTCAATTTTACAAATTTGACATGGACCATATGTTAGGGTTTTTAGGGTTTTATGAATATTTGATTTCTTTCTCTTTTTGATGAAGTGGGTTGATGATCATTACTTGATCACCCTAGGGTTTTGGAATTCATCATATACACAAGATAACACTCATCATGGCATATCACTCAAAATGCACAAGTCCTATGCAGGGTACTATATGCAAATTTGAAAAGTTTTTGTTGGTTCTCAAATTTGGTCTCTGAAATTCTTCTTCTCTCTTTTATTAAAATTTGGGGTGTTACAGTATGCAACTTGACAATAGTAGGTATACAACTTAGAAATAGCAGGTATGCAACTTGAAAGAGCAAAGTCTAAACCCCGTGTTTTGTGTGTTTGATGACAACACTTGAGTTATCTCACCGTGTGTCTTGAGTATCATTGCTAGATTTGCAAATGCACGGTGACCTCGCTGGACACGTCAAGATCGGAGGACTGAAGCGTAGTTATAGGTAGTTATAGGTTTTCTGGTTTTGTGTGTGTTTAGCGAGGTGACATGGCTGGAGAGAAAAAGGAGAAAACCAGTTTTAGCGAGGGTACTACCGGTACTGTAGCGGTAGTACCGCTACCCCTATAGGCCCCACGGTACCGCTCTGAGTTCTAAGCTGAATTTGTCCCCCAGTATGAGTTGCGGTACCTCTGCGGTACCTGGAGCGGTAGTACAGCTCACGAGCGGTAGTACCACCCATGGTACCGTCCAGGTACCGTAACTAGTCTACCTTTCTGGTACCGCTCCGGTACCGCTTTGGATCCATAAGGTTTGGACCCCATTGCGGTACCTCTAGCGGTAGTACCGCTCTGCGTCCACATGGACCAGATCTGGGGAATTCGAACTCAGAGCGGTAGTACCGCTTTCCAAAAGCGGTAGTACCGCTTAGGCAAAAACTGGACATAACGGTTGGATTTGGAGGAGCCTATATAAGGGCTCCTTCTTCCCCAGCTCGTTTTGCTTCTCCTCTCTCTCTCTCCTCCATGGTTGCCGAGCTTAATCTTTGAGGATCTCCCCAACCATCCAACCAATCTTGCTCAAATTTTGAGGAGTGGTGGAGGAGACCCCGATCTATAGTTCTACCAAGAGAGATTTCACCAATCCTTGCTATTCCTTAGTGGACCTTGGTGTTAGGGTTCCTATTGTGGGACATTGGAGGAAGTGCATCCATGGAGGCTAGCTTGGTGTTGTACTAGCTCCATGGATTGTTGGGAGCCTCCTTGTGGTGTGGAGCTTGCCCCAACCTTGTGAAGGAATCACCGCCTCGACCGGTGCCTTAGTGGAGAAGGGGGAGCTGATGCGCGTAGATGTACACGTCCGTTGGGAACCCCAAGAGGAAGGTATGATGCACACATCGGCAAGTTTTTCCCTCAGAAAGAAACCAAGGTTATCGAACCAGTAGGAGCCAAGAAGCACGTGAAGGTTGTTGGTGGAGGAATGTAGTGCGGCGCAACACCAGTGAAACCGGCGCCAACGTGGAACCTGCACAACACAATCAAGATACTTTGCCCCAACGTAACAGTGAGGTTGTCAATCTCACCGGCTTGCTGAAAACAAAGGATTAAGCGTATCGAGTGGAAGATGGTGTTTGTTTGCAAAGAATAGTAAAGAACAATAATTGCAGTAGAATGTATTCAGATGTAAAAGAATGGACCGGGGTCCACAGTTCACTAGTGGTGTCTCTCCAATAAGATAACTAGCATGCTGGGTGAACAAATTACAGGTGGGAAATTGACAAATAAAGATTCAATACATACCAACGATGATTACTATGAGATTTAATCAGGGCACTACGACAAAGTACATAGACCGCTATCCAGCATGCATCTATGCCTAAATAATCCACCTTCAGGTTATCATCCGAACCCCTTCCGTATTAAGTTGTAAACAACGAGATAATTGCATTAAGTATGGTGCGTAATGTAATCAACACAAATATCCTTAGACAAAGCATCGATGTTTTATCCCTAGTAGCAACAACACATCCACAACCTTAGAACTTTCTGTCACTGTCCCAGATTAAATGGAGGCATGAACCCACTATCGAGCATAAATACTCCCTCTTGGAGTTACAAGTATCAACTTGGCCAGAGCCTCTACTAGCAACGGAGAGCATGCAAGAACATAAACAACACATATATGATAGATTGATAATCAACTTGACATAATATTCTAGATTCATCGGATCCCACCAAACACAACATGTAGCATTACAAATAGATGATCTTGATCATGTTAGGCAGCTCACAAGATCTAAACAATGATAGCACATGCGGAGAAGACAACCATCTAGCTACTGCTATGGACCCATAGTCCAAGGATGAACTACTCACGCATCAATCCGGAGGCGGGCATGATGATGTGAGCAACTCCGGTGATGATTCCCCTCTCCGGCAGGGTGCCGGAGGCGATCTCTGAATCCCCAGAGATGGGATTGGCGGCGGCGGCGTCTCGGTGTTTTCCGTATCGTGGCTCTCGGTACGGGGGTTTCGCGACGAAGGCTATTTGTAGGCGGAAGGGTAGGTCGGGGGCGACGAGGGCCAGACCAAAGGGCCGCACGGCCAGGGCCTGGGCCGCCGCCTATAGTGCAGCCACCTCGTGGCCCCACTTCGTTATCCCTCCGGTCTTGGAAGCTTCGTGGAAAAATAGGACCCTGGGCGTTGATTTCGTCCAATTCCGAGAATATTTCCTTACTAGGATTTCTGAAACCAAAAACAGGAAAAACTGCACTTCGGCATCTTGTTAATAGGTTAGTCCGGAAAATGTATAATAATGCTATAAAGTATGTATAAAACATTCAAGTATTGTCATAAAAGTAGCATGGAACATAAGAAATTATAGATACGTTTGAGACGTATCTAGCATCCCCAAGCTTAGTTCCTACTCGAGTAGGTAAACGATAACACAAATAATTTCTGAAGTGACATGCTACCAACATAATCTTGATCAACATTATTGTAAAGCATATGAGATGAATGGAGTGATCTGAACAAAAGATTGCTAACAAAGATAATGATTAAACAAATGAATCATATAGCAAAACTTTTCATGAATAGTACTTTCAAGACAAGCATCAATAAGAGTTGCATAAGAGCTAACTCATAAGCAATAAATTCAAAGTAGAATGCATTGAAGCAACACAAAGGATGATTAAGTTTCAGCTGTTGCTTTCAACTTGTAACATGTATATCTCATGGATATTTGTCAACATAGAGTAATATAACAGGTGCAATAAGTAAACATGTAAGAATCAATGCACACAGTTAACACAAGTGTTTGCTTCTAAGATAGAAAGAAGTGGGTAGACTAACTCAACATAAAGTAAAAGAATGGCCCTTCGCAGAGGAAGCATGGATTACTATTTTTGTGCTAGAGCTTTTGTTTTGAAAATATAGAAACAATTTTGTCAACGGTAGTAATAATTCATATGTGCTATGCATAATACTTCCTACAAGTTGCAAGTCTCATGCATAGAGTACTAATAGTGCTCGCACCTTGTCCTAATCAGCTCGGAAAACACGGATTATCATTGCATAACATATGTTTCAACCAAGTGTCACAAAGGGGTACCTCTATGCCGCCTGTACAAATGTCTAAGGAGAAAGCACGCATTGGATTTCTCGCTTTTGATTATTCTCAACTTAGACATCCATACCGGGACAACATAGACAACAGATAACGGACTCCTCTTTTAATGCTTAAGCATTCAACAACAAATAGTATTCTCATAAGAGATTGAGGTTGTATGTCCAAACTGAAACTTCCACCATGATACATGGCTTTAGTTAGCGGCCCAATGTTCTTCTCTAACATATGCATACTCAAACCATTTGATCATGAAATCGCACTTACTTCAGACAAGACGAACATGCATAGCATCTCACATGATATCCAACAAAGGTAAAAAGTTGATGGCGTCCCCAAAAACATGGTTACCGCTCAACAAGCAACTTATAAGAACTAAGACACATAACTACATATTCATTACCACAATAGTTTTAGGCTATTTGTCCCATGAGCTATATATTGCAAAGATAAAGGAATGAAATTTTAAAGGTAGCACTCAAGTAATTTACTTTGGAATGGCAGAAAAATACCACATAGTAGGTAGATATGGTGGACACAAATGGCATGGATTTTGGCTCAAGGTGTTTGGATGCACGAGAAGCATTTCCTCTCAGTACAAGGTTTGGGCTAGCAAGGTTGTTTGAAGCAAACACAAGTATGAAAAGGTACAGCAAAACTTACACAAGAACATATTGCAACCATTATAAGACTCTACACTGTCTTCCTTGTTGTTCAAACACTTTACGGAAAATATCTAGACTTAGAGAGACCAATCATGCAAACCAAATTAAACAAGCTCTACGGTAGTTCTCCATTAATAGATTAAACTACATGATGCAAAAGCTTAAACATGATCTATGAGAGCTCAACAATTGCCAAATTTACCAAACCATATGCAGCATTTTCTGATTCCAACCAAATAGCAATTTAACGAAGCAATTTCAGCCTTCGCCATGAACATTAAAGCACAATTAAGAACACAAGTGTTCCATATGAAAAAGCGGAGCGTAATATCTCCAATATAAGGATGGTGGGATCCAACTTTATTCAAACCAAAACGAAAATAAAAGCAAACCGACGCTCCAAGTAAAGAACATAAGATGTGATGGAATAAAAATATAGTTTCACTAGAAGTGAACTGATAAGTTGTCGATGAAGAAGGGGATGCCTTGGGCATCCCCAAGCTTAGATGCTTGAGTCTTCTTAAAATATGCAGGGATGAACCACCGGGGCATCCCCAAGCTTAGACCTTTCACTCTTCTTGATCATAGTATATCATCCTCTTCTCTTGACCCTTGAAAACTTCCTCCACACCAAACTTCAAGCAAACTCATTAGAGGGTTAGTGCATAATCAAAAATTCACACATTCAGAGATGACACAATCATTCTTAACACTTCTGGACATTGCACAAAGCTTCTGAAAGTTAATGGAACAAAGAAACTCATTCAACATAGCAAAAGCGGCAATGCAAAATAAAAGGCAGAATCTGTCAAAAACAGAACAGTCCGTAAAGACGAATCTGGCAGGGGCACTTAACTTGCTCAAATGGAAAAACTCAAAACTATTGAAAGTTGCGTACATATCTGAGGATCACGCTCGCAAATTTTCAGATTTTTTCAATTTTTTTACAGAGAGCTCTGCGAGAATTCGTGACAGACAGCAATGCTGTTTCTGCGCAGCAATCCAAATATAGCATCAACTTTAGCATAGAAACTTTACTTGGCACAAAAACATGATAAGGAGAGGTTGCTACAGTAGTAAACAACTTCCAAGACTCAACAATACAGTAAATAAAATAAAACATGGGTTATCTCCCAAGAAGTGCTTTTCTTTAACGCCTTTCAGCTAGGCGCAGAAAGTGCAAATCAAGTAACATCAGAGAGGAAGCATCAACATCATAACTTGTTCTAATAATAGAATCAAAAGACAACTTCATTCTCTTTCTAGGGAAGTGTTCCATACCTTTCTTGAGAGGAAATTGATATTTAATATTACCTTCCTTCATATCAATAACAGCACCAACGGTTCGAAGAAAAGGTCTTCCCAACACAATAGGACAAGATGCATTGCATTCGATATCCAAGACAACAAAATCAACGGGGACAAGGTTATTGTTAACCGTAATACGAACATTATCAATCCTCCCCAAATGTTTCTTTTTAACATTATCAGCAAGATTAACATCCAAATAACAATTTTTCAATGGTGGCAAGTCAAGCATATCATAAATCTTGTTAGGCATAACAGAAATACTTGCACCAAGATCACATAAAGAATTACACTCAAAATCATTGAATTTTATCTTAATGATGGGCTCCCAACCATCTTCTAACTTCCTAGGAATAGAAGCTTCAATTTTTAATTTCTCTTCCCTAGCTTTAATGAGAGCATTTGTAATATGTTTTGTAAAGGCTAAATTTATAGCACTAGCATTGGGACTTCTAGCAAGTTTTTGTAAGAACTTTATAACTTCAGTAATATGACAATCATCAAAATCTAAACCATTATGTTCTACAGCAATGGAATCATTGTCACCAATATTTTGAAAAATTTCAGCAGTTTTATCACAAGCAGTTTCAGCAGTTTCAGGCAATTTTGCACGCTTTGCACTAGGAGTAGAAACATTGCCAACACCAATTATTTTACCATTGATAGTAGGAGGTGTAGCAACATGTGAAGAATCAACATTACTAGTGGTGGTAATAGTTCATACTTTAGCTACATTATTTTCTTTAGCAAGTTTTCTTTTTCTTCTCTATCCCACCTAGCATGCAATTCAGCCAACATTCTAATATTATCATTAATTCGAACTTGAATGGCATTTGTTTTAGCAAACCTAGCATCTTTAACTTCCTCAGGCATAACTTTCAATTTTAAAAGATCAACATCAAGAGCAAGACTATCAACCTTAGAAGCAAGAATATCAATTTTACCAAGCTTTTCTTCAACAGTTTTATTAAAAGCAGTTTGTGTACTAATAAATTCTTTAAGCATGACTTCAAGACCGGAGGGTACACTCTTATTATTGTTGTAAATTACCATAAAACTGTGGTGACCGGCATACCTTGCATGGTGTAGTATGCAAGTCTGATATAACACCAATGAAACACCGTTCCACTAGTATTATATCGCTCAGAGTGGTACAACAGAAACATATTCGGGTCAAGGCATGTCTATAGAGTTACATACGGACTGTTACAGAAGATCAGCACAACCTCCTACTTTACAATGAGGTAAACTGCAAATAAACTCCGGAAGAACGACTCGTAGTCTAATCCTATCACGAACTCTATTTGTAGAGCATTTAACTAGCTATAGAGGCTAAGAATAGATTCTAGCTAAATAGGAGCTAGGTTTAGGAAGCTAGTTCCTTTCTATTGCTAATCTAGGTTTTCTCCTTGTTGAATGTGATATCTGACTCTCCTGACATGGTTCTGTCTCTTGAAGTAGTTGTTGACTCCTCGGCCTTCGAGTTGCACTGTAGATCCTCCTTTGATGCCTCCATACCTAAGCAGGGGATTTAAGAGTGGGATGAGTACGAGCGTACTCAACAAGTTCATTTTAGGAAAGAGGTGTTTAATGCACTAACTACAGCCATAGACCAGAAAGTCATAGGCAATGCAAGTTTTTGTAAACATTTCTTCAAATGGTTGCTTTTATTCTGAAGAGCTATGTCCGTCAGCCTTCACGGTTGACTAGAACTTCATGGAGTTCCTTTCCGGCAGCGTTCGTAGTTCCATATCCCGGAACGGGGAGTGACGAGTCACGGTTCATTACACTCTGCAGAGGTGTGTTGCTTTACCCATAGAGATCTTAACCTTGGTGCCAAGGTGTACATTCCCGTCCACACTTCCTTTGGTGTGA
This sequence comes from Lolium multiflorum, assembly GCA_030979885.1. Lineage (NCBI taxonomy): Eukaryota > Viridiplantae > Streptophyta > Magnoliopsida > Poales > Poaceae > Lolium > Lolium multiflorum. The sequence goes on along the minus strand of JAUUTY010000239.1, from coordinate 1,150 downwards.
GGCCCGGTATAAGGTCCTAGTCAATCATGTTCCTCCGCTACCTCGAACACCCACCCTTTGTTGCATACCCCGACCCTGGGTCCTCGTCGGTCCCATTATTCCCACTCACGGGTGGACCCCGACCACGACGCAGTCGATACCCGGAGGAGGGATCCTCACGGGGAGAAGAAGTAGGGGCCATAGGGCGGAGTACACGGGACGGTGTACGCGAGTTACCCGACTTCGGAACACTGCATGATGACGGGGCCTACTGCTGTATGCGGAATTATGGGCGCTTGCGCGTTGTTACAATGGTTGTGGTTGTGCCTCTAGGGCTTCCGGGATCCGGCTTATAAAGGCGCACGGATCTAGGGTTTACACGGAGAGTCCTAGCCGGATTACAGATTGCCTAGTCTACGTTACATTATCTTGCCGTGTACGTCAAGGATCCGCCTTCCATATCGTCGTCTGGATCCGGGTTCCTCATGGGCCTCCACGGATCCGGGTTCCTCCAAAGGTCGGTGCGGATCCGGCTACTGATCCTGGGCCGGACTTCATCCTTCATGATCAACAACAACTGGCCGCCCGATGGGCCACATGCCACCATCACCGTCTATGGGCCACCCGGGCTTGCCGGATCTAGGCCTGTCGATGGTACACCATAGTATACCCACAACAGTAGCCCCCAGAGTTCTCGAGTTTCTCTGCAGACTTCCGCCATGCTTGCACCTTTTGATCTCCGGCATTGATGGTAACGCGGAGAAAGTTGAAGAACTCCAACTTCATATCTTCTTTTTTCCAACCATAAGTCGGAAGATTTTCCATTCTGCGGGACTTCATCCATCGACAACCTTAAAGCATGTCTCCGGGTTACTCCCCTGCTTGCGAATGTGAAGCTTATCTTCACGCTTTTACCCGGAGTCTTAACAGACTCAAACGGTTCCGCCAATTCTGGCGCCATTTTCGCGCGGTTTGTGCGGTAACTTATCTCTAGCCATTTTTACCGTTAGGGTTTGGGACACGTGTCACGCATCCAACGCGACGCTTGCGTTCCGACCACAAGATGCGGAGCACGAATCTCGTCCCCGGCCTATAAATATCCACCGTCGACCCTAACCTCTCATTCACCCCCATTCTCACCTCTCTACGCAGCGCCGCCCGTGAGCTCTAC
>JAUUTY010000238.1:0-108832 GCA_030979885.1 Lolium multiflorum | reverse complement strand
AAACTAGAAAATCAACCTCACGGTCGGTACATGGAACTAACTCAACATAAAAATGGGCTAGGCCCAGAATGCCATGAAAGGTGTGCGGCGCGAGCCGTTGGTGCCCTACAAGTGGTGTATAGAATTTGGGCCGGCTGGCTACAAAAAAATTCTCTCAATGAAAGAAAAGAGAAAAGCTCGCTATGCTAGATGACTCCCCTTATTATTTGGATTTAGACCCAAACAAATGAAACATCTCAAATAACCTAACTTAGAAAAAGTGCATTCTCCCCTCGAAAGTTAATTAAAGAAGGAAAATTTCCAGCTTCTCATGCAAGGGGTGAAAAATGACCAAGTCTTGAGAGACAAAATGTCTGATCGAATATTAGACGCTCCTTACATACCAATAAAAAGGGAGCTCATGACTCACAATTGCAGGTTCTTTGTTGTTTTAGACGGTTGCAACATTAACCCAGTAGGTCGACCAAAGTTTTGAGAGGGGGCACTGAAGCACAACCATTTCTTTAATACAAACTATAACATTGACACAAACGCACACGCTCAACCTCAACACATACCCCTACTAATGTCGAAGTCCGGTATTTTAAGATTTATGAGGTACATAGGCACTAGCTTATACTCCCTGGTGGGTTCAATGAGAATCATAAAGACATCAAACTTCAGGCGTGGTCTCCCTGGTAGATGGTAATGTCACCTGGACACCTTCATACCCAATGAGATGCATATATAAGAAACCTAACGTGGTTCTCCCTGGTGGGCTGATTTATCTAACAAATAATTCTGCATACCAGTAGTGTACAATTCTGCTAAACAAATATGTAGAAACATATTCTTATTTACCAAAAAAAAATCGAGAAGCGGCTACACGGGCTCTGCATCTATCAGTACACACAACCATATGTCTTACTAAGTCGCAAGTACTATTCTTAAAGATTCCACAGAACTATACTGTTGTTGATGCAAAAGGCAAGTGGCTCAATGGTAGCCCAAAATTAACATAGTGAATTTGAGCAAAATTTTATCCCAGCTAAGTGTCACAACCCCAATTTTCCAAACACGGTCTGATCATGATACACCTGATACACCTTATTTGTTAAACATGGCCATGAAGTTTGCTGCAACAATTGCCCATAATTTCCAGTTGTGGATAATAGCATGCATGCTCACAAAACACAAAAATATTAGCGAATAAAATATGATATAGAGGCCCGTCTTTTGAATATTCAATAGGATTCAAACCCCAAAACTTTACCTAGAACCAGAAGATCTAATGCAAGCCCATAGAGAAGCTTGAGTGTGGTCGCAACCCTAACTCGCCTAGGAGTAATTCTTCTTGTTGCACATCTCCTGAGATTGTTGGTGCAACAATGAATACACGGCATACTCGCAAGACACATTGGGGAAGGACCTATTTAACTACATGCTTGTATTTCAAAGAAGGGTTGTCAGGTTTATATAATATAGTGGATGCGTTCTCCTGCTAAAAAATGGTTTGGTAGTCTCTACAATTTGGATCTAGTTACCTCCTTGGTCGAGGGGTGAGGACACCAAAATATCATCACCAATTTTTTCAAAAGTATCTAAAACACAATCTTAAGAAAAAAATATTTCACACAAAAGTCCTTGAATAGAAAAAATGGGTCCCTAAAATCACGACTATGCCATCTAGACTTGGGCTGAGAGCTCGGTTGTCCCCGCGGGAGGAGGTGCTAGGCGATAGAGTTGGGTGCTCAGCCATGTAGGATGTGACGGTGCGAGAAGGCGGCTGTGGCGTTCCACGGAGGCAGCACGTCGTGGCGGAGCTAGGTGATCGGCTAGGGCGGTGCAAGGAGGTACTACACGGCGGCGCTGGGTGGTGGACCAGGAGAGCAAGGGCCTGTGGGGGAGAATGGTTGCACGAGAATGTGTGGGGTAGTGACCCTAGCGGGCCTTGAGCCGGTAGCCAGATGTACGGGAATTTTTCGAGACCAGACGGGTGAAATCGAGCTTCCCTACTAGGCATGGCTGGGGGGCGTTTGGTGGCATAGCCCAAACACCCAACATAGGCTTGCAAACACACACACAAAATTTTGTTCGGTGCTGAATCTCTGAGCTCGTCCAACCTACCAAAAACACCAAAATAGATAAAAGCCCCTTGTACTTTTCCCCAACCGTTGACAAATAATTTTAAAACTTCATTCACCAAGACTTATTCTAGAATAACAACATATACTCCTCAACAATCTGAACTAATCGTGAATGATAATATTATGTATATATTCCTAGGGATTACAAGGTGAACATGGCCAATAGAATCGAACAAGGACTTATCGGTGGTACGTATTAACCAATTAGCATGTCATTCAAAAATATGATCATATACAAATATCATGCATGAAAAAATAACTAAGCTAAGATATAAGTGGCATGTAAATTTGACTAAACAGTGTACAGAAATGAATTCTGCATGTTGACATGATTAAAATGGGTATATAGTGTTGGGGTTTTGGATGAACAGCGTCGGGCCGAGTGATGTTCATTGCGGGTCTAGTCGGTGAACACTGTAAGTAGATAGTGTTTCCTGGTTTGGGCTATATATATTTTTTCTGACAAGAATGTGGGCTAGATATTTGTCTGATTATCGTTGGGCTACATATAAGGAAAAGAAAAATAATTGGGCCAGCCAATAACGGCCCAGGTGGCCTTCTCGTTCCAGTGAACGAACAAGGGCTAGGAGCTCTCGTCCCATGCCGGACTGGAACAGGGAAGACAGGCGGCCAAGAAATCGACGATTGCATCGCCGCCGACGAGACCATCCACTGGAGGCCCTCCAGCAGCAACCGAGGGTGTGCGAGTGATCCGGGGAAGGTGGGGGTTCCATTTTGTGAAGAAAAATACGGGATTGGTTTAGGCTTTGTTCGGTTGGTCCCAACCCGGCCGGGATATAGCCGCAATACCCGTGTGTTGGCCGGGTTCGCACGGGCCGGGAATAAATACCTGTCCACGCTAAAATGTGTGTTCGGTTAAACCGCGTCGGGATCCCACCCCATTCTGTTCCCCCTCAATTCCGTCCATACCACCGGAATTAAAAAACTCTAGTCCCATACTCCCACCCCGTGGACCGAATCCCCAACCGGCATCTGTCTTTCTCGCACGCGACAGGGAGACGACAGCAACCCAGTGACGCGACCGCCGACCGGACCTCTCTACTCCGAGCCCTCTCTCGTGCCCCGAAGGCTGTTGCGGCGACGCGCGACGCAGATGCGGGCGGCGGGGGACACTGAGGTGGGCGGCGGTGGGGGATGTAGAGGCTGCAACGGCGGCAGCGCGACGCCGCGGATGCTGGCGGTGGCGACAGGGGACGCAGAGGCGGCGAGGGCGGCGCGACGCAGAGGCGGGCGACGGGCAGCGTCGCTCCTTGTCTTCCTTCCCCGCTTCAACTTTTTTGGGGTTCTCAAGTTGTAGATTGGGGTTCAACCGAACGACATAATCACAAGAATTCTATGGGGAAGGGAAGAGTCGGGGTTGGGGTGAGGAAGGCAGGTTCACCCAAATCCCCGCGGTGATAGTTTCCTAGGGGGATCGGTTCTATAGGAACCGAACGAGGCCTTAGGTGGGGAGGTCAGATATGGGGCTGCTCGTTGGTGCACGTGATGCACAAGGATGACGACAGCAACACTTCTGAGCAACGACTCAACGAGGGTAGAGACAACGGGTACTGGGAAGATTAGAAACCACGAGAGAAGGATCCCTCGATAGAGGAGTAAAAATTATACTAGACCGAGTCGTGCTTTTCTATATTTCGTTGAACATAATTTTGGCTTCTTTTCATTCACCGGCTTTCTCTCCCTCCACCTTGCTACACCACAGGTGACGCGTTCGCTGACCACCAAAACCCTCTGTCGGCACCCTGCATCCAATGATGCCCTACCCCACCCCCACCCCACGCAGAGTCACTCGGCGTTGCCGAAATCGACCGCTAGCTCCGCGGTAGCCGTCGCCTCGTTTTCTGCGATTTAGTGCAAACCGGGGCCACGATGACCTCGGTTTGATCCAAAATGGAGCTGGCGGTGGACATAGATGTCGTAGTTCGGCGCACCTGAGCTAGCATTGCCAGAATCGAAGGGAGATCAGCGAAATCCTCGCCGACTACCTTCGGCGAGCTTCGCGAGCGTCTAGTGACCGAGGCTGGAGTGTCATCTTCCGACGACCGAGGTTGGGGTATCATCTTCGTCTACTGGGGCCCGCTGATGGCCTTGCAACGCGTACCCTGCCTAGCAGCTTGGGCGCTAGCTCAACATTGTTGGCCGACGATCTCACCTCCTCTGCCCGTGAAATGTTCGACTGATTGCTAACATGAAGAGGTTGAGAGAGTTCATTTTCGATGAATCTTCATCGGGGGTCGAGGGAGGAAGATGACGATGAGCATGACATGGGAGGAGAGAACTTTAGGCACATTGCCAATGGTGACCCTGCTGAACCAGAACATGATGCAAACAAGATACATAGATTCCTTCAAGCACATCTACACACTGAGAACAAGACTATCCATACTCACATGTAAGATGATCTTGTTGAGCATCACTGGCTAATCCAAAACACTTCATAGTTGTGCATTTACTTCATTTAAACATCCATTCTATTTATTGTATTTTAACCTTGTTTGTCGTCTGTTTGGCATTGAATAATTTGGTTTGTAAACCTAAATTTGGTTCTTTCGTACCCTTTATATTTTACTCGTTTTATCAGTTTGCAAGTGCTTGGCCTTGAATAGTTTGGTTCAGAACAAAAAATAATTAGGGAGTTAAGTTTAGAGGATCGGTTAGAAACCACTTTTCTTTAGAGAAGTAAAATATGCTCCTATTAACTCAGAGGGATAGGGACCTAAATTATAAGAGATCAATTAGAGGTGCTCTTATAGGATGGTGGAATTGGTTTTATCATTGGCCGGTGTAAACAAACATGGTGGCAAAGACGCGTGGAACTTTCCCGTGAGAGGATTAAATGGAGAGTAACTAGGCTCCCTTGATATCTATAATTTCTTATGTTACATGCTAGTTTTATGACAATACCTACATGTTTTATTCACACTTTATATCATTTTTAGCCATTTAGGACTAACCTATTAACAAAGATGCCGAAGTGCAGGTTCTGTTTCTGCTGTTTTTAATTTCAGAAAAGTTGTTTCACAAATATTCTACAAGATTGGATGAAACAAAGCCCACCGGCCCCTATTTTTCACGGTGTTCCGAGAAGACCGAAAGAAGAGTGAGGAAGGCCTTGAGGGGCCCACCCATAGAGCGGTGCGGCAGTGGGGCCCCCAGCGTAGAAAGATGTGGGGAGGAGCCCTGGCTCCCCAGCGCTGCTCGCCTATATATTCCTTCGTCTCCCCGCAGTAATCACAAGAGCAAAAATACCATAGCAGTTCCGAGGACGCTGCGCGGGTAGCCTGCTCGGGGTTCGAGAAGATCTCCTCCGGCACCCTGGCGGAGAGGTATCAGGGGGCTCTACATCACCATGCCCGCCTCCGGACTGATTCGTGAGTAGTTCATCCTTGGACTATGGGTCCATAGCGGTAGCTAGATAGTTGTCTTCTCCTATTATGCCATCATGTTTTAGATCTTGTGAGCTGCCTATCATGATCAAGATCATTTTTATGTGCTCCATGTTGTGTTTGTTGGGATCCGATGATGGAATACTATGTCAAGTTGATTATAGATCTATCATATATGTGTTGTTTATGATCTTGCATGCTCTCCGTTGCTAGTAGAGGCTCTGGCCAAGTTGATACTTGTAACTCCAAGATGGGGTATTTATGCTAGATAGTGGGTTCATGCCTCCATTGAATCTGGGACAGTGACAGAAAGTTCTAAGTTTGTGGATGTGTTGTTGCCACTAGGGATAAAACATCAATGCTTTGTCTAAGGATATTTGTATTGTTTACATTACGCACAGTACTTAATGCAATTCTCTGTTGTTTGCAACTTAATACTGGAAGGGGTGCGGATGCTAACCCGAAAGTGGACTTTTTAGGCATAGATGCATGTTGGATGGCGGTCTATGTTCTTTGTCGTAATGCCCTAAGTAAATCTCATAGTAGTCATCATGATATGTATGTGCATTGTTATGCCCTCTTTGTTTGTCAATTTCCCAGCTGTAATTTGTTTACCCAACATGTTATTTATCTTATTGGAGAGACACCACTGAACACTGTGGACCCCGTCCATTCTTTTACATCTGAAATACAACCTACGCAATCATTGTTCTCTTTGTTTGGAAGCAAACATCATTTTCCACACCATACGTTTAATCCTTTGTTTTGAGCAAGCCGGTGAGATTGACAACTCACTGTTAAGTTGGGGCCAAGTAGTTTGATTGTGTTGTCACGGGTTCCACATTGGCACTTGATCCACAGTGTTGCACCGCTCTGCACTCATACCAACAACCTTCCGTGATCTTCATCTCCTACGGATTTCGATAACCTTGGTTTCTTGCGGGGAAAACTTCGATGTACTCATCATACCCTCTTCTTGGGATTCCATGGGACATGTACTTTACCGTCTGGCGACTACTTTACGACGCCGTTGCGGGAGATCAAGACCATATTGCAGGGAGTCTCACGCACAATCTCTTTACTTTGTTTATTGTCTTACTTTATTTTTATTTTGTCTTGTTTGCTTTCTTTATATCAAAAACACAAAAAAAATAGTTACTTGCATTTAATTTATTTTGTTATCATGTCTAGTCATGTACTTGTTACTCTGTCACCTGAGGAATTGCTCTTTACTTTTAAACAAGGGGATGAGGAGAGTTTTAAAGAAGCTTGGTCTAGAATTTTTGATTCTTATAGTAAAACAGAACCTAAAATGACTCTAAGCCTGCTTCTTAGTAACTTTTATTTTGGGCTTATTCTTCGCTATAGATATGCTTTGGATGATGTAGTGGGAGGAGATTTCCTTCACTGCGATGGGGATCAAGCTTTTAATGCCATAAAAAAATTGGTTGCATCATCTAGCTCAACTAATAAATTTGATTCATCTCTTGCTAGCATTCATGATAGATTAAACACTCTCGAGACAAATATATCTTGTTTAAAAGAAGGGTATAATCAGATTCGTGAATATTATGATTATGTTCCAGTAAACTTTGAACCTTCAATGTGGGTCCCTACCATTAAGGTTGCTATTTGTGGTGAAACTTTTTATGCCCGTTGTGATATTATGTCTGAGTTTTGCCTTATGCCTAAAAGTATTTATGAATCTTTGAAACTTTGGGGACTTAGTGAAGGTGGAGAAGGAATAACTCTTGATGATAATTCTGTTATAATTCCTAAGGGGATAGCTGAAGGTGTGTTCATAACCTTTCTTGGAAGAACAGTATCCACTGATTATCTCGTTATTGAATGTGTAGGGAAAGGACAAATCACACTTGAAAGATCCCTGCTGAAACTCTTGGGAGCAACCGTAGATGTGGGAAAAGGTACTCTAAATTTTACCTCTACACCCGGATGCGGTCATGTATTCCCTAGACCAAAGAGTAAGAATAAGAGTAAGAGGGGTAGGCGTAAAGCCCTTGTTAATAATGTTAATACTTCTTCTCTTGATGTTACTTAATTTTCACTTTCCGCGCCTAGCTGAAAGGCGTTAAAGAAAAGCGTTTATGCGAGACAACCCATTATTTCATTTCTAAAAATTTTGTTTTATATTTGAGTCAAGGTGCTTGTTACTAGTGTAGCAATACCTTTGTATCTTTATTTTATTGCATTGTTGTGCCAAGTAAAGTCTTTGATAGAAAGTTGGTACTAGATTTGGATTTCTGCGCAGAAACAGATTTTTAGCTGTCACGGTTTTGAGTTTTCACTCTGTAGAAAAATCTAAAAATCCTGAAAAAATTCATGAGTAATCCTCAGATATGTACGCAACTTTCATTCAACTGGAGCTTTTCCATCAGGCATGTTAAGTGCATCGAAAAAATTCGTCCTTAAGGTACATTACTGTTTTGCCTTTTATTTCGCAATGCCTCTTTTACTGTGTTGAGTGGGTTTCTTTGCTCCATTAAATTTCAGTAACCTTGGGTAATGTCCAGAAGTGTTGGGAATGATTGTGTCCTCTCTGAACATGTGAATTTTTGATTATGCACTAACCCTCTAATGAGATTGCTTTGAGTTTGGTGTGAAGGAAGTTTCAAGGATCAAGAGAGGAGGATGATATATCAATCAGAAGAGTGAAAAGTCTAAGCTTGATGCCCCGTGGTTCATCCCTTCATATTTGAGAAGACTCAAGTGTCTAAGCTTGGGATGCCCAGAGCATCCTTCTTCATCAACAACTTATCGGGTCTTCTAGTGAAATTGTATTTTAATTCCGTCACATCTTATGTGCTTTACTTAGACTTATGTGTGATTTTATTTTACGTTTTTTTATTTTCATTTCTCTAGATAAATGGGATCCTAACATACTTATGTGGGAGAGACACGCTCCGCTTTCATTTGAACACTTGTGTTCTTCGTTTTATTTTGATGTTCATGTGAAAGCCGCAACACTTATTGCTATTTGGTTGGAAATAGAAAATACTACCATGTGGTAATTGGTATCTTGTCTTGAATAATTTGATACTTGGCAATTGTTTTGAGCTCTGAAGTGATCATATTTAAGCTCTTGCATCATGTGGTTAAACCTATTAGTGGAGAACTACCATAAGAGCTTGTTGAAATTTGGTTGCATGATTGGTCTCTCTGGTCTAGATATTTTCTCGTAAAAGTGTTTGAGCAACAAGAAGACGGTATAGAGTCTTATAATGCTTGCAATATGTTCTTATGTAAGTTTTCTTGTCTTAGGTTATACTTATGTTTGCTTCAAACAACCTTGCTAGCCAAAACCTTGTACTAGAGGAATGCTTCTCGTGCATCCAAAACCTTGAGCCAAAACCTATGCCATTTGTGTCCACCATAACTACCTACTATGTGATATTTTTCCTGCCATTCCAAGTAAATACTTCATGTGATACCTTTAAACAATTCAAAACTTTATTACTCCTTATTTGTGTCAATGTTTTATAGCTCATGAGGAAGTATGTGGTGTTTTATCTTTCAATCTTGTTGGGCGGACTTTCACCAATGGACTAGTGGCATATACATCCGCTTATCCAATAATTTTGCAAAAAGAACTGGCAACGGGGTGCCCAGCCCCAATTAATTAACTTTCATTAATAATTCTCTTCACATGTTTTGCCCTGATTTATTAGTAAGCAATTTAATTTTGCAATAGACACTCCTCCATGGTATGTGAAATGTTGGAAGGCACCCGAGGATTCGGTTAGTCATGGCTTGTGAAAGCAAAAGGTTGGGAGGAGTTTCATCTATAAATAAACTAAAATACATGTGTAAACAAAGAGAAGAGGGATGATCTACTTGCTGGTAGAGGTAACGTCCTTCATGGGAGCCGCTCTTTGAAATTCTGTTTGACAAGGGGGTTAGAGTCCACTACCATTCGTTGATAACAACAAACACCTCTCAAAATTTTATATTTATGCTCTTTATGATTTCAAAACTTGAAAAGCTCTAGCACATGATTTAATTCATGTTCTGCGAAGGGCCTTTATTTTACTTTATGTTGAGTCATTTTACCTACTTCTTTCTATCTTAGAAGCAAATACTTGTGTCAACGTGTGCATTGATTCTTACATGCTTGCTTATTGCACTTATTATATTACTTTGTGTTGACAATTATCCATAAGATATGCATGTTGAAAGTTGAAAGCAATTGCTGAAACTTAAATCTTCCTTTGTGTTGCTTCAAGACCTTTTATTAATAATCTATTGCTTTATGAGTTAACTCTTATGCAAGACTTTTTGATGCTTGTCTTGAAAGTACTATTCATGAAGTTTTTGCTATATGATTCAGTTGTTTAGTCATTATCTTTTTGTTAGCAACCTATAGACCATTGCTTTGAGTCACTTCATTCATCTCATATGCTTTACAATAGTATTGATCAAGATTATGTTGGTAGCATGTCATCAGAAATTATTATTTTTATCGTTTACCTACTCGAGGGCGAGTAGGAACTAAGCTTGGGGATGTGATACATCTCCAATGTTCTATAATTTCTTATGTTCCATGCTAGTTTATGACAATACCTACATGTTTTATTCACACTTTATAATGTTTTTATGCATTTCGGGACTAACCTATTAACAAGATGCCACAGTTTCAGTTCAAACTTTGCCTTTTTATTTCAGAAAAGTTGTTTTACAAATATTCTGAATTGGAAACAAAAACCCACGGCCCTATTTTCCATGGAGTGTTTCAGAAGACCGAAGAAGAGTCGAGGAAGGCCAGCAGGGGCCCACCCCATAGGGCGGCGCGGCTGGGGCCCCGGCGCCAAGATGTGGGAGGAGCCGGCTCCCCGCGCTGCCCCTTCGCTATATATTCCTTGTCTCCGCCGTAGTCTGAGAGCCAAAATAACGGAACAGCTCCAGACGCCGCCGCCGTCAACCCTAACTCGGGGGGTTCAGAAGATCTCCTCCCGCACTCACTGAGGAGGAATCATCACCGGAGGGCTCTACATCACCAAGCCCGCCTCCGTACTGATGCGTGAGTAGTTCATCCTTGGACTATGGGTCCATAGTAGTAGCTAGATGGTTTTCTTCTCCTATTATGCCATCATGTTTAGATCTTGTGAGCTGCCTATCATGATCAAGATCATCTTATTGTAATGCTACATGTTGTGTTTGTTGGGATCCGATGAATATGGAATACTATGTCAAGTTGATTATAGATCTATCATATATGTGTTGTTTATGATCTTGCATGCTCTCCGTTGCTAGTAGAGGCTCTGCCAAGTTGATACTTGTAACTCCAAGAGGGGGTATTTATGCTAGATAGTGGGTTCATGCCTCCATTGAATCTGGGACAGTGACAGGAAGTTCTAAGGTTGTGGATATGTTGTTGCCACTAGGGATAAAACATCAATGCTTTGTCTAAAGATATTTGTATTTTTTACATTATGCACAGTACTTAATGCAATTGTCTGTTGCTTGCAACTTAATACTGGAAAGTGCGGATGCTAACCCGAAGGTGGACTTTTAGGCATAGATGCATGCTGGATGGCGGTCTATGTTCTTTGTCGTAATGCCCTAAGTAAATCTCATAGTAGTCATCATGATATGTATGCGCATTGTTATGTCTTCTTTATTTGTCAATTGCCTAACTGTAATTTGTTTACCCAACATGTTATTTATCTTATTGGAGATACACCACTAGTGAACTGTGGACCCCGGTCCATTCTTTTACATCTGAAATACAACCTACTGCAATCATTGTTCTGTTTTGTTTTGCAAGCAAACATCATTTGTCACATACGTTTAATCCTTTGTTTTCGCAAGCCGGTGAGATTGACAACCTCAACGTTAAGTTGGGGCAAAGTAGTTTGATTGTGTTGTAGGTTCCACGTTGGCATCGGAATCCCGGTGTTACGCCGCACTACACTCCTTCACCAACAACCTTCACGTGATCTTCATCTCCTACTGGTTCGATAACCTTGGTTTCTTACTGAGGGAAAACTCGCTGATGTACTCATCATACCTTCCTCTTGGGGTTCCCAACGGACGTGTGCTTTATCGTCACAAGCAACCTTTGCGTGTGGGCCGAATTAGCCAACATGCGGTCCATGAAAATATGAATTCTTTGTGGAAAAGGATTGGGCTAAAATGGAGAAACGGATAATTAGGCATTAAAAGAGTTTTGAATTTCGCTTTTAGATATTGTGTGGTGGAATGAAACATGGCTAGAAGTGATTGGGCTCTATCTAATGAATCGGCGATTGAGCACCCGCATTAGTAGTTTACCTGGCTAACAGTGGCACTATGGGCTATATGAACATCACAAAGAAAATCAATCCATGAGGAGATCTTTTAGATCTCGTTAGCTACCCATGGGTTCATTCATTCATATTCATAGGAACTTCGTTTGCTGGCTAAGCCACCTAGAGGTGCAGCTGTTCAAAGACGAGTCGATAATGAACAAGCTTTTTTTAGAGGACGCAAAACGCGTGCCATATTTTTATAGAAAGAGAAGAAAACAAATTAGTACAAGATTCCGAAACCGAATGCAAACAATCGGAGCCGGCACACACCCGCCCTCCACACAACACCTAGTTCTACTCTCTCTCTAGGCGTTCACTACCTCCTGCTCCTACTCTTTCCCTCCCACTCACACTCTCCCATAACACTTTGACTCGTCATGCACACGATCAATCAACTGACCTACGTTACATTAATCCATCAGGCGACCCAAGCAGAGAACTTTGGCAAAAATCAAAGTTGATGTCGCACTGCACCTTATTCAAATTTTGTTCATGTAAACATTACGCTTTTTTTTTTGAAAGGAATACGGTAGGGGAAGCCCCTACAGTTATTTTGTTTTTACATAATAAGAACCTAAATTCGCGTCCCTATGGACTTGAACTTGGGTGGCTGAGTTGTACATCCACTTCCCTAACCAAATGAGCTAGACTCAATTCTGGTAAACATTACACTTGAATAATAAACTCTAGCAGGCTGTCTCCAAAATAATATTATTATTTTTGGTTTTTGAAAGTTTGACAAAAATTGAAGAATTTTCTTCAAGCCAGAAATTGAAATTCTGGGGTTGTTACTAACTACTACAACTCCGAGTAACGCGGTGATTTATAAACTTGAGCCAAAACCAGTAATAAAATAAACTAAAAACAGCAGAGTATATATGGAAGAAAGAGTAGCAGGAAACATCGGATGGCAAATAATTTGCAAATCTAATGCCAAATATATGCAGGAGGAAGTAATGGCCCTTGCCTTAAAGATCATGCTCACCGATGAAAATCGATAATTCCTGCTTATCCTTAAATATCCTTCAGGTTTACTCATCTATCTATTCAGGCAATAAAGTACTAAAGTATGCACTAAGAATGATTTTACAAGTGTTAGCTCCTGAGATTTTTTTCTTTTCTTATTCTGCTGAGGAATGAGGCGAACACGGCAGTGCCACTTCTTGTACATATCCATTGTGTGTGTGACATTACTAAATATGTTTGGAAATAATAAAGGTTATGCTCACATGATGGTGCTTTCAGTCTTGATGGCAGCCGATAAGAAACTAGCGAATGAAGAAGCTCGTTGCTGCACGTAGTTTTGTACTTTCTTGGCTTAGGATTGTATCTCCTGAATATTTAGTTATTTACAATGTTTTTATAATGATTATTATGATCTTACTTTGAACAAATAAATTGCATTCATTCCCGTAATATCAAGTGTGTTCATATGACGTGGTCGACAACAATGTACTCCCTTGGTGACAAAATGTAGTTATTTTAGAAAGTCAAACGATATAAAGTTTGACCAAGTATGTAGACAAAAGTAGTAGTTGTTACTTTTTTTATACATACTTGGTCAAACTATATATCATTTGAGTTTTCAACAGTCTTATATGCACTACATTCTGGCAAGAAGAGAGTATTGCATATGCACAATTATTTGTTTATTTCCATGTACTATAATCAACTTGATTTTGATTTCCATGGGTAGCTTATGAAAGCATAAGCATGTCGTTGGGGGCACCTATCACTGGTGGAAAAAGGGCCTTTGGTCGCGGTTCGCAACTGCCATTAGTCGCGGTTGCGCAACCGCGACCAATAAAGGCCCACGATCGCGGTTCTTCGAACCGCGACTAAAGGCCCGTCACGTGGGCCGCAGGCGAGAGGCGGAGGACCCGGTCGCGGTTCTTGGCCAACCGCGACTAAAGGCCTCCCGCAGGTTTAGGGTTTAGCCCTCCCTAAATCTGGTTTCTTTTTAATTTGTATTGTTTTATTTCTTTTGGGTTTTAATTTTGAAGGAGTTTCACATATTCTACGGTACTACATACATGCATATGAATATACAATTTCAAACAAATTTGAAATTAGAACCAAAAAGAATTCAAGAGGAATATACAATATATATTCAATATCGGATGACCATATACAATTTTGAACAAGTTTCCATCCATAATTTAGTGCATATGAAGTTCTACGTCCTCTACATAGTGTTCTCCTCTAGGATCGATGACTTCCTCGCCAACCATCCTAGTTCCTCTTGAAGTGGTCGGAAGCGAGCTTCTGGACTAAGCGTCTTCCGGAGGTTATTCCTCATGATGTTGTTCTCACACTTCT
The DNA here is from genome assembly GCA_030979885.1 of Lolium multiflorum. Taxonomy (NCBI): domain Eukaryota; kingdom Viridiplantae; phylum Streptophyta; class Magnoliopsida; order Poales; family Poaceae; genus Lolium; species Lolium multiflorum. The sequence continues at coordinate 94,675 of JAUUTY010000238.1, read as the reverse complement.
GGTCCCGCTCATTGCAGTATCTCCGGATCCTCTCACAAACATAGTATCCACATAGATTGGTCCCCGTGGCTGAATATCCCCGATCGTCCGCACTGCCATTTTAAATTGTAGCTCCTTTTTGAATTCACCGACCTTTTTATCTACGAACCGTCTCCAAACCCTACGAGGCAAAGAAAATTAAATGAACAAGAGAGTTATTAATTAGTTACTTGATATTAGGAAATGATGAACGAAATAGGCGATCGATATAGAGCGCAAATGAATGAAAATAATTACTTTTGCATCATTTTTTCATGTCGCCCAAAGCGCCGGATCCATATTGATCGTGTGAACTGAGGAGGTGTGAAATTGAATTACCATAAGAATCCAGTGGAACCTGCGGACACGATACATGCACAATCATGCATAACTCATCGATTAGCCACATACCATGCATGGAGTAAACAAAAGAGAATGTGCTTCAACAGAAACACTCACCCAAAATGGTAAGGAAATAGAATATCACTTTTGAGTTCTGTTTTCTAAAAACCGCCACAGGTCATCCTCCACGTCGGCGGGGTGGTGTTCTAACACATATGAATTAACGATTTGTGGGTCAATGAACCCAACATCATGGATGTTCCTTATTCACATTTCCTTCTTCTTCTATAATAAGTAATACACAACAAGATAGTTAGGACAATATATATATATATATATATATATATATATATATATATATATATATATAGTGCAGGCAATGAACGAGATGGGGTAGAAATTAATAAATCACTTACGAACGTAACCGATGATAGATTTGTGAGCTGCAGATTGAACAGATTTGGAACAATTCACTCCGATGAATTGTTATATAGTAATGTTTGAAGTGATGCTCATATCTAACTTCCGCATAAATATAGTCTTTGGCGTTTTTAAGTTTTATGTAACCCTTGTACCAATTTAGCAGACCTTTCATTTGTCGAGGTAGATCCTCTTCCTGCGCAGGCTCGACGAGAGGGCCATTCTTCATATGTAAATACTACGTCCTTCATTGGCGCCTCATCAAGGCCTAACAGTGCACGAAGAGTGATACCTAAGTCGGCCGCTTGTTCTCTGGCACTCGTTAAGTCAATCCATGTGCTGCCGCAGCTGCTATGATATCGGGGGCATCCGGACCGGCTTGCACTATGAGCGGGGCGATCGATTGTTTACTTTGTTCCCCGAGCTGGGCAACTTCTTTCCCCCTTTCTAATTTTTCTCGGCCTCCTCCAAGGCTTTCTTCTCAACTCTTGGTTCCTCTTGAACGCGAGTGCTTGCCTACGAAGTTCACGTAAATAGTCGTCAGATTCTTCGCGGCTTGGGACGGTGTGTTCAAATGACTTAGCCCAGCTCATTTCCTTGTCGGAAAATACTTGCTTGGCTCGGGCTCTCTTTTCTTCTTGCAGTCCGCCTTCCATTTCTCATAATCAGCAGCCGCGTGCGTCGACTTCCTCGGACTACGTTCCCAAGGCCTTGTGGGGAGAGGCTTCGTGATGGCTCCGGTATTTTGTGGTTCTAGGTACATAAGGGTCCGGGTTAATAACCCGACTGCTTCTGCTTCTTCGCGGAGGTGGATTGGGGCGGTGTCGATCACCCGCCGGACGAGACGGGGGCGGCGTCACCCGCCGGAGGTGAATTGGGGGCGGCGTCGGCCGACGTGAAGGAGGTGTAGGTGAGCACCACCACCACCGCCGCCACCCCACCGCCACCGCACCGCCACCGCCACCGCCACCACCACCACCGTAGGGGGTGGACTTGTTGGCGCCTCGCCTGGAAAGCGATAACTTCTTCCATAGAATGAATGGCGCTTGACATCTCCAAGTCTTTTCGCCTTCAGGTGTAGCAATGTCAATGTGTCCTCAAACCCTTGGACTATCTCCTCCACCGTGACACGAGCATAGCTATCTTGAATGGGGTTGTTGTGGTGGAGTGCTCCAGGTGGTAAAGCACTGCCGATGGCTACCTTCATGGACATGTTCCCGATAGGATAATACAGTATGACATGCTTTCATCTCCTTTATATCGTCCACGGGGATAAGAGGCTCCGGTGCAGTAATTTCGACCACCCGAGGCTCTGTGCAGATTTAGATCCGATGCACCAGCCGGTGAGGCCTCGTGGAAGCCACGCCTTCTTCTCCGCTGTGGCTTCCGAGATCCATTGGATGATCTTCTTGCTGCGCCTGAGCTGCATCTCTTTCGCTACTAGTACACTCACAGCTTTCTTCATCACATCCATTTCATACCCTGCCCACAACATCCGCATCCCGATCCATCTTTCTTACGGCTTCTGTGTAACCGTAGTCATCGTCTGGGAACCCTACTTTCCACGGAATGGGCCCCATGCCTCGTACACGTCCTCCGTGTTCAGAATTCCCGAGGGCTTTTGTCGGGCGTCGTTCTCTCTGTTGAACTTGATCCTCCCTCTTGAGCATCCCTCATTGCCTCAATAAGCTTTTGGGTGGGTTTAATTATTTTGCCCCGATAAACACACTCCCCTGTCTCCGGGTTAGCGATCCCCATGCCCGTACCACCGGCTTTTGGCCCTTGGGTCCCATCCCTCCGTACTGACGGATTCCTCGCGCCCTCGGCCGTTCTCCATCTTCTCCCACCTAGGCTGCCAAAGCGATACCCTCCTGGCCCCATAATATGATTGTACTCCTTCTTGGCCGCATTCTCCTTATTTTTTCGATATTTCAAGGAACTGCTCCGATTTCTTTGCTTCACAAATTCTGGCCAATCATGTTGCAGTTTCTCATATTGTCCTTTGAAATCCGAGTCTTGCCCCGCTTGACAAAGTCATGGGCTAGATTTTGCTTGTATTTCCTAATGCGTTGGACATCTTAGAAAGAGCGAACTGTTTGACTAGCTTGCACCTCTCCTTGTTTTCCTGAATCTTGTTACCCTTCTCATCGTATTTGCGGTATTCCGGAGGTAGAACGAAATGTTCCATAAGCTTGTTGAAGCAATCTTTTTTGTTCTCTTATCGACCAAAGTGAAACCAAGACGTGCCTTCTTTGGCTCATTCCACTCCTGGACGGTGATCGAGACGTTGTCTCTAACAACGGCTCCGCATTGGCTGATAAACTTGGTGGCGTTCTTGCTGGGCTCCAGCGGCCTGCCGTTGCTTCCTCGACAACCTCGATGGTGCATGTTTCGTTTGGTTTCATCGTCTTGGTTGCGCCACGCTTTGACGACGTACTCGATTTCGACGATCCGGCCGAGGGCTAAAATAAGAAAGAGAGTTAGTTTGTTCAAATCAGTTAGTTTGTATCACCAGAGGCTCAATGTATATATATACCTCGGCGCCGGAGGTGGTTTCTACTTCCAATTGAAGATCGTCGTTTATCGACGTTTCTTCGGCATCATCTTGCTGACGGCGCCCTTCATCTTCACCGTCAAGGTTCGGATAAGAAGAGATATCATCTTCTTCTTGTCCGGTCGGCACATATACAATATCGCCGTTTATGATGCCGAACATATGGTCTTCAGCGTCCGGATCATAGTTGTCCATAATCGGGTCAGCTCTATCGTCCGCCATATGTCAGTCCCGAAAACATGTAGTAAAAACAAATTAATTGTGTATATGCATTATCACATCTCTTCTACATATAAAGAGAGAGGCGACGAGGGAGCGAGAGGGGAGACGCAGTGACCGCGTGACCGAGAGACCGGTGGCGGTGGCGGGGAGGCGATGACCGCGTGACCAGAGACCCCGGTGTGGCGTGCGAGAGGGCGGTGGCGGTGAGGACACATAACCCTCGCCGCCCCCTCTCGATCCCAAAATAAAATAATTCTTGTTAATTAAGTTAAAAAATTTGTTAAGTTACGATTTTGATCATTAAGTCTAAATTTTGTTAAGTAAAATTTTTCTTAAGTTAAAATTTTGATCATTAAGTCTAAATTTTGTTAAGTAAAATTTTGATCATTAAGTCTAAATTTTGTTAAGTAAAATTTTAGTTACATTAAGTCTAAATTTTGTTAAGTAAAATTTTAGTTACATTATACTATTACATGTGTAAATTTTTGTTAACCTAACACATTTTTGTTAAGTAAATTTTTGTTATGTCAAAATTTCGAGGGAGTACAAAATTATATACATTATACTATATATTACATATTTGTTAAATTTTGTTAAGTCAAAATTTTGTTAGTATACAAATTTTTAGTTAAGTTAAAAAACAAAAACAAAAACAAAAAAAACGAGAGAGGCAGGGGCGCCGGCCGTGTCTGGCGCTCCCCGCGCCCTCTCTCTCTCTCGCAGCCGCGGACGCGCGGCGGCGGTCGTCTTCGGCGGGCAAGCGGCGGCGCTGCGAGTGGGGGCGCGCGGTGGCGCCGGCAAGCACAGCGCGCGGCTCTGCGCGGGGAACGGCGGCGAGCGGCGCGGGATCGGCGGCTGAACGTCGACGCGCGACGCGGTGCGGTCGAAGAACGGGCGGCGCGCGTTCGCGGCTCGGGCGCGCGACGGCGGCGTGAGGAGCGACGACGGCGGCGTGAGGAACGGCGGCGGCGTGATCGATCGGCAAGCGACAGCGGCCGCTGCCGTCGTTCGCGCAGAAGAAGAGGAAGCCGCTCAGCGCCACGCGCGTATTTATAACCCCTTAGTCGCGGTTGGGGAGGCGACCCGCGACTAAAGACGTAGTCGCGGTTGGCCACACCAACCGCGACTAAAGGGTATTTTCGCGAATTTCGTTTCCCGCGGAAAAATACCCTTTAGTCGCGGTTGGCGAGGCCAACCGCGACTAAAGGTATTTTTCAAATTACTTTTCTTTTTCAAATTACTTTTCTTTTTCAAATTACAAATAATATATCAAAAAGTAAAGAAAAATAAAACTAATTCATTTCAAAATCTGAAAAATACATATAATATATCAATAAATTCAGAAAAATAAAACTAATTCAATTCAAAATCTTAAAAATACAAATATTATATCAAAAAATTCAGAAAATTAAAACTAATTCATTTCTAAATGTTAAAAATACAAATAATATATGAAAAAATTCAGGAAAATAAAACTAATTCATTTAAAAATCTTAAAAATACAAATAATATGTCAAAAAAATCAAAAAAATAAAACTAATTCAATTCAAATTCTTAAAAATACAAATAATATATCAAAAAAATCAGAAAAATAATATATCAAAAAATTCTTTCTTCCCGCCACTTTCTTCCCGCCTCTTTCTTCCCGCCACTTTCTTCCCGCCTCTTTCTTCCCGCCTTCTTGCTCCCATTTTTCCCGCCATTTATCACTACATATAGGTAGCCCGGCAGGCATATCACATCTCTACAATCTCTCATCACTCTCTCATGGCTTCCACCGCACCCACTCTAACCTACCGGCAGGTGGAGGAGCTTTGCGCCTCGAACTACCCTTGCCCACCGGGCTACCGCGTCCCGGCCGAGTGGAGCCTAAGCGCCGCGGCGTGCTGGTCCCTCCCGTCCCTCAGTCACTGCGCGCCGGCGGCCATCACGAACCACTACTACTCGACCTCACGCCGGAGCAGCGGATGAATCCGCGGCATCCCGATAACGACATACTTGGGCCTTCTTCATCAATCGGCGTGAGAGGGCGCTCGCCAGTATGAGGAGGACGGTGCCTCCCGGAAACTTCCACGAGGCCGGCCGTCGGCTATGGTGGTACGGCCGACTCTGCGGAGCGTCATGGACTACATCACGGCCGGCGATATCCCCGCTGCGCTACCAGTTCCACGCGCCTCGCCCAAGCAGCACGACAAGACTGACAGCCGAACGCCGCAACTTAGAGCGGCGACTACAGTACAACGGCGGCGGCTATGAAGACTATGAGTATGCATATTATACGCTAGTAGTGGTATGACTAAATCACTCCAAATTTCATGTATGCAGGAGTATGACTTAGTCACTCCAAATTTCATGTATGCAGAGTATGACTTAGTCACTCCAAATTTCATGTATGCAGGAGTATGACTTAGTCACTCCAATTTTCATGTATGCAGGAGTATGACAAATCACTCCAAATTTCATGTATCATCGGTGCTATCTCGAGTCAATTGAATCATTCGAAAATGGACACCAAACACATCACGGTAATATAATTCACATGATTCATTCAACAAAGTTTGGTACAATAAATTATTACACATCATTTCTTCCCTTGTGTCCTGCTTGCTTACGATTGTGCCGTATCCATGGAGCATCCTCATCATTTAACTTAATGCTTGGGTCGGTGTTCACTTTGAAGGGCAGAATTTCAGCAAACATATTATAATCTTCGACATGTCTGTCTTGTCCTCCACTCCCACGATGTTTCTTTTCCCTGAAAGAACAATGTGGCGCTTTGGATCATCGCATGATGTACCGATCGTTTTCTTATCTTTCCGTTTCCTCGGTTTGCTACTCATGTCCTTCACATAGAAACCTGAGCGACATCTTTGGCTAGGACGAATGGTTCGTCAAGGTAACCAAGATTGTTGAAATCCACCATTGTCATTCCGTATTGTTGGGTCCACCTTTACCCCTCCCGTTAGCTTGAACCATTTGCACCGGAACAAAGGGACCCTAAAGGAGGGTCCATAGTCAAGTTCCCATATCTCCTCTATGTAACCATAATATGTGACCTTTTGCCCATTTCGGTTCTGCATCAAAGCGGACACCACTTTTGGTTGGTGCTCTTTTTATCTTGGGCGATCGTGTAAAATGTATTCCCATTTATCTCGTACCCTTGGAAAGTCGTTATAGTCGAAGATGGTGTCTTGGCCAACATGTACAGCTGATCTACAACATGATCGTCACTCATTAAATGTTTTCTCAACCAACTGCCGAAAGTCTCCATGTGGGCCTTCCTAATCCAGGATTCAGGCTTCCCGGGTTGTCCGAGCGTAAAATATTCTTGTGTTTCTCAAAGTACGGAGCCACCAAGCTGGAATTGGTCAACTGTGTGGTGTGCTTCAGTCGGAGAAGCCGTCCATACATATCGTTGATTTCCTTCCGATCGTGCCTTTTCCACTTAGTCTCCCCACGTGCCGCGATTGAGGAAGACCAATCGGCTTAAGGTCAGGAACAAAGTCAACACAAAACTCAATTACCTCCTCATTTCCATAGCCCTTGGCGATGCTTCCTTCTGGCCTAGCACGGTTATGAACATATTTCTTAATACTCCCATGAACCTCTCGAAGGGGAACATATTGTGTAGAAATACAGGACTGAGAATGGAAATCTCATCGACTAGGTGAACCAGGAGGTGCGTCATAATATTGAAGAAGGATGGCGGGAACACCAACTCGAAACTGACAAGACATTGGATCACATCGTTCTGTAACCGTGGTAGAACTTCTGGATTGATTACCTTCCGAGAGATTGCATTGAGGAATGCACATAGCTTCACAATGGCTACTCGAACATTTTCCAGGAGCCCCTCAAAGCAATCGGAAGTAATTGCGTCATAATCTGTGGTCATTTTGGAACTTTTTCTCCGCCATTATTATTTATATTGGACGAGAATCGAGGGACCTTCATACTTCGGGCATTCAAAAAGATGACCTTCTCTTCTTTGGTCGGAGCGTAGCTGGCACGACCTTGAAACCGTTCCGATGCGGCCATCAGGGTCTTTCAAACTTTGCTGTCCTGCCGTGCTTCCTTTGTATCATTTGACTTCCCATACACGCCCAAGAAGCTTAGGATGTTCACGCAAATATTCTTCGTAACGTGCATCACGTCGATTGCAGAGCGGACTTCTAGGACTTTCCAATATTCTAGCTCCCGAATATAGATTTCTTCTTCCACATGGCTGCGTGCCCGTCAGCTCCCTTCGGAACTGATTGTCCGCCAGGACCCTTTCCAAAGATGACTTTCAAATCCTTGACCATATCAAATACCTCAGCACCTGTGTTGCTTCGGCCGGTGATCTGCCTTGCCGTTGTAATGCTTGCCTTTCTTTCTTACTGGATGACCTTTCGGAAGACGATGCCCAAGGTACACGTTCTTCTTACAATTTGGCAAATGTACACTTTCAGTCTCATGTAAGCAGTGCACGCATGCATTGTATCCCTTATTTGATGTCCCGAAAGGTTACTAAGAGCAGGCCAATCGTTGATGGTTACGAAAAGCAACGCTCGTAGGTCAAATTCCTCTTCTTTGTGCTCATCCCACACACCAGGTCTGCCCCACAACTGTAAAAGTTCATCAACTAATGGCCTTAGGTACACATCGATGTCGTTGCCGGGTTGCTTCGGACCTTGGATGAGCAGCATCATAATGAACTTCCGCTTCATGCACAACCAAGGAGGAAGGTTGTAGATGCATAGTCACGGGCCAGGTACTATGGGCTCTCGCCAAAAGGATTCATGCCATCCGTACTTAGACCAAATCTTATGTTCCTTGCGTCACTGCAAAATCTTTGAACTCTCTGTTGATCTTTCTCCATTGCGTTCATGCGGGTGTCTCAACTCCCCGTCCGACTTACGGTCCTCTTGTGCCATCGCAACAACTTGGCATGCTCTTTGTTCCTGAACAGACGTTTCAACCGTGGTATTATAGGAGCATACCACATCACCTTGGCGGGAACCCTCTTCCGGGTTTCCGGCCCTCAACATCGTCACCAGGGTCATCGCCTCTGATCTTATAACGCAGTGCATACCGGGCATTCATTCAAATTCTCGTATTCACTGGTAGAGGATGCAACGTTGATGCATGCATGTATTTTCAACCTCTAAACCTAGAGGGCAGACAACCTCTTTGCTTCGTACGTGGCGCAACTCGTTATTCTTTGGAAACATATTCTTCAACATTTTCAAGTTTTCAAATGTCCTACACCTTCTTGTGCCTTCCATTTCAGCAAAAGTGTGCAGGCCAGCTTTTTCAGACCATCATCGCATCCGGGGTACAGCGCCTTCCGTGATCCCTAACATGCGATTCAAATTCTCCTCTCTTTTTCTTTCAGTGTCTCCGTGCATCAGCAATGGTCCGACCAAGATCATCAACGGGATCATCACGTGCCTCTTCTTCACCTTCCTTCACCTTCCCTTCACCTTCAACATCCTCCATGAAAGTATCACCGAAATGAGCAAGATAGCTTTCATCGATGAAATCATCCCCTTCTTCATCTTCTTCCATTATAACCTCTTTCTCCATGCTTGGTCCAACAATTATAGCTTGGCATGAAACCGTGCCGGTGCATGTGAACATCTCTTGAGGAAGAGTAACCTTCCGATTCTTCATTAACACATGGACAGATAACAAAACCCCTGTTCGCATTAGCCACTACGAGGAAATCTTTCAAACCCGTAGTGAACTCGCGGAGAGTCGGTTACCGTACATCCATTGTCGATTCATCTGCATTATTATAATATAAAATATATAATTAACCATCATGCATTTGTTAAACTAACTAGCTACAAACAATATAAATTAAACAATGAACTACACACACATGCATATTTTATCAACGACATCAAAGGTTCAAGTTGCTAACCGCGATCGAGGAGGAAAATAAATGAGAAAGCTCAAGTGTGGCTCCAACACTTCATATCATGTTTGTTTCATGCTCTTGGGGCATTTCATCAAACACCTTATGTGCATAAGAGGAACCAAAAGCAAACCTAACACCCACTTGTGAAGTTTGTGAAGAGAATGGCTCCAAATGGCTAAGTGTTGGCCGCTGGTGGGATAGGGGTGGGGGAGGCTGAGGGCATGTTTAAAGGCGCAGAGCTTTATTAGCCGCGACATTCTCCACGCGATAATGGCCACCGGCGCACCGGGCGGCCGGCGCCTGCTCCCGAAGGTGCTTGGATCCGAATCGCGGTTCCTATAGCTTCGCGACTTATGGGGCTCACCGGAAGCCTGTTTTTCTACCAGTGTATATTAGTCTCTACAACTCAGACCTTTCTTCTTTTGTCACAATATTTGTATTATTCGCACTATTCCAAATATCATTATAATTATTATTTTCTTATAAGATGGAGGGACGCGGCAAAGCGCGCATTTATGATCTAGTAATATTGAAATCCACTCCTACCAACATAGGAAGGGCTTCAAGCTCACACATGCGAACGAGTTCCCAGTGCACTTTGTTCAAACCGGAAATTGAAGAACTTTGTTCAGACCAGAAATTGAAACTTTACGCCTAGTGCACCACGTCTTGCTCATTGCACATTATTCAAATTTTATTCATGTAAATTTTGTTCTTGAACAATAAAATCTAGCAGGCTGTCTCACAAAAGAGCAAAGTTGGACAAAAAATTGAAGAACTTTGTTCAAACCCGAAATTGAAATTTTGGTGTTGTTACACTAACTACTACAACTCTCTTGATATTAATATATTCCCTTTATCGAAAACTACTACAACTCTGAATAACGGGGCGATTTTATAAACTTAACCCAAAACAACAGTAATAAAACAAAACCTACAAACAGCAGAGTATGGAAGAAAGAGTATCAGGAAACATCTGATGGCCCACAATTTGCAAGCGAATGTTCAGATACAAGGGCTGAACCTAGAACCAGATAACAACGCCAAAATCGTTGTTGCCTTTCCTTGTACGTGCACACATGCCCATGTTCCCGGGCGCGCACACCCGACGCGTGAACGCTGCCGGTACACTGTATCTGTACACTTATACGGTGCTGATCTGGAAAGATTTTTCTGCTTGTTGGTCGATCTTCTTCTTCAGTATGCTGCTGGCTGCAATTTCTGCATGCGTATGTATGTGCACTAATGGCGATACCAAGCTGGCTAGATAGGTATGGAAGTGCTGTACGTGTGCCCTATTTTATTTGTATGTAATCAAGTCCAAGAATCGGCATCGCACTTCGTTTTCAAATGCCGCTTCACCATCCGCATTTCAAACACTGTATATATCTTCTATTTGGTCGGTACAAACAAACATCGATACATCTCTTTGGGCAAATGCTCAGCTAGCTATAAAGGTTGGTGGACGAGCTTGGCTTCAGGTCATGATAGCATTGGGAAGGCCATGGCCTTTATGCTTATGCTTGTATATGGGGATGTTTGGAAGGATAGAGACTTTCGAAACAACGCATCAACAACAACAATCATTATTAAAGATCAAAGATGGGGCATCGCCGAGGCTAAATTTGTGTGTAATGCCTTACCGGGAGATCGAGCAGGCTAATGTAAAAGTCTTAGGCTTTGTCGTAGGTATTTGTGTGGAACCTCTAAACTTCTTCTCAATTAATGAAAATGGAAATTTTTTTGCTTTTTGTTTCAAAAAAATACACTCACTGCGTTAGTAAAAGGATGTCGGAGACTTCTCTAAATTCTGATGTATCGACACACTGAAAAGTGTCTACATACATCTAAATTTAGACAAACTTACAACATCGTTTAATGGACAGAGGTATTATCATCTTGTAGCCGAGCACACGTACAAGCCATGCGTTGATTGTTGCACGCACGCATCCATCCATCGATGGGCTTTGGTTGCTTGGACACCGAAAGGGAAACCAACAAAAGACACTTGAGAGAGAGGCAGGCAGACTACACGCAGCCACGCAGATGTTGTTCACTATGAATTCAGAAAGATAGATAGATGTGGCAGAAACGGCTGATCGATGATGCAGATGTTTCTCCCGGTCATCATACCGGCGAGGTGAGTGACAAGGAGTGCGCCGTGCACGCACACACAAATTTGTTTAGGTTGCTCCAGGAAAACTCGCCAGCTCTAGTATAGCAACAGACATAAAGCGGCATGCAGTAGACAGGCACAGGCAGCCGATCCAGGACCAGCCAAAAGGCAAAAACGGGAGTGCGATGGCCATAGCTAGGTCAGGTGGGCAACACCACATGCATCCAGTGCAGTTGTTGATCGAGGAATCAGAACAAATCGAACTCTATCCATCCATCCACACGACTCCAGTAACCACACCACATCTCGGTAGAGGAGGATATCATTCCCAGCCTAGCTAGATTAGCCTAAAACTGGCTAGCTAGGTCAATGATGCCAAGCTAGGCAAGGTTCTCACACTAATTAACATCTTATTATGGCCTGTTTGATTCAAAGAATTTAAAAGAACATGAATAGAAAAAACGCAGGAACATCATGTCATGGCATGTGAAATTCTAAAAGAATAAAAAAAAACGTAAAAAATTAGTTGCAAAAGTCGTATAGTTGCATCAAAAACGCGGGAAATTTTTGTAGAGACTGGGCACATGCCATAGTTGTCATAGCCACACAGGAAATTTTCCAAGAGGTCTAACCTCTTGCTAAAGATCCTATAAGATTGTTTTTTTTAAACAAGATCCTATGGGATTGTAGTATAAAAATTAAAGCAATCCATATAAATTTTGGAGATTTCAACCCTTTGAATCAAATGAACTTTATAGAATAAAATTCATACGGGTAAGGATCCTACACAATTCCTTTCAAAATCCTTTAAATTAACCATGCTCTAAATTGCTACAACACACATGCAAGAAGCATGACCAAGAAAAGGCACTGGCGCGCAAAAAAAAAAAAAAAAAAAAAAAAAGCAAAGCCCAGACAGGAGGCATAAGCATCGATTTCCTGTGTCCCAGACTGAATGGACACCCATCCATATATCAAGCAGCACCTTATGGAACCTTGTATTTTATTTTACGAATGCTGAATGTGACAACAAAGAAGTACTACCTAATATTCCAGTGCACCACATAATCGATCACTTGCCCACTACGAAACCACACAACTGCTAAAATAGCTGATCCAAAGAGTCTGATAAGCAGGTACCATAACAGTGCAATCAGTTACTAATGCATTAAGAGGACATTGTGCAGCATAAGAGGAAGCCCTGTGATTGTGCAGCAGGGAAGAAAAAGCCTAAATTCGCGGCAATCTCAAATGCTTTTGTGTTCTGCTCCACCTTCTTGTCTTCATGATGGGATGAAACGTATGATTGCGAGGAAGCCTCTTCCTTACCTTTAGATGGACGACAGTATCATGGCATCAGGAAAAGTAATAACCCGCCCATGGATCCAAGGCCCCCACTAAACCAAAGCACTGATTGAATTTGAAGGCCACTATCTGGAATAGGGTTTTGCAGTGCATAGAGAACGGAAAAGACCACACGCCAAAAAAGAATCTGGACCGGCTGGCTACTAACTGCTTGCTTGGGTTTTTGAGATGTACTACACTGGTAACTGAAACAGGCAGCTGCAGTTGCCCTTGGGACAGAAAGCGATGAAGATCATGACGGCCTGATGTGATCTCCTAACAACCAGAGCCATCAACACTTGGGTGCACAGCTACCACAGTAATATGACCCTTGGAGCATCCAACAGGGTCACACAGATCATCACAGATGAAAGCAATGTTCTTATCACTCGCAAAACACACAAGGTTACAAGCAACAACCAGAAATCCAGAGAGAGTTTTGCAGGGCAGAGCACATCAATTTACAACACGAGCTACAACACGCGGTCAAAGTAGCATACGCGAGCTTACACAACTTACGCTTCCAATCTAAAAATACTTGTTCAAAACAAACGTAGAAGAAAATAATAAAGAGAATACATAGGTATATAAGCAACCCCTTTCTCACACATAAAGTCCATCACCCTCGTAAGATGCGATCGCAGGGAACATATCGGGCTCGTCGTGTTTCTATTTCTGGTTCTTGATCTTCTCAGTGGCTCTCGGAGCTGAAAAGTGCAATTATTTTTTCACGTTACAAGTTTAAATTAAGAATGAACAATTAGTCATACTGGCTCTGGTAAATACAGGAGACAATGATTCCTCGTATACACTATGCCAGAAATACAAATATGCATGTCCTACTGTTAACAGAACAAACCATGCAAATTTATCCTTATGGTACTAGTATATATAGAATAAAGCATGCAGTGGTGCGGAACTACATGCAGTACATTATATGACAGCCCTCCACAAGAAAACGCATGAACACAGGTAACACTTCCATATTATATACTATTATCAGTACTTACCGAGGCCCACTGCATCTGACCCCTTCATGATCCTCATCCTCCTACAGCTGTCTGTGAACATTCTGCGATACAAAAAAATGAATATTTTTAGCAGTCAGGTGGCTTTTTATGGACAAGATGAATCCTAGATCAGGTCAATAACTCATTGGGATTTGCAAAATCATGGTGGGCCAGGCATTCTAATCACTAATCAGGAAAATAAACTAAAACACCTGGGCCGGAAGTCAGGAATTCACTTTAACGTCTAACATTCTTCAGATTCTTTTACCACAAAACAGGTACCCTTCCCATTTATTACTATAACGGTAATTCGTACACTGTGAGTAAAATAATTTACCAAACCTTCACAAGAAGGGAGATATTTCGTGTCAGTAACCATTCAAATCAATAATCACATATGAAACACATCAGCAATTCAAGTAGTAAATCAAATGTATTATTGTATTAAAATTTACAGCATAAAGGAGAAAGTTACCCCCATCAAATTAGACAACTTTCCAAAATATTAAGTCATAAGGGTGTATGCAATGTGGTACATGGAAACTTCAGAAAACCTTGCTAATGCAGATGAAAACCATCAATATTGCTGCCGATTCTACATTGAAACTATAACATAATTTAATCGGTATCTGCATTACTCACCGCCATGGAACATCACCGACAAGCATCCAATCTCCATCCTTGTCCTCATAAGTGAGCACAAGTTCAGCCCCGCTCTTAAGATCCATCAGTCGGCAATCAGACAAGCCATCTCTTCCCGATTTACCATTCGATTCACCATGGCCTGCAGGAACCAGGAACACGCAGTATGCAAGTAAAGCTCTCTCAGATAACCTTTTCAGAAGAGTCAAACAAAAACTAGTGCTCATTGGTACATGTTTGTACAAAAGACGTCCAAGTAAGGCTTGTAATGGCATGGATGAAAAGGGTATTTCCAAGGGTATAGTACAGTCAGCACAAACTATGACTAACAGTTCAGAAACTTTAGACCTTAAAATTAAACAAGCATAATATCTGGTCCTTATTTTTCATAAATGGTTAATAGTAGACCTACAAATCCTAAAATGCCAAAGAATATAATTTTACAAAATGATATTAGGTAAGAAAGTGCATACCACAGAGAGTAGCACTATATCTATCTATATGGTAAAGACTGCACTTGTCCAACTAAAATGCATAATTGAACAAACACTTGCCAATATAATACCACAAAACATCAACGAGCTTCTTGTAGCATCCCAAGCCACAACAGAGCCAAAGAAAGGTAAGGGGTGAAACGAGAGCTCACCAACAGTAAAGCAGCTGAATTTGTTCTCCAGCTCCAAAGAGAGCTCCTTGTAGTTCTTGTACATCTTAAGATCCACCTTCCTGAGATAAGGCGCACCATCCATGCTAACCTTGACATAAAGGCACTCTGGCGCTGGTGCCTGCTTTGTCTCGACGTCGTCTTTGCTTCTTGGAGTAGATAGATTCGTCGCCATAGTGTTCTTCCTGTAACTGCGGATTGGTGGCCATCCTACAACCTGTGCCCTGTTACAGACATTCTAACAATCAAACATATATCCTTTAAGAATTATGATTGCATTAGTAGCCACAAAGTACTGAAAATCACAACAGCAACTGAATTTTTTTAAGGGGACAGAAACAGAAACTGAACACCAACAGCAAGAGATGCCAGATTATTAGCTTGGTAGTAATGAGTGGGTAGAATTATAAATGCTTGAGCAGATGAACAAGGGGAACGAAATCCAACGCACTGACTAAATAACTTACTGCGGCCATCCTGGGAAGTTGGCATCACGCAAGTGGACACCAGACACACAAAAGTTGCTTCTTGTCCAAAGCACAAACAAGGGCGCGCACAACAACAAAAAAGCTTCTCCAGCTTTTTTTCAGAATAGAGACGTGTTATTTTTTCAGAACAAAAAAGCACAAACAAGTTTTCTTTACCTGAATTTTACCGATGCCACTATGTGCTAAAATTTAGAGTCGATTAATTTTAATTAGGACGAAACCGTTCGTAAAAAAGTTATCAAGTACTAAATCATTAGCCAAATCTATTTCAATTCAGAGAACAGCTAATGCACACTGAAGCATTTCAAACGGAAAAACTTCTCAAAATTAGATTCAGCTAAATTATTAATAAAAATACTGTGTGCATCAACTGATGCAGAGGCAAGAATTATATTCCCATTATATATCGACAAAAAAATCAGCTAAATTATTAAAATCCTAACAAGAAACCCCCAAGATTGCTCACAAGAAAATCCTACAACAGATATCAAGAATCTACTTAAATAACTTCAAGCGAAGGAAAATTTAAAAAAAAACGGTGCTAGTCCACCTACTTTGCGGCCGGCGCCTGCGCCTTCTTTTTTTCGTCGTCCTCCTCCTCCGCCACTGCCTTGCCTCCCGCTGCGCCGGCGAACCCACGTTTCGCCCCGCCCTTGGACAGAAGCTCGAGCGTCAAAGGCGACCCCGCTGTCGCTCCATCGCCATCCGGTGCAGCATCCTCCGTCCCCGGAAGCCCCAGGCGCAACTCCGTGGCTGCCGCCGCCGCCGGCGACAGCCCGATGTAGTCTCGCTCCTGTGGCGGCGCCATGCGTAGCACAATTAGGCGGGCATTACTGGACCAAGTGGTGGAAGATCTTGGCTTCTGATAGGTCTGCTGAGACGAGGAGAGGTGGGTTTGAGGTTTCTTGGCTCCGTGCGGGGCGGCTTGTGTTGCTTGCTGCTGCGCTTGTGGGGAAGAGAAAGAGGAGTTGAAGGAGGAAATGGGGTTTAATGGCGCGTGTTTGCGAGCAGGTCCTTTGCTTTCTTTCGTAATTACACGGACATATATGGTACGGTCTTAGTTTATGCTTTTGTTTTGTCTTTTGCATTTTTTAGGTGACTTTGTCTTTTCTTTTGGTAGGTGCATCAGTGCAAGAATCAAGAATCTGATGCCAATAGTTTTTAGTTTTAGGGCCTATTACTTTTGTAGGGAATTCTTAATTCAAGATATTTCAAAGGACATTTAAATGACTCAAATTCTCATTAATGATGTGGGTTGTTTGGTTCGTATGATAACAAACCACGTGACATTTTTAGATTTGCTTTCATTATACTTATAGAATATTTTCCTTTCACTTTAATATTTTGGAAGTAACATCATTTGGTATCCATGATGGCATACCACATTAACCATATGTTTTCTTATTTATACCTTTTAGAAATTCTGTAAATCAAATTTAGAAGCCTTGAATTGTACGATAATCTAAATAAAATATGTAGAGTTAGGGCGCTAACTCTAGCCACCATGGTCCATGTGTGTGATAAAAGAAGCAAGCGAGAAATGTCAAATATCGTAATGTACCTCTTGTCACTTTCCTATCTCGTTCTCTCTTTTATTTTCCAACCACTATCGTTGTCTTCTCTCCATTGCATTTATCTTCATTTTTGTATTCCATTGCTCTTGTGGAGGAGTATCTTTGCCCCCTTTGCCTTATACTACAACCACTCATGATCTCTTCTTTGTTATTTCCCTGATCATTCTCTTCTATCTATCTTCGTAGTCTCAACCACGGGACATGGGCAGCGAAGGCATGGACCATTCGACAGTTGCTACAAACAAGTCAATTGTATAAAATAGGTGGGGAGAAGCTGATCCAACCCTCCACTCCATTGATACAATGTTCCGCAGCTCCTCTAACCTGTGCGCGATCGAACTTTAGCATACAATTGTTTGTCTTACAGAAATATAAACCCATAGAATGTGGTGAACACCATGAGACATTTGCTTTGTCACATGTATGTGATAAGCCTTGTATAGTAGTGAATATAAGTTATCCACTTCATCAAAATTGGCATTTATAATTTCCAACTCGTGTTAACAATACAATTGCTTAAAATCAACTGAATTTCAGTAGGTGCAAAATATCTAGTTTAAGCCTACCGCTAGACTATGGCATGCAAATGGGTCTTTGATGCATGTAAAATGCATACATCTACTTTGTATTTTATGGACATATATTCTCACATATTTACAACATATATGATGTTATATCTATGTTTTATATTGATTTATGGGGATTTACCAATGATCCCCTTTATTTGAGTTATAACTCTGCAGAACGGGAAAATCTTGTTTTCTATATTTTTACTTTCAGGGACCTATACGGAGTCAAATTGAGCTAGAATTTCGGGGATGTCAATATTTCAGCACGAGAAGCATCTGGACCGTTTGGACCTCATGATGGAGGGCCTGAGGCCCAAAAGAGCATAGGTGGTGGGCCCTGTAAGGTGGGCGCGCCACCCACCCTCTTTTCGTCATTGACCGCCTGTTTTGCCTGATTCTTTTGCCTACAGACTCCGTTTGACTTAAATAACCACTATAAATATGACCCCCAGGGTTTCCTCGGGGAGAGAGACACCGAAAGATAGAAACACCAAAATAGAGGCTGCAGTAGCGAATATTTTTTTGACAACTTTACCGTAGGGGAAAACCCCTACGGTGTAGATTTTATATTAATAGGGAGAACTAAACAAAGCTCAAAAGATCATGATGAAGGGGGAAACTCCGCCGGAGCCGCCTTCGGAGGGATCTCCATCTTCTCCAACGTCTTCCACATCAACACCATGATGAACAGGGGAGTAGTCCACCTCTGGACTATGGGTTTGTGGCAGTAGCTTGATCTATTTCTCTCTTGTTTTTCAAAGATCTTAGTACCATATGAGCTGCCGAACATGCTTATGGTCATATATGTAATGCCTATGTGGTGGAACTTCATTCTATGATATTGAGATATGATGTTGGAATCTATTACGTGTAAGATGTATTAATAGATGGATATTATGTACCCCATTCTTAAGTGATTGTTCTGATCCAACTTGTATGCAAGAACATGTGTGGGGAGAAGTGTGTATTAGATGGAGTAGCTAGTATAGTTTTAGTGATTGAATAGTGAAAAACAAAAATCTTTTTGAAAGGAATACGTAGTGGAAGCCCCTACAGTGTTTTTTAATAATAAGAACTCAAATCTGCGTCCCTGAGGACTTAAATCTGGATGTCTGGATTGTACATCCACTTCCCTAACCAAGTGAGCTAGGCTCACATCAAATTCATGATCCATTATGGTTTTACCTCTTCCCTTGTTGCCTCACTGAGGATAAATTGAATGCATTTGCTATGTTTATCATGTCACAATAGTGATAATCTTGTTTGATCAAGGTAGCATATTCGATATTCAAACATCATGTCAACACTAGTAGGAAAAGCCTCATTAGTGACGCACCAAAATACATATTCTGTGGCGCATGGCCGGTGCGCCACAGAATCTTCGCCACAAATATAAGAGGTTTTGTGGCGCACCATAGACGCTGCGCCACAGAAATAAGAGGTTCTATGGCGCATGTGGCCCAGGTGCGCCACAGAAATAGGTGCGCCACTGAATTTCATTTCGGTGCGCCACAGAATAATGTACAGGTAACTCGATTTTTGTACTGCCTGGTGTAGATATACATGTTTTATACATGTTTTATATACAGTATACAGGTTATATACAGATATAATATAGACAAATATAATATATAGACAGATATAATATAGCAACATTATACATCATCATCACATTACTTAGAGCCCGATCGAGTTATACATATAGCTCCATACAACTCATAATCCATGCAAATTAAGTTCATCATCTCGAGATACAAATGAAGTGACACCGGCCGCCGCCTACACTAGGATGAAATAGAGTACCACCACGACGATGGTGAGCAAGAGTGAGAGCACAACGAAGGTCTTCATTTGCTCCTGTTCGACTGGTGGTTCCTCCACTTGGCAACCGCCTCGTGTCTAGTCAGGTATCCTTTGTAGCAGTTGCCACTGAACTTGTGCACATGTTTCTTGCAGTCCTCCCACTTCTCGTAGACTCCTGGAACCTGCCCCTCGAACATGACGTAGTGCGTGTAATGGAAAGACACAAGGCATATTAGTATATAATGCAATGGAAAGAATTAGAGGGTTCACATGCATACATATTCACAAGAATTAAAGCAAGGAAATAATAATAAACCTAAAAGACATATAGCATCGGTATCACATAAGTAATCAAGTTCAACAACAACGACTACAATAGTAATTGAAGTCCAACAACGACGACCGTTTCGAGCAAATTAAGCAAGTTTAGTTTACAACACACTACACATTGTCCATCAATTCAAAAAGTAATGGTATGCACACCAGCCTTGATCAACGAGACGTCTTCTTCAGCGACTCCGGGAACGGTTTGTACATGTCCTTCGTCGTCCACGTCCTTCTATCACCCTGCCTATGTAGGTGTTCTTCGATATCCCTCTTACACAACCCTCTGAGTTGGTGTAAGTTCCCCGATCTGTTGCATACATCTTCTTGGATTATTTCCGATAGCTTTACTTGCATGCGATGGAAGTCTTCTCTAAGATCAGCATCGTTGATCTCCCCCGCCATTTTATTGGTGTCTCGCATACTAGGTGGCCGACTCATCATCTCTGCATCCGCGACAAACCCTTTAAGGTGATGGAGGACATAGAAGACCTCCTTCATGCTGTCAGCTAGCTATTTGATGCAAGGGAAGTCGATCACGTGCTTGAAC
Source organism: Lolium multiflorum (assembly GCA_030979885.1). Lineage (NCBI taxonomy): Eukaryota > Viridiplantae > Streptophyta > Magnoliopsida > Poales > Poaceae > Lolium > Lolium multiflorum. Next base: position 74,130 of record JAUUTY010000238.1, on the reverse strand, counting down.
CCGAGCTTGCCAGTCTTCGGCCTTATAAATTCCCCCTTATTGTCGAAGATGCCTCCATTTTTGGAGTAGCCAAGGATAGCCTCATCGAGAACACCCCTTATTCTTTTGTAGTCTTTCTTCGTCGTCGTATTCGACGAGTCGAAATACTAGGCTAGTGACCACTTCGGGCAAAGGATGACGAGTGTGCAGTATTTGTCCCTCCTCAACACATGCAATTGAAATGGAATGTTGGAAAGGATCGGCAATGAAAGAAATATATAAGAAAGCATAAGTTACGCCGCCCGCGAGCGGATGTGTACTTACTCGGGAAAGACAGGCAGACGAATGGTGTTCTTCTCTTTGTTCATGAGCATGAAGCTCTAGAGGTACCACACCGCCTTGGTCCATGTCCTTGAGCCTTCCTCTAGCTGGCTATCACACATGTAGTAGGGATCCGCTACCGCGATGTGGGGGGTCTCTCTCTATTGATCTTCATCTGAAGATTGATCGCGTATAGGCGGACCAAGTTATAGTCGAGCCGTTTCCAGTGAAATAGATTGAAGACGTCCTCGAACGCTATGAAGAAGATATCCACGGGGTCTTCTTGGACGAAGTTCGGGTCCGCTGGCACCTTGACCGTGAACACCGGGTAACTTGGATCCTTGTCTTTAAGAAGGAAGCCCTCTAGAATATTGTGCTACAAAGGGAGCATTGGTCCACTTGCGAGGTGTTCCATGTCCTTAGGCAGTATCAGTTTACCAGCTTCATGACACCGGGGCAAGCCATCCAGTGTCGGTGGTACCATGTCGTCGGCCCGGATCCTCTTAGGAAGAGGCTGGCTCGAAGATGCGCCGTTTTTATTTCCTCTCTTCCTTGGCTTCTTCACCTGCCCTGCTGGGGGTGCTGTTGGTGGTGCTTCGGGTGCTGGTGTTGCTTGGGGTGCTGGTGGTGTTGGTGTTGCTTGGGCTGCTGGGGTTGATTTGGGTGGCTCCCGGCGATCGTCTTATGCAGCGTGTTAGGGCTGAAAATGGTAGCCGGCTTGAAGATCTTTCCTGATGCCAGAATGTTTCAGATCGTATCTTGCTTTCGGCCATCCTTGGACTTTTCTGAGTTGCAAAGAGTGCCAAGCAGACTCTCGGTAACGTTCCTTGTAATGTGCATGACATCGAGGCTGTGGGGCATGTGGAGGCCTTCCAGTACTCCAAGTCGTGGAAAACAGACCTCGCTTTCCATACACCGAGCAGCGGCTCTGGCTTCGGTCGCTTCTTTCCCGGGGGGCACTCCTTCCAATTTTTCAGAAGATCGTCGATTTCTGTGCCGCTCCTCGGACGCGGGGCTCCATCGGGCTCATCTTTACCATTGAACAGATCGCCGCGTTTTCTCCTCGGGTGATCCAAGCGAAGCCACCTTCGAGCACCTGGGTACACGGTTTTCGAGGACCCGGGATCCCATGGTAGCTGTAGATGCGGGGTCTCATCCATGCACTTCACACAGGAGAATCCGTGGCGACACAGGATACATATGCGTAACCAGGATAGTCTGTGACCGTCGTGATCAAAGAGGCTCTCATATCGAAATAAGTTCTAGTGTATGCGTCCCACGTACGGGGTGGCGTCTTCCACAACGTGCTAACTCCTCTTTCAGCAGCCCGAGATACAAATGCATGTCGACACTGGTTGTTTCGGCCCCTGAATGAGAATACTGTGTATGTACGTTTGCTTGGTGCACGCCACGGGGTAGGTTGTAAGGCCATACAAAAACAGACCAGGTGCTATGCGTGCTACTGGTTGCCAAACGGATTGAGTCCATCTGCTCATGCCAGCCATGTTCCTTGCGTCGCCCGAACCTAGGGAAGGCGATGTCTAATGTTTCCCACTGGCCAGCGTCTGAAGGGTGTGTCAGCATATAGCCCATCTCTGGATCTTCTTCGGGCTTCTCCCTTTCCACGTGTCATTGCATGAGCTTTGCTTCCTTAGGGTCCACGAAATACCGCTGCAGACGGGGATGTTGGAGATATGCCCAAGAGGCAATAATAAAATGGTTATTATAATATATCTTTATGTTTATGATAATATTTGCATACCATGCTAAAATTGTATTAACCGAAACATTGATACATGTGTGTTATGTAAACAACAAGGAGTCCCTAGTAAGCCTCTTGTATAACTAGCTTGTTGATTAATAGATGATCATGGTTTCGTGATCATGAACATTGGATGTTATTAATAACAAGGTTATGTCATTGAGTGAATGATATAATGGACACACACCCAAATAAGCGTAGCATAAGATCATGTCATTAAGTTCAACTTGCTATAAGCTTTCGATGCATAGTTACCTAGTCCTTTCGACCATGAGATCATATAAATCACTTATGCCGGAAGAGTACTTTTATTACATCAAACGCCACTGCGTAAATGGGTGGTTATAAAGGTGGGATTAGGTATTTGAAAAGTATGAGTTGAGGCATATGGATCAACAGTGGGATTTGTCCATCCAGATGACGGATAGATATACTCTGGGCCCTCTCGGTGGAATGTTGTCTAATTAGCTTGCAAGCATATGAATGGTTCATAAGAGATCACATACCATGGTACGAGTAAAGAGTACTTGTCAGGAGACGAGGTTGAACGAGGTATAGAGATACCGATGATCAAACCTCGGACAAGTAAAATATCGCGTGACAAAGAGAATCGGTATCGTATGTAAATGGTTCAATCGATCAGTAAGTCATCGTTGAATATGTGGGAGCCATTATGGATCTCCATATCCCGCTATTGGTTATTGGTCGGAGAGAAGTCTCAACCATGTCTGCATAGTTCACGAACCGTAGGGTGACACACTTAAGGTTTGATGTCGTTTAAGTAGATATGGAATATGGAATGGAGTTCGAAGTTTTGTTCGGAATCTCGGATGAGATCCAGGACATCACGAGGAGGTCCGGAATGGTTCGGAGAATAAGATTCATATATGGTAAGTCATTTTCCGGGGTTCGGAAAAAGTCCGGTGTTTTGACCGGAGCTTCTAGAAGGTTTTGGAAGGACCGGAATAGTCGAATATTATGGAAGGTTAGGAAGTGTCCGGGACGACCCGGGATGTCTAAGGAAGTCCGAGAGGGTTCCATAATAGGTGCAACCACGTTGCCTTAAGGGAAAAGGAGTCTTTCCTTAATGCAATTTCGGAATTGGCAAAAGAGTCGAGTAGGACTAGGTTTTGGAAACCTATCGGAACTCGTCAAACTTGGGGGCAGGTTTTTGGACGACCCAAGGGGCTTGGCCACCTATTTAAAGAGGCCAAGAGGCACCCCAAGGGCACCTCAAGTCGCAGCCCTAGCTCCCCAAGTCGCAGCACCACCCTACGCCCAAACCCTAGCGCCCCTCCTCCACATAATACTCCTGCAGCGCATAGGCGAAGCCCTGCCGGAGATCTCCACCACCACCGTCACCATGCCGTCGTGATGCCGGGATTCCGAGGAGGATCTACTACTTCCGCTGCCCGCTGGAGGGGGGAGGAGGGCGTCGTCTTCATCAACACCGTACGTGTGACCGTACGGAGGTGCCATTGTGGCACCGTCAAGTTCTTCTACGCGCTTTCGCAAGCGGTCAAGATCTTCTACGCGCTTTTGCAAGCGGCAAGTGATCGACTACATCCACCACGAGATCTAATCTCATTAGGCTTTGGAAATCTTCAAGGGTTAGTCTCGTGATCCCCTCGTTGCTACCGTCTTCTAGATTAGATCTTGGCTTGTGTTTCGTTCTTGCGGTAGGAAATTTTTGTTTTCTATGCTACGAATCCCATCGGTGGTATGAGCCGTGTCTATGCATAGATTGGTTCCACGAGTAGAACACAATGGTTTTGTGGGCGTTGATGCTTTGTTGTCTTTAGTTCGTGTACTTTGCATCTTGCGGCATGGTGGGATGAAGCGGCTCGGGCTAACTTTACATGACCGCGTTCATGAGACTTGCTCCACGTTCGACATGCAACTTGTATTGCATAAGTGGCTTTGCGGGTGTCTGTCTCCCACCATAGTGAAGATTCAATTTACTCTTTCTATTGACAACACTAGTATCACCGTTGTGGTTCATGTTCATAGGTAGATTGGATCTTACTCGAAAACCCTAAACCACGTAAAATATGCAAACCAAATTAGAGGCGTCTAACTTGTTTTTGCAGGGTTTGGTGATGTGATATGGCCATGATGTGATGATGAATATGTATGAGATGATCATTATTGTATTGTGGCAACGGCAGGAGCCTTATGGTTGTCTTTATATTTCATGTTGTAGTATTATTTCAAAGTAGTTGTAATAGTTGCTACCACGGTGAACAACCATGAAGGCGGCGCCATGGACCTTGACGCTACGCCACGATGATGGAGATCATGCCCGTTGATGATGGAGATCAAGTCCGTGCTTTGGAGATGAAGATCAAAGGCGCAAAGACTAAAGGGCCATATCATATCACATTATGAATTGCATGTGATGTTAATCCTTTATGCATCTTATTTTGCTTAGATCGCGACGGTAGCATTATAAGATGATCCCTCACATTAATATCAAGATAATAAAGTGTTCTCCCCTCGTATGCACCGTTGCTAGTTCGTCGTTTCGAAGCATCTCGTGATGATCGGATGTGATAGATTCTACGTTCACATACAACGGGTGTAAGCCATGTTTGCACACGGAATACTTGGGTTTGCTTGAGCCTAGCATGTACATACATGCCTGGACAACGGACCGAAGGTTGAACACGAGTCATATGGATGATATGATCAACATGTTGATGTTCACCATTGAAGCTACATCATCTCACGTGACGATCGGTTTTGGTGTAGTGGATGTGGATCGTGTACCACTTAACAACTATGAGGGATGTTGTATTAAGTGGGAGTTCATTAGTAATTAGATTAAAACATGAACTAATTATCATAAACATAGTCTGAGTAGTATTTTAAATTAATTTTGTAGTATTGGCATCTGTTTTCTATCATGCGCTAGTCTTGTAATTGAGATAGAAATACTGTTAAAATCTGACAAAAAACTTTACGGACTGGTACCGTGTTATTATAGAATCAAGAAATGATTAAGTCCTATTGCAAACTTTTAGTAAACCTCACATTGTTGATTCAAAGAGCTATGGTTTCAATTAGTACCTAAAGTTATCTTGTCTCCGTTAAACTTGAAGTTCAAATCTGTTTGAAAAGTAAGGAGCTGAAAATTTTGTTTTCAGAAATAATCAAGGTATGAGATATATGTGAAATCTAAGACCTTATTGCAAGATGATAGAATATAATTTGGTGAGACTACATAAACTCATAAGTTTTATGGGAATGTAGGAAGGTTGAAGACGCAAGGCGTCCCAATCCTCCAACTATTGGGGCACTAACGATATTCGCATATCCATGAAGTGATCGTCCTTAGTATGCACCGTTGCTAAGACTCGTCGTTTGAAGCATCTCGTGATGATCGGGTGTGATAGATTCTACGTGTGCATACAACGGGTGCAAGCGATTTGCACATGCGAATACTGAGGTTAAGCTTTACGAGCCTAGCATGTACAGACATGGTCTCGGAAAGTCGTCATGATATGATGGATAAAATTATGAGTGAAATTGTTCATTATATTAAAAAGTTACTAATAGTGAAATCTGAAACACTTGTCATATGATGATCAACTTCAAAGTAAGAACCTCAAGGTTATTGGTATTTGACCAACAAACCTAGAAGTTATTGAAGGTGAAGTGTTTTCTAATAATGAGGAAAGCTAAAAGAGAAACTACAAAAGATATTTGGCAGAAAGAAAAGAAAAGACTAGAAAGTCTAGCTCAGGTGTATATACATGATATACATGTTATGGTTGTATTCCTAGTTTGGTCACACAATAAAATTCTTGGGTATTAGTACCATATTGGTTGGTATGAAGTGTCATACAAAACAACGCAATACAAGAAAACAATGGCCTAAATGACTAACAAGGAATATGATAGGAATGCACGTCTGGAACAAAAATAAAGTGTTATTATGTTCGTTGTTGGCATTCTATCTAGCCCTTAGAATTTATAATAAAGAACTTAATAATTGTTATTTTGCTCTGGTCAAATAAAAACAATGAGTTGTTCAAATTATGACATTACTCCATGTACGATGGATAAGTTATTATAAATCTTAATGGTGAAACACACATACATAACACTGACGCTAAAATGCCATAAGGCAAATGATTTGAATTCCACTTATTTGTGGAACCGCCATTTAGGTCATGTTAGAAAGGAACACATGAAGGAACTCCATGCAAATGGATTTTTGGAGTCATTCGATTTTTGAATCGTTTGGCGCTTGCAAATCTTTTCTAAAGAGAATGACTGAAATACCGTTCATAGGCCAAGAGTTGAACGGGCAACTAACTTAGTGGAAACATACATGATGATGTATGTGGTTCACTGGGCATAGTTGTGTGCGGGAGATTCTTCTACTTCATGAAAACTTCCAACAATGAATTGAGTATATATGTGGATATATTCGATAAGGAAGAAGTTTGAAACATTTGAATGGATTCAAATAAATTTCAGCATGAGGTGGAAATCATCGTAATAGAAAAGTCAAATATCTATGATTGGATCATGGTGGAAATATTTGAATTACGAGTTTTAGCGAACATCTAAGAGAGTTATGAAATTGTTCTACAACTCACGTTTCTTGGAGTATCATATTGATGATGAAGTATCCGAAAGACGTATCCAAACCTTGTTGGATTAATGATGAGATAAAATAAAATGAAGCCATTATATTTTTGTGAATTATGCTTTAGAGACTACCGCTTTTACCTGAATAGAGCATCATCATGATCCGTTGAAATGACACCATACGAGTTATGGCATGGGTATGAACCCTAATAGTCCTTTCTTTAAATTTTGGTCTAAGAGTTTACAACCAAAATCGGATGAATGTCTTTGTTGGTTATCCCAAAGAATTGATTGGGAATTCTTTCCACTATGGAGACAAAGACAAAAGTGTTTGTCGATGTTTCTTACATATTTCCAAGAAATTGTTTTCTAGCGAAGTATTTGAGTGGGAGGACAATAGAACTTGATAAGGTTTATGAACCTGAGCATAATGATCAGAGTAGCGCAGCATCGGAATTGGTTAGGAAGCGGCCACGACGATCATGGCTCCCATGACTACAAAGTGTTTTAGTCATGGAGATCGAAGTATATTGAACCTTGTAGGTATGGTTTACTTTGTGATCAAATAAATGATTTGTGAACAAAGGATTGATTTTGAACAATGATAAATCAACTACAAAGAAAGAAGTTAAAATGGCTATGCGCCATGAAATCCAAGATAGATGAATACTTTTTGAAAGTAAATGGATCTATGAAATTGATGGACTTGGATGTAATATCCTTGAATAAGCTCGACTTGTTGAAAAGTTTTTTACGACAAAGTTCAAAGAGTTGATTACGATAAGATTAGATCTTCCGTAGCAATGCTTATAGTCTATGTGGATTATTCTAGTAATCGCTACATATTTCTTTTATGAGATATGCTAGTAGGATGGCAAAATACATTACTTAACTGAAGTGTGTATTAAAGGTGTATACAAGATACAACCAAGAGTTTTGCTAGTCCGTGGAATACTAGATAAGTATACGAACTTCAATTGGATGAAGTGAGTATCGCGGAGTTGGAATCTTCACCGGATGAAATAGTCAAAGAGTTTTTGATTTCATCAAACGATGAAGATGCTTGCATTTGCAAGAAATTAAGTGGGAGCGCTGAGACATATTTATAATACTTTATGTAGATGACATATAGTTGGTTATAAATGATGTAATTATATACTTGATTAAAATGTTTCATTGAGAATAAACTTCAATGGAAGGATATGGACTGAAACATATTTAGTGTTAAGATCTATGAAGAAAGATTGAAACACATAATAAGTTTGAGTCAAAGTACATAGAAAGGATATTGAAGTAGTTCAATATAGAAATATTAAGAAAATGTTCTTGTCATGTGAAGATTTAACAAGACTTGAGTGTATCTGACACTCAATGAGTAAAAACACATGAGTGATTATAGATCACGAATAATATGTACACAATCAGATGTCATGTGCTCTAAAGTGTTATGAGCATGTACCAGAATGATTCATGTGATGATCATTGGACGACAGTAAGAATATCCTTGAGTACTTTAGTAGAACCAATGATATATATAGTTTTATATGAGGTAATGACAAACAATGTAAGGTGTTGCACCGATATTTGTTTGGTCACATATAAAAATGAATTTCAAATCTCAATTAGGCTAATTGTTAATTAAAAGGTAGCTCAATACTAGATTTAGAAGAGTTCTAAATATTGTGACGGATTCTACAAAATAAGGCAGAGTATGTCATTGTTTTTCACAATGATTGAGGATGTTAAGTCAAGAAGTTCTTTGAGAACTTGGTGTAGTTCCGATAGTGTCAGAACTTTGAAGCTATATTGTGAGTGACAATATTAGTGACATATTTCAGACCGTGGAATTAAGGTTCCACCAGAAGACCGAACATATACGATAAATGCCGACTCATTTGGAAAATGAGTGATGCGTTCAGACGCAAATGAATTGCAAAATACATACGTTTAGAGCGTGTCAGATCCGTTGACTAAAACCTCTCCGTGAGCAAAACATGGTAAAGCACCGGAAGGCCAAGGTGTTATATCTTTACAAATGTAAAACTAGATTATTGACTCTAGTGCAAGTGGGAGACTGTTGGAGATATGCCCAAGAGGCAATAATAAAATGGTTATTATAATATATCTTTATGTTTATGATAATGTTTGCATACCATGCTAAAATTGTATTAACCGAAACATTGATACATGTGTGTTATGTAAACAACAAGGAGTCCCTAGTAAGCCTCTTGTATAACTAGCTTGTTGATTAATAGATGATCATGGTTTCGTGATCATGAACATTGGATGTTATTAATAACATGGTTATGTCATTGAGTGAATGATATAATGGACACACACCCAAATAAGCGTAGCATAAGATCATGTCATTAAGTTCAACTTGCTATAAGCTTTCGATGCATAGTTACCTAGTCCTTTCGACCATGAGATCATATAAATCACTTATGCCGGAAGAGTACTTTTATTACATCAAACGCCATTGCGTAAATGGGTGGTTATAAAGGTGGGATTAGGTATTCGGAAAGTATGAGTTGAGGCATATGGATCAACAGTGGGATTTTGCCATCCAGATGACGGATAGATATACTCTGGGCCCTATCGGTGGAATGTTTTCTAATTAGCTTGCAAGCATATGAATGGTTCATAAAAGATCACATACCATGGTACGAGTAAAGAGTACTTGTCAGGAGACGAGGTTGAACGAGGTATAGAGATACCGATGATCAAACCTCGGACAAGTAAAATATCGCGTGACAATGGGAATCGGTATCGTATGTAAATGGTTCAATCGATCACTAAGTCATCGTTGAATATGTGGGAGCCATTATGGATCTCAGATCGCTATTGGTTATTGGTCGGAGAGAAGTCTCAACCATGTTCACGAACCGTAGATGACACACTTAAGGTTTGATGTCGTTTAAGTAGATATGGAATATGGAATGGAGTTTGAAGTTTTGTTCGGAGTCTCGGATGAGATCCAAGACATCACGAGGAGGTCCGGAATGGTTCGGAGAATAAGATTCATATATGGGAAGTCATTTTCCGGGGTTCGGAAAAAGTCCGGTGTTTTGACCGGAGCTTCTAGAAGGTTTGGAAGGACCGGAATAGTCGGAATATTATGGAAAGGAAGTGTCCGGGACGACCCGGGATGTATAAGGAAGTCCGGAGGGTTCCATAATAGGTGCAACCACGTTGCCTTAAGGGAAAAGGAGTCTTTCCTTAATGCAATTTCGGAATTGGCAAAAGAGTCCGAGTAGGACTAGGTTTTCGGAGCCGGAAACCTATCGGAACTCAGTCAAACTTGGGGGCAGGTTTTGGACGACCCAAGGAGCTTGGTCACCTATTTAAAGAGGCCAAGGGGCACCCCAGGGAACCTCAAGTCGCAGCCCTAGCTCCCCAAGTCGCAGCACCACCCTGCGCCAAAACCCTAGCGCCCCTCCTCCACATAATACTCCTGCAGCGCATAGGCGAAGCCCTGCCGGAAGATCTGCGCCACCACCGTCACGACGCCATCGTGATGCCGGGATTCCGAGGAGGATCTACTACTTCCGCTGCCCGCTGGAACGGGGAGGAGTACGTCGTCTTCATCAACACCGCGTGTGACCGAGTACGGAGGTGCTGCCCGATTGTGGCACCGTCAAGTTCTTCTACGTGCTTTTGCAAGCGGTCAAGATCTTCTACGCGCTTTTGCAAGCGGCAAGTGATCGACTACATCCACCACAAGATCTAATCTCGTTAGGCTTTGGAAATCTTCAAGGGTTAGTCTCGTGATCCCTCGTTGCTACCGTCTTCTAGATTAGATCTTGGATTGTGTTTCGTTCTTGCGGTAGGAAATTTTTTGTTTTCTATGCTATGAATCCCATCAGTGGTAGGAAAGAACCATACAACTTTTCGAGGTACCTTCTTGTTCCCAACTTTGTACCGTACGTGGCCGCACACCGGACATGTGGTTCTATCCTTGTACTCGCCCCGATAAATCACGCAATCATTGATGCAGGCGTGGTATTTTTGTGCGGTAGGTCAAGGGCACACGAATTTCTTGGCCTCCTCGATACTACTTGGCAATGTGTTCCCCTCGGGAGACGATCGTGCCAGAATTTCAAGTTCTTCTGAAGCTGAGTCGGTCCATTTGTCCGCGTCTTGATCTGCAGATAATCAAGCGTTACATGCAAGCGTGTATCATGCGGACGGCACCCAGGAAAGATCAGAGTCATCCCGTTTTTATCCATTTGTTCCAGCTTGGATCTCTCTCTGGCTGCAGCTCTATCGTTGCTCTTATCCTGGAGGAGCAGATCTTGAACATGAGAGTCCCGCAAGGCCGAAATTAGCGGGGTCGCGCCGGAATCTTCTTCTTCATGATGATCTTCTCCGCCGGCATCTTCTTCTTCATGATGCTCTTCTCCGCCGACTTCTTCTTCATGTTGATCTTCTTCGCGATATGTGGTGCTTCGTCATCTCGCTCGCCATGGTCTTCATGCGCACCGTTTGTTGGGTCCGTCCGCGCCTGGTTGTCGTGCATGAAACCGCGCCTCAGCGGGTGCTCCTCCAATTGTCCGGAATCAGGGTTGATCCAGCGCTCGAGTTTGCATGATCGACACAGACATCTTATCTGGCGCCTATTGTTCTGAATCATGTCCTCCTTCACGTCTTTCTTGTATCTAGAGATTCGAGTGGAACTCATCGAGAGGACCATGGTTGCCTGTCAATGGTATACAAAGATTAGAAAATTAGAACCGCAACACATGCACACACATGCATGGACCTCTCCTAAAGGTATACATAGAGCGGAAAAATTCGGCATGACCTCTCCTAAAGGTAGGACGTATGGGTAGTGCAAAAATTTGCCGAAACGGAAATGAATCAAAATTTCGGCAAACATCCATGCACCACACCGGCACACACACAAGCGCTTCACCTGCAATAAGCATCCATACACACCGATGGTCACACATGCAAGATCGACATGCATATGCATGTCTCCTCCAACTACTCACCTTGTAGATTCGATACCGAGACGAGACCGCGATCGATGAGTTGGAGAGGAGGAGAGAGTATGGAGAGCCTTCTCCTCACCACCAATTATGTATCAACCAAAGTAAGTGCAATAAGTACCAAAGCAAGTGAAAAGTATGACCAAAATGGGATGAGAGAGAAGGGGGACGAGCTAGATGGAGGAGGAAGAAGAATGGCTTGGGTAGTGTGGTAGGTGGGAGGTTGGCACTTTTCTAGGTCTGGTTCGCTAATTCTGTGGCGCACCAGACCAGTGAGCCACAGAATGTCTTATTTCTGTGGCGCCAGTGCGCCACAGAATGTCTTATTTCTGTGGCGCACCACCAGTGCGCCACATAATGTCTTATTTCTGTGGCGCACTGGTCCTGGTTTGTCACAGAAATAGTGAAACTAATGATTGGGGCTGAAAGGGTGTGGGCCCCACCAAATTTCTATGGTGCATGCGCGCCTGGTGCGCCACAAAAAAAATTCTGTGGCGCACCGAACCTGGTGCGCCACAGAAATTATTTCTGTGGCACACTGGGTAGCATCCCATCTCTAAGCCTTTTCCTACTAGTGCAAAGTACTTAAAGTAATGCTCTGTTAATTCTTAATACAAAATTGCTTGAAGTTTTTCCTTTCTTGTGGAGTGTAAGAGAGATGTCTTGCATAAGTTAGGACGTGATGCCCATATGAATGGTTATCAAATACATATTGAAGTTCCACCATATTATCTCATTGATGAATGGTTGTTATTCACTACAACTTAAAAATAGAGTAGACAAGTGAACCCATGAACCCGATCCAATTTTAATCATAAGAAACGTCTTTACATTACAAGTACCATACTTTCTACTTGCAATACTATTTTAATCCGAAAATACAAAAAATACTTTATTTATTTAATTACACACAAAACCAAAAACAACTATCTCTTTACTGCTTTTACTTAGTTTATATAGTTTACTTGCCTTATTTTACTTTTACTACCTCTTTATCTACAATCGCTAATACGAAGCCTTGTGCTTGACAACCACATATTGGAGTTGAAGACACAAGGCAAAACTTCGATTTGCAGGATTGCTAGAAGAAGAGAAGAAAAGATACCCCTAAGCCTATTCCCCAAGAGTTCGATATAAATTCTCGAGTTATCCTTGTGGAGAAAAAAATTCTCTGACTACGACACTGTGCTCTTCGAGTCCCAAAAAATTGATGGCATCTGCAGGCATCATCACTCTTACGTATGTGTAGGGTTAACCTTTTCTTGTATATAGATTTACAACCTTGAGTTTACACTTAAGTTTCTTCAAGATAGCATACTTTGTTTAGATTATCTTGACGTATGGAAAATCATTTGGTGCTTATTTGCGGATGAAAGCATATTGATGAACACTTAGAATCGGTTAGAAACTTGTTTTGCCATCATGGAGACAACTAGAAAGTAGGGGATGTGGATGATGATTCACGACACAACGTGAGGAAGGGGTGTGTATGGGGCCTTAGAAGGACGGCATACTGCTAAGGTTGGGATGTTGAGGTCCCTTTTTAGTAAATATGACCGTCTCATGAAAGGCGGTTTAATCTTCTGTTAGGAGAGGGTAGTGAGCTGAGAAAGCATCGGTTAGGGAGTCTTAGGACTCTTTCAACGGATGTCGTCGAGGCTAGGTGAGTGATGACTGGGGCTCCTTCCCAAGGTCGCTCCCGAGCTAGTAAGGACGCCATACCGCTAAGATTGAGATGCCGAGGTTTTTTAGTAAATACGGCCGTCTCATTGAAAGCGGTTTAATATTATGCTAGGAGAGGGTAGTGAGAGAAAGAGTCGATTCGCGAGGCTTGGGACTCCTTCAACGGATATTGTCGATGCTAGGTGAGTGATGACTGGGGCTCCTTCCCAAGGTCGCTCCCGAGTTAGGCTAGTGAGACTTGGAACTCCTTTTCAAGTTCGCCTCCTTAGCTCCCTCTCCTCCAAGCCTTTCTCGGATGTCTTGGAGGCCTCTCAAACACTAAGCCATACTTGATTACGGTGGTGCATCCATATATATATAGTCCATGTTAGATAAAATCCACTCATTTTCCACCATTTGTGGGCTTCCATTATCATGGCCTCTTGTTTGACTTCATTATTTCTCCTCCTTCACCTTGTTGGCTTGGTTCGTGGATGCATGCTACGTAGAACTTGGCGGGACCTTCCTACTTGTCTAATTCGGTACTCCTCTAATTTAAATTAATTAATTTAACTTTATCTAGATATGCATGTATATCATGTATCTAGATTCTAGAGCTAAAACATATCTACGTACATCCGTATCTAGATAAAGTTGAATCAATTAATTTAGATTAGATGGAGTATCAAATTTTGAGTGCCCCATGTATATATATAACCACAAAAAATTTAAACGGATTTTACAGTGAACGCTGTCTGACGTGGTTTCTCGTTTCGCTTGAGGACAGAACTTTTGGCGGTAGCTAGCTAGCTTGCCGTTGCAACGGCAGGTGCGTGTGTCTGGCTAGCTGGAGATCGAGTGGGCGGGAGCTTTCGGGAGAACTGTGCACGGTTAGATGGACGCACGTACGCGGACATGGAGACGCCACCGGAAAGATGGAGCCCGGCCGGCCGGCCGGCCAGCGGATCGACGCGCGACGTGTCCGGGGGAGAGCGCTAGCTGGACCACCGGCCGACGGCGACGCCGATGCGCTACCGGCCAACGCCCACCCGACGGGAGAGCTAGCTAGCTCGGAAGCAGAGAGCGAGCTAGCTGGCCCCCGCCCCCGGCCATGCGATGGATGTCTGGTGTGCTAGCTAGCCTGGTCCATGGGCCATGGCGGCCGTGTACTATGCTTGGTTGGAGCGACGACATTGGCTCCACCTCCACGTGCGGCTGGGCTACGGACCGTGCGTGCGTCCCTGCGCGCGCCTGATCTCGGCTCGTCGTCCGTTTCGTGTTGGCCGTGGACAGAAGTCTAGCTAGACGAACAGCAGAGTGCAGTGCCTCGCTTGTATGGCGGAACGATATTTTTTGCCGACAGATAATTTTGCAGGTAGTGGTAAGTTTCTTCTGTTGCGGGTAAAGAGCAAGTAACATCAGGTCGATCTCAAATTAATCAGCCGACAATCATTGGTGCGGGAGGTGATCATCTTAGACAAAAAACGCCCTGCCCCCGCGTCGCTCCCGCTGGGGCGACTCGGGCGGCGCCCAAACCCTAGCGCCGCCAGGCCCCTCCTCCCACCTTTCCCCCTCCCTTGCCGCCACCTGAGGTGACCGCCGGAAAGCCGCGCGGCTGCTGAGGACGGTGGCGGCGAGGATCTCGTCGCTCCGCTTCGCTGCGGAGGACTACAGGACCGGGGCGGCGGCCCTCCAGGCGAGGCGACGGCGCACGCGGCAGGCGTCGGCGCGGGCGACTCTGGCCGTCGGCCGCGACCTCTTGGGAGGTTGGACCGCGGCGGGTGGCGGCTGCGGCTTGGGGGCCCCCTCCCCGACAAATCGAGGTTGTTCCCTCTCTTCTCTCTCCTCTTTCGGCTTTGCGGCGGCTTGCTGCTCGCTCTAGATCGTGGAGGGAGCTGGTGTGTGGCTCGGGACCGGGGGAATCCCTAGGTTGGCTGGCCCAGCCCAGCGGCGGCGGCGCCTGCGGGCGCCGTTCTTCCTCCTTGGAGGCGTGGCTGAGGTCCCCTGTCTCCACCCCGACCAACCTCCCGGGTGAAAGCCCAAAATCTCTCGATTGGGCGGCGTCGACGTGCTGCACGCCGTATCCTCCTTGGAGGCGTCGCCTGGGGAGTGCGATGCTCGGTGAGGTTGAAGGCGGAATCTTTGGTCTCGTGCAGTTGCTCCTGGTGGCTTTCCTGCTTCTCTCTGGGCGTCCTTAGGCCGCGGCGGTTTGGCCGGTGTGGTGTGCTCTCCCTTTCCTGGTGGTCGTGTTCTGGGGCTGCCTCGGAGCTCAAGTTCAGCACTTCCCTAGCTCTCGGGTGAGCTCTTCCCATGTCCGATGGTTCGACGCCTTCGAGCCAAGGCGAGAGGGTAGGGGCCCTCTTCGGTGTGGGAACCGGAATGTGTCTTGGTGTTTGCAGTTCAGGGGGCCTTCCTCGCTCATGAATCTCCATCCTGCTCGTTGGCAGTGCCTCGTCGCGCCTTCGCTGCTCGTTGCCCTCGGTGCCGGAGAGTTGTAGTCTTCGCTTTGCAAGTCCCTTTGGTGCTTGCTAGGAGTGTTGAGTTGTAAGCCTTTCAGGGTGTGCCCTTGTATCGTTCGGCCGTTGTGTTGTGTGGTGTGGTGT
This sequence comes from Lolium multiflorum, assembly GCA_030979885.1. Classification (NCBI taxonomy): domain Eukaryota; kingdom Viridiplantae; phylum Streptophyta; class Magnoliopsida; order Poales; family Poaceae; genus Lolium; species Lolium multiflorum. The sequence continues at coordinate 58,213 of JAUUTY010000238.1, read as the reverse complement.
TGTGTGTGGGTGTGTGTTCGGTTCGGTTCGTGTAATTCCTGGCCGGTTGATGGCTTTGTTAATTCAAAGCTGGGCTCCTAGCGAGCCTTCTGTTTAAAAAAAATTAATCAGCCATATCATGTGTGAGTTTAGATTAAGGAGTATTTAACACTCCCTCCATCCCAAGGTTTTTTTTTTCTTTGTAGGCAAAAAATACCGGTGGGTAACGGTATCCGAAATATAGGCCGAGGATTTGTCAAACCAATTTACTATTTCATCCAAAGTTTATCAAAAATAAATAAATTTGAGCAAATTATTTGGATGCCAAAAAATTTCATCCGTTATTAATTTTTCTCGATGGTAATCAGTAAACCCGGTTTCGGCCGAAATATCGAATAATGGCCGAAAAAAAAACCTGATGCAAGGTGAGTAGAGATGCAAGTGAGTCAGTATTAAGGTCCTCTAACTTTTTAAATTTAAAAATTAAACTAACCTGTACTCCGTAAAAAATGATGATGTCATTGCTAAATTTAGTTTATTTTGTTAAACTAAAGAGGGTATAGGATATCCTATTGTGACCCAGTTGCATCTTTAAAGGTGTGTAACCCGTACGTACGTAATTGAGATAGTGTCCTAAGTATCCGTCGTCTGTGGGCTTCCATCCCGACCTGCCTTGGGCATGGCCTAGCCGAGTGAGCCGGGTTCTTGTCTAAGCGGACATCATGATGGGCCTTCTTCGTGGATCACCTTGGTCCGCTCATAGTTGGCCTTGTCGTTTCTACTTCCATAAAATACACCCAGCCCACAACAAAGCTACCGGGAGTCCGGGAGTGCTTTCAAGAATGGCAACAAAACTACATGTAAACATAATAACCCTAAAAAAAACTCCAGGTAGAGGATGTAAATGGATCGGATCGGATTTTGCTATTTTCATATCTTTTACCATATTTTTCTAGCGGATTCGGATTGGAGCGGATAATGGTCGGATGCGAATCTGGATGCGAATTATATTGGATTACGGATATGGAGCGGATTCGGAGCGGACTCGGATCGGAAAGCGGATGGTTGGGAAAATGTACAAATAAAATAAGAAATATAGTTATTTAATATAAAATATGTAAGCAAGAAAGCATTTAATATTAGACTATAGCCAAATCTACGCACTTGTTCATATAACAAAGAAAGGTATGTGCTAGTAGAATAGATAATTGGTTCGATGAACTAACTATCTAAACATTTGGAGTTGGGTTATTTTATCGGATTATCCTCTTTGAGATCTCAGATAATCCGTAAAAATTGTCGGATAATTCATATTCGTCAGATATTATCAATACCATATCCGCCAAATATCCTCTTAACCAATATCCACATCCGCATCCACATCCGTCGGATTCCTAAAAGTGAATACCGTATCCTTAAAAACGAATGCAGATGCGAATTCGAAGCGTAAATTATCCATACCATTTACACCTCTACATAGAACCACCAGCGCCCCCCATCATCCTCTATATCCCCACTCACCTATTAGGCAACACAAATTACAAATGTGTTTTTTTCCATCAAGGAAATAAAAAATGTGAAAAGTGAAAGCTATATATCTTTAATTTTATTTAATTTTTGAAAGGAAAGTGCCGGGGAACAAAGACTTATTTTAAAAATAATAAGAATCCAAATTCGTGACCGCGAAAACTTGAAACTGGGTGACTGAGTTGTACATCAACTTCCCCTAGCCAAGAAGGCTCATTTCTTAAAGTACTTTTACTTATTCATTGATACAAATCTTCCAAATATTGAGCTAGAAACCGTGGAAAACATAACCGTCAATGACAAATACTAGGAAAATACTAGCAAAATTTTCTAATAATAAGATTTTTTTAGTCAATTCGAGAAATAATACGTGTTTGATTTTTTTTCGATTTTGTGACCCGGTCGGACACCTGGTGGCCGATCCACATTTAGCGCGCCGATCAGGCCGCAGTGCACCGACTGTAGGTGTCGGGGCCCGGCTGACCGCGCATGTGGCCTGGCGTCTGCCACGTGCACGCCGATCAGGTGCCTGTCCACCAATGAGGTGTGGCTTGACATGCCCAGCTCCCTTTCTCCTCTCTCTCTCTCTCTCTCTCTCTCTCTCTCTCTCTCTCTTTCCTTTCTTCTCCCTGCCGCTCGACGAACACGCACAGGCTCTCGCCAGCCAGGTCCATTTTTCTCCGATTCAACCTATTTTTTTCACTAAAACTTCTCCAAATTGTTGCTAGAAGCTAGGGGAACCCCGATCTACGAGTGGGTTAGTGTTTGAAGGCGATTTGGTGGTGTTGTTTTGCAGCAATGGTGATGAAGTGGTGTAGCTTGGTGGTGGTGTAAGGTTGGATGGGTGGTGGTGGTGGTGGTGGTGTTCGGGTGATTCAAGGCTTGTTCACGGAGAGGATTCTCACGCTCCAAGGGTAAACCCTAATCCTCGCACATTATTGTTAATTGTGTATGCTTATCGGAGCACGCAAAGATTGTTAGTTAGCTTTGTGTATATTCGTGTGGTGGATTAGTTATAATTTGTTGTTCATCGGTTAGTTGTTGACGCGTACCAATATTTTTTTAGGTCCGCAGAGATGTCCGATATAGTGAAGTTTGTTTTTCACTATGGTATGAGTAATGTCCGATCAAATGAGATGGAAGTTGATCTCAGTGACTTTAAGTATTTAGAGATGGATTTGACTGCCCCTAAAACATGGACAATGGAGAAGCTGAAGGATTGGTTGACAGCATTGTGCCGGCTTAATCCTGAAGTGTACATAGTGGGTGTGTATGCATTGTGGACTAAGTCAACGTCAAACATTTGTTGGTATCTGAGGCCGGTAGAGGAGAATTCTAAGTGGGTCGGCTGGTTGAAAGGGTGTGAAAAAAGAGGAGGTCGCACTGTCGCTTTAGTGCTTCCCACGCTGAAGGAGGTCGCTCCTCCTAAAGGAGGTTATGGTGGCGGCGGTGGTGGTTACGAATCAGGCCAGAGCAGTCACACACACGGTTGCGGTGGTGGTGGTTACGAATCAGGGAAGAGCAGTCAGGTGCACGGTGGTGGTGGTGGTTACGAGTCTGGACAGAGCGATTATGCACATGGTGGAGGGGATGGTTACGAATCAGGGCAGAGTAGCCATACAACATGAAAAGAGGGTTATAGTCGAGATGCTGATGGTGATGAGGAGAATGGCCACATGCAGCAGCAGATGGAAGAGGAAGATACATATGGTGAAAGTGATGCCGATGAGTTGGATGAGTCTGATGAGGAAGGGAACGGCGAGGACGTGCCTATTCCTGCAAGTTGGAATCAGGACTTTGCATCGTTCATAAACGTGAACGATGGCACGATTCTTCTTGGGAGTATCACAAGAACAACGTCGCCAATAGGACCAGGTTTCAAGACAAGAGTCATCTGCAGGAAGCAATAATTAAGTGGGTAATGTAGACGCAAAGGCAGTTCAAAACAACCGTGTCATCTGGGAAATACTTTTGCTCCCTTTGATATCCATAATATATAATTGGAACTCAAACTATAGTTGCATGAAAAGTACTATGTAGTTCATATGTTGCGGGGTATGAATACCAACATATGCCACATGCTATGAATACCAACACCAACACATGTCAACGAGCAAGCATACAAGTCCATATTACCCTTTCATATAATCATCATCTCGGGAGAAGCAATATGATGATAGAGTCGGCAGAGGAATGACCAAATGAGAAAGCCTTACCACCTTATGCGGAAAACACAACAATAGAGATCTCCGCAGGACAAACAAAGATATCACTAGCCTTCTTTAAAAGGCTTGCAAGATGCACATAAAACCATAATTGCCGACTCGCAATTTCCATGATGTGTTGGATCTCGATTTTCCACCCTCCCATGGCCAACTTACCTACACAATCAGGTTGTTAAAGATATACTACTTTGTTGGCTATATGTCTATGCAGATACTATGGACGGCGAGGGATTAACAATATGTGTTTATCCTTTTTCGCCGAAATGGGGTATCCCTGGCCCAATAGGTGTTTATATAGAGATCGGTAATATATAACTGGAAACCAACATGTTCCTGCTAAGTGTGCCTGCTTGATGAATATATGTGTTTTAGAGATCAAAAACCAATAAATGCAAATAAACACGTTCTTGATATGTGTGTATGATTCTTTCCGTGTGTCATGCGCCATAGCTAACAACGGTAACATATTCATTATATTAGATATGACATTAAACTACAAGTAATTCATTGAGAAAAATATAAAATAAGTACAAGACGACATAAAAATAACATCCATGAAGAAATTTCCATGAACCAACACAATCTACTCCATGAGGAATAAAACATCATAATAGTATTCCAGGATAGCAAAATTAATCGTACATAAGAATTTTATGATCTAAACATAACAAATTTAAGGGATGATTTAAATAGTAACAAACACTACTGATTTGAGTTCAAATATCTAAATGCTGAAATATTCAAGATAATTTAGAGTGTGTGTCAATCCATATATGATCTTTGACGATAAAGTATTTCCATAATTAAGAATCATCACTTGAAAAATCTCCCAGGGATCCTAGGTCCATTTGAACTTTATGAAGTATGGTCGATAGAAGGTTCCTTAGGTTCTTATGTGGTTTGTCACCCATGAAAAGCCTTATTGCAGCAACATCATGTGGTCGTGCATAGCAGCTTCATCCAAAATTTCATTGGCCCTCTCCTTCAGCATCGTTTGTACCGACAAGAGATTCCTCTGAAATTCCTCTAGTTCTTCTAGGCCTATCTCTTCAAATTCGTTGTTCAGCAAGTTCATTACTCGTTCCCCATTCTGGCTATGGGCCTTTTCCTGTAACATTTTTTCTTTCTCTTTCAGAACCGCAAGTTGATGTTGCAAATCGATATGTTGTTGGCTTAACTCACGCGCTACAACCGCTGCACCTTCACCATCTTGTCTCTTTCCCGCCATAATTGGATTGTTATCACCCCAGGAGAAGCGGTTGATGACAGAGTCGACAGAGGGGTGACCAAATGAGAATGCCTTACCACCTGATGGGGAGAACACAACAATAGCGATCTCTGCACCGCAAAGGATGGAGAGATCACTAGCCTTCTTGAACAGGCCAGCACGACGCTTAGCAAAACATACTCGCCGACTCACGATATTCGTGATGCGCTTGATCTCGATTTTCCGCCTTCCCACTATTGACCTACCCTTCACCATCAGATCGACTTGCTAAAGATATACCAGTTTTGTTGGATATGTGTGTGTGTGGAGATATTATGGAGGACGAGGAAATGCCGATAGGTGTTTATATGGATATCGGAAGGAAATAAATGGAAAGAAACACAATCTCGATTCATGCATACGCTTGTTGTACTTTCGATCATGCGCCATAGCTTATACTAACGGTAATATATTCAAATGTATTTACATAGTTTTGTTATCATGTATTTACTCATTTGAGCTAATAAAGAATGTTGCATGAGTAAATTCCAGTGCGACAGTAAGATTGTCTAAATGACTTTTCAAATCTTTAGTGTAGATGGATATCATCTATAAGAGAACTAAAATCAACTTTTTAAGATGCTCTTCAAAAATGGAAAGAAACACAATCTTGATACATGTATATGCCTTACCCCACTATGGCATTACCAAGTATATTCAAAGTGACCAAAATATATTCTGAATGTTATTTTTGTGAATATCGTAAGGAGACATCCTTATGTGGTGATAATCACATCTGAGGTCAAGCTATGTAAATAATTCTGAACAATGTAATCCATCAAGCAATTCCTCTATGATAGAAACTTATTTTTGATCGTGTGACCATTAAGTTTTCTAAAAGAGGTGTTTTGTGGTACCCAAGTAAACAACAACCATTTGTTTTGGTTAATCCAATGGTCTTTAGCTGTTTATACTGCTGGCAACAAGAGGACCAGTAGAATTCCTACGTCTCACCCGCGAGGCAAAATCCGAAATAGGCCAAAAGATGCCCGGCCCAATATAGCCCTCGTATCTTGCGAGACATTTTTCTCCAGAATCGAGCCATTCGTTCTAACCCTAAGGGCGCGTTTGGTAGCCTGCATCTATTTCGTGCACCACTGGCGCAGTGGGAGGAACCCTGCGCGTCCAAAACAGGCCATGGGCCAGAAAAGCCACGTTGTTTGGTGGCATGCACATAGATTTTTTTGGCCCCGTGGAGATTTGGTCTCTGCACGTTTGGTAGGTTGGTTATCAGGCCTTGTAGCAGCCCAGAACGACGCCACTATTATTTGGTTGCAACCCAATATCCGCTTCTGGTTACCTCTTCCCTTCAGTGGTGAGGTTACCAGCGATCAACAACACAAGCAAGAACACAATCATAGATGACACACAAATTAGCACTGATCATAGACGATACAAGTTCATGACACTTCATTGTTCAGACTCGATCATAGTTCTGGACACAGCAGACATGATCATAGTTCAGCACACTTGACACGAACAACAACTAGACAGGACATGGTAGCAGGTTAGCTTCAGACATAATGCTCGGAGACGACACACTTGGTGTCATCGCCATGGTACGGGCACCTGCTCACCATCTCAGTGCAAGTGTGGTCGAAGATGACCACACTGTACTCGAACGAGGACACCTTCTTGACGGTGAGGAACTGGCCTACCTTGAGCCGATGGACGATGGATGCGTCATTGCCTTCTCTCCTCATAGTCATCCTCCAGTTGCATCCAGTGTTGGTGGTAACGATGATGTTGGATGGGATTTCTCCGAACCACTTGACGAAAGCGTGAGGGATCATGAGCCGGCCGAAGGTGGGTTTGAAGATGATGCAGAGGAAGTGGTCCGGCCCTACGTCCTCGTGGAAGTGGCCAACGTTAGTCGGCCTTCCACGACGCTTCTTCGTCGATCCCTCGCCGGGAACCTCAGCAGGTGACCCAAGTATGATCTTCTCAGTCTACCACAAGAACACATGTTATTAGAGGTGTGCCTGCTCACAAGTAGTTTACATGAAAACGGACATTGATAACATTAGTAAGGCCTCATACGTTGGCTCACACGGCAGGCATAGGGAGTGGCCACAAACTAAGTGTAGTGTGCAACGACAGTGGCACACATGACTAAGTCTGAGGCCACCACCTAGCCTTGCATTGTGCCTTTGTTGAATCATTGGCCAATGAACAAACAAACCAAAACGAGGCCTCATATCTAGGATCACCTGGCAGACAGAGAGACTGTCCCCAAATTAAGTCTAGTGTGCAACGAATATGGCACACATGACTAAATTTGAGAGCAACACCCTGCCTTCCGTTGTACCATCGTTCAATCATTGGCCAATGCAGAACTGAAGAAGCAGAAACATGCAAAGCAAGGTAGCAAAAGCCTCATACTATGAGGACATATAGAGAAGATGTTTGATCAGAATCAATGGCATGGTCATGTTCAATCATCTCCTCATACTATGATTCCAGGTTATAATCATCGATCTAGTTCAATCAGAAACAACACATGTAGCAGTTCAAATTGAATATATTACGAGTGGTACTTAGGGTACATTACAAATTCTACTTAGGGTACATTACAAATTCTCCTACAATACATCTAGAACACATTCATCACTCATCATAAGTAGCCCTGACCCTCTTGAGCTTATCCTTGATTGCAAAGTTCATTTGAACCAGATCGTATATGTCATACTCTAGCTTTCTCTTCTCAGCCTCCAAAGTCTTTCTTTCTGCCTCCCATTTCTGCTTCTTAGCCCTTATCACTTGTGTTTGTATTCTCTGTAGATTCTTGAGCATAGCATCTTTGTTCTTCAAAGTGCTCTCACTCCTCTTGCGTCTGAACAAACTAGCGCGACTCATCTTAATCTTTCGCACAACAATCACAACATGCTAAATCCCAACACAAAAAAACCCTTGTCCTCTATGCATGCACAATAAAATCTGACAGTTTCACCAATCGACAGTCCGATCTAATATGGATCTACCGCGTTGGATATTAGAGTAACAGATCTAAGCAAATCGAGACCGTGAACACCAAGAACTGGACAAGAACAACAAGCAATGGCGAGGAACACCTTGCAAACATCAATCTGAACCCTATCCTAATGGAAACCCTAGCAGATCTAATGTGCACGTCGTCGCAAATGTTCGAGCATGGCCTATTCTGGCACAACGAATAAGAGGGTGAGAAGCATAGGTTGTTACCGCCATTGTTCCGGCCGAGGAGGAGGTCGAGTTTGCGACCGAACTCGAGATGCCGATGAAGACTGCTGAGCAGGTTGAGGCTGATGTTGCGGTGCTGCTCGCCGACGTCTTCTCCTCTGATACCGATGCTCCTGCTTGCGGTGGTGCGTCGGATTGGTCGGCGGGACGGGAACCGCCTGGAAGTCGCGAGTGAGAGGAATGAGAGGGGAGTGGTGAGGCTAATTATGGCCCGTGTTCCCGAAGGGACGCAGCGTTTCCGTCTCCCTTCCCCACGCGTGTAGCCTTCTGGCCGCAACGGGCCTGGCTCCGGAGAAACTGCCATTTCGGGTATTCCTCCACGGCCTATCCTAAGGATGTTTTGAGATTCGGTTCATGTAACAATGCGGCGGCCTGTAGGCAACCAAACGGGCCGATGCGAGCCAAGGTCTATCCAAGCTACCAAACGCGCCCTAAGTTCCTAACCTTTGGTCCCCACTCCCCACCTCCTGCCGATTGGCACCACCCGGCGACGCCATCGCACGACCCTATCGGCGATGTGCTCGGGGAACGTGGGTGCGGCCTTGTTTGAGGCGGCCTAGCCGATGAGCTCGGGGAATGCGAGCGCAGACTTGTCTGAAGCTGCCTAAGGAAGTAGCGCCTGGAACTTCGGCTGCTCGTGGTGGCCTCCCTCCCTCGGCCACCACTCTCGCGGACGGAGTCGAGGTTTGTCTACGGAGGCCTCACCGGAGGATATGGGCGCCGTATCTCCGGCAACCGGCACCTGGGACTTGGGCTCGTGGTGGCCTCCCCTCATACGTGATGTGTATTTTTTTCTTAGATCAGAATGTAAGTTCCATTGCCTACCTCGTGACATCCGTTCTGTTACTTACCAAGTTATGCGTAATTTTGACTAAGTAGTGAGATTTTAGCTGGGTATTAGCTGCAGTTATCCTACTACCTTGAAGACTTGCTGGATAAGCTATTGAAATTTGTCTACATTTTATTCTTTCCATTTATCAGGGAAGAACCCAAGCAGAAAATACTGGGCCTCTTTATCAGCATATGACTCTTCCAACCGAACAAAAGATTGGGGTTTTCCTGACATATATGCCAACCCTAATCCTGATTGCAATTAAGATAAGCAGTCAACTGCATGTTGGTAGTCTGAAGTTGCTCATGAATCTTCAACCGGGGGAGGTGTTTCATTTGCTAGAGCCAAGGCAAGTTTATGTTAGTTGATTTCTTTCGTTTTCATTTGCTGAAGTATTGTGATTTTCCTCTAGCCTGTTTCTTTTCCAACAATTTACTGAAACCATCTCTAGATTTCTGTGGCTTCTATGTTCTGCTCCCATTTCAGGGACATTTAGTTCCTTTCGACTGTGTTTCAACTTTGTGCTATTTTCATCTTGTTAGTGTATTTTGAATTATGCAACCTATTGGTTTGTTATCTCATGAGGAATTGTAGTGATCATGGGAGCGGTGTTTTGGAACATGGGTCCATATGCTCTCTATATTTTAAAATGCATTTTACATACATTTTAAATTTTTTTTAAATTGAAACTAAAAGTTCGCACGTACATCTTCACGTGCTACGTGCTCACAAAGTTGTTTCATAAAAAATCGACTTATCATGTGACGTGTGTAAAAAGACAAAATTCAGTGCTAAAAATAATGTTTTTCACAAGATAAACTTTCTCTTTTTATATAGACCACACAAAATATTGGTTTTTCGTGAAACTTGACGAACGCACGTATATTATGAAGATGTACATGTAGAATTTTTTGTCCAAATTTTTCGACATTTCGAAATATAATTTTTTAGTAGAGGGAGCATACGCACCCGGAAGCCGAATTGAATTTCCCATCATATGATTGAAATAGATGGTAAAAAGATTTACTGTAGAAGAAATATTAAATACTAGAGAAAACATTTTCGTCTTGAACAGCTGAAGTACCTCACTGAACACGTTTTGGTCAACAAATATACTCCTTAGCAGCTCCTAACAAGGCCAACAAATATTGGCATATGACTGGTTTGTTTACATTGACACATGCATCCTGACAACTTTTTCCTATCCTGATTTCAAACTTTTAACCCAGCTCTGTTTTCCACTACAAGCCGTCGCACGAAGTTGCTATGCTGGGACGCAGAGGCTACACTGGTGAGGGTGGAGACTCCATCATGTCTTGGCTCCGTGACAAGTCTTCGAGCTATCTAGCATTTCAAAATGCGGTGATAGAAAAGCTGGAAGCGAAGGTTGAAAAAATAATAAGAAAGATGTTGCACAACAAGATAAAGGAGCTTGAGGTTCTTATAGAGAAATTGATTGGATTTTTACTGCCAACCTTTAGTGTAGTCATCGCCTTCTTAACTTACATTTTCTCGCGTTGTGATTCGCGAGTGTCATGTAAATAAAGTTGAATTCATAATATTTTCATAATGTCCAGTTTTTGGTTTATTTCATAATGTCTCAAGCTGAGATTGAATCCTGCAGCAATTTCACAATGCCTAGCTAGCTACTGTGCTACAAAAAGTGATCTTACCTTTTTCCAGGATAAAAGCATTTCAACTAAAAGAGCTGATGTTTCAGTCAAAGAATCATCTGCATCTCCCTTGCACAAGCGTATGCAGTTAAATGTGAGCAGCTCAGACATTGCCATAAGCTAAACCACAATATGGCGAGATGTGTGCTTAATATTAGTGCCTAAGATTCATTGTGAACTTGTCTATTTCCCTTAGCAGATGACCTATCTTCTGTACAAAACTCTTGATTCGTGTCTGGGAGTGATGTTTTGGCACATGGGAGCGTATGCTCCCTTTAAATACATGTTAGACACATTTTAAAATGTCAAAAAAATTGAAACAAAAATTTCACACGTACATCTTCATGTGCTACGCGCTCACAAAGTCGTTTCATGAAAAATCGACATGTCATGTGGCGTGTGTAAAAGACAAAATTCATTGAAAAAAGACTTGTCACAAGATAAATTACTACTCTCATTTTTTCGTGAAACTGAATACACATATGTTATGGAGATGTACATGTAAATTTTTTGTCAAAATTTTTTAACACTTGGAAATATGTTTTTATGGTAGAGGGATCATACGCATCGGGAGCCGAATTGAGTTTTTGTGTCTATTTCTCTGCACTAGCTACTCTTGTGCTACACAAAAGTTATCTTACAAGACATCTTTTCTTTGTGTTGTATCTATTTGCTGCACTCAACATTGAAAAGGCAGTTCACTTATGCACATATGTGTACTAGTGCTGGATTGGAACCAATTTCGCAATAGAGAATAAGAATACCAGTTGTGCAAATAGCAGTACGAGCAAACTAATACTGCTGTACACTAATAGTTCTGTACTTCAATGAGAAATTGCATGGCAAGTATAAATGGAAAAAAAAATCAAAGGTTGGATCAAATAGATGATAGCTTCTGTTTCTGTTTGCAAACTGTTGAACGGTAATATAGAAAATCCACCTTTGAACAACATTATAGAAAGATTCAAACGAATACTCATTATCATACCGCTACACAAAACACTTGTACCGAATGATTACAGGTTTATGAACTCTGAACTTTCAGATTACAGGTTTATGAACTATGAAGTTTCAGATTACAGGATTGCAGCAGATTTCAATAACACCAATAGCACATTGCTGCTCACGACTATCCACATCTAGGAAAATAAGACGCAGTGGCATATCATGTAGCTGCAGCTGGTGCGCCATGGAGCCCATCATTAAATACCCTGTTTTAAAAAAGAGAGAAAATAAATAATAAGCATACTATACAGCACATGATAAATGGATACTTGTTGTTCATCGTGCAATTACCTTTGTGCCTAGAATTGAATCTATCGTGGGATGGCATAGGCCTCTTCTTACATGGAGTACCTCTGGGTTTACTTTTATTGGTAATATACCAGTATGATCACCATTTTCACGGCCTCATCATTGTCATCACTCTCGGCGTCATCAAAAGGATCAGTCTTGAAAAAATCATGGGTGGTCCAACATGTCATAGAACAAATTTGCTTCTTATCAAATATGCTTAAGTTCTATAAAAAAAAATCATTGTAGAAGAAAAATAAAATCTCATAGCTATGTTCTGGACTTTCAGATCCTAAGTGAGAAAACATAATATACTACGTGACTATAAAGTGTATCCGGGTAAATAATGAACGCACATTATGCATAGGTTCTTCTTAGTTACTCCGAAATTGCATATTGTGTACAACGCAATTCACCTAATGCAGGTAAGAGCATGTCTAACAGACCCCTTAAAAGGGGCAAACCCGTATAATAACCGCCAGAATACGAGTTTCGGCTCTACCCGGCCGTCTAGCACGCCCGTAAAAAGGCCCCGCTCGATTTTTCATGTTTTCGATTACAGGCGGGTCTTCCCCCTACTTGTGCGGGCTGGGAGCGGGGATAGTGGGCGAAACCAGTATCGTCCACTCTAGCTCGCGCGGTTTCACAACCGCCGCCGCCTCGATCTCCCGCCGCCTTGGCCGGATCCCGCCGCCATGGACCGTCCGCAAGAGCCGCCTACCGCCGGCGGTACACCTCCTTGGCCGCGGTGGTTGATGTCCCCGTCGGAGGTCCGCCGAACGCCGGCGTCGTCTCGGCTATGATCTCCGCCACCATCCCGAGGAAGAGGATTCCGAAGCAATTCTTCGAAGCACGCGGCGGCCGCAGCCGCCGGCCGGCCCGCCGGCCTGCGAAGAAGGGCAGGCTGAAGACCAAGGTGGTCGGGCCGAGGGCGCCGCGCCGGCCTAGGTGCGGACAAGGCAATCAGCCGCATCGGCCTCGCGCCTCCACCGCCTCCAAGGTCACGACCCCTCCTCCTCCGTTCCGCCGATGCGCCGCGCCGCCGCCACCCACCATCGACGTAGACAAGGTGTTCGATGTTGAGTCCACAACATCCTACATGGAGATGCTCAACGAATCCGCGGTGAATTCAGACACCGGTATCGATGCATTCGATGGGGAGTGCAACGTTGAAGACCTTGGAGACCAAGCTCATCATCACCGACAAGAAGAAGGAGGTGAAGCTTGCCAAGGTGCAAGCAAGGCGGGAAGATGCCAAGTTGAAGGCCGAGCTTGACATGAAGATGATCGCACTCAAAGAAGCCAAGGCCATGAAGGAGCTCTTGGCCGAGGAGAGGGATATCATGATGATGCGCACCGGCATGGACGAGGATCAGCTGGCGTGGTGGAACGAGACGAAGGCGGACATCGTGGCGAGGAAGAAGGCTGCGCGTGAAGCTCGTGAGGCAAGTGCTCGAGGTGAGTCTCCGGCGAGTGGTGGCGCCGCGATGGTCTCGTTGATGGTTGATCACATTTAGGAAATTCCGTGGCTTGAACATTGCCTATGATCGCGTTGTGATGTTAAAAACTATGAATTATGCATCATATTTTTTGGATGTGCTATGTTTGATCTGAAATTGTTGTGCAAATTGATGTCTAAAACCCTGTTTTGAGGGGCCGAGCTAGCAGAACCCGTATCGCGATTTCAGGGGCGAAAAAATACGGGGCCTGTTAGACATGCTCTAATGGCATCTTCTATTCAAACAATCAAGGTCTTAGGTCTTTTGAGGATGTGGCTTTACAGTTCGTAGCTGGCTTCCTACCCTAATGGTTTTGATTTTAATTAAAAACCCACGTGTGCGTGTAGTCCGTTGTTCCTCATCTAAGATTTTTCTTGTTTCAGTTTCCGTACTCCTTTCCCTAGCTGATAGAACATGAAATAGGTTCAGACGACGAGAAGGTTCGTCATCTCAACAACACATCTGTCTCGTGGTGATCTCAGATGCTGTTCGACAGCTAGAAAATTACCTGCTAGGGAGGTGGAGGCGACGGCAGCAGCTTCGTCGTCTCTGTCGGCGCGGGAGGTGGTGGCGGCGCCGGCGTTGTCCCTTCTACTGTGGGCGAGTCTGATGTGGAAGAGGAGGCGGAGTCTAGGAGGTGAAAGCGTCGGCGGCGTCTAGTAGGTTGCGGCGACGGCGGTAACGTCTAGGAGGTGGAGCCGTGGAGGCGGCGGCGTCGTTCCCGTCGTACATGGGATTTGGGAGACATGACGATGTCTTCTGCCTTTTTTCCCCTTTCGGCTTAATCTCATTTTTTATGCTGCTAATTACAGCTAATGGGCCGTATAGGCTTAATCTACGCCGGACAATTCCAGACGTTGGATTGTATTCTACTTGTCCCTCTCATGTGGCAAGTAGAAAGGTACTGTAAAACATATTCTACGGTAACATATTCATTATATTAGATATGACATTAAACAACAAGTAATTCATTGAGAAAAACATAAAATAAGTAAAAGACGACATAAAAATAACATCCATGAAGAAATTTCCATGGACCGACACAATCTACTCCATGAGGAATAAAACATCATAATAGTATTCCAGGATAGCAAAATTCATCGTACATAAGAAATTTTTGATCTAAACATAACAAACTTAATGGATGATTAAAATAGTAACAAACACTACTGATTTGAGTTCAAACATCTAAATGCTGAAATATTCAAGATAATTTAGAGTGTGTGTCCATCCATATATGATCTTTGACGATAAAGTATTTTCATAATTACTAATCATTACTTAAAAAATATCCCAGGTATCCCAGGTCCATTTGAACTGTATGAAGTATGGTCGATAGAAGGCTCCTTAGGTTCTTATGTGGTCTGTCACCCATGGACAAGTCTTATTGCAACAACATCATGTGGTCGTGCATAGCAGCTTCGTCCAAAATTTCATTGGCCCTCTCCTTCAGCATCGTTTGTACCGACAAGAGATTCCTCTGAAACTCCTCTAGTTCTTCTAGGCATATCTCTTCAAATTCGTTGTTCACCAAGTTCATTACTCTTTCCCCGTTTTGGCTATGGGCCTTTTCCTGTAACATCTTTTCTTTCTCTTTCAGAACCGCAAGTTGATGTTGCAAATCGATATGTTGTTGGCTTAACTCACGCGCTACAACCGCTGCACCTTCACCATCTTGTCTCCTTCCCGCCATAGTTGGATTGTTATCACCCCAGGAGAAGCGGTTGATGACAGAGTCGACAGAGGGGTGACCAAATGAGAATGCCTTACCACCTGATGGGGAGAACACAACAATAGCGATCTCTGCACCGCAAAGGATAAAGAGATCACTAGCCTTCTTAAACAGGCCAGCACGACGCTTAGCGAAACATACTCGCAGACTCACGATATTCGTGATGCGCTTGATCTCGATTTTCCGCTTTCCCACTGTTGACCTACCCTTCACCATCAGATCAGCTTGCTAAAGATATACCAGCTTTTTTGGATATGTGTGTGTGTGTGTGTGGAGATATTATGGACGACGAGGGAATGATGATATGTGTTTATATGGATATCAGAAGGAAATAAATGGAAAGAAACACAATCTCGATTCATGCATATGCTTGTTGTACTTTCGATCATGCGCCATAGTTGTATACCAACGGTAATATATTCAAATGTATACACATAGTTTTATTTTCATGTATTTACTCATTTTAGCTAATAAATAATGTTGCATGAGTAAATTCCAGTGCGACAGTAAGATTGTCTAAATGACTATTCAAATCTTTAGTGTAGGTGGATATCATCTATAAGAGAACTAAAATCAACTTTTTAAGATGCTCTTCAAAAATGGAAAGAAACACAATCTTGATACATGTATATGCCTTACCCCACTATGGCATTACCAAGTATTCAAAGTTACCAACATATATTCTGAATATTATTTTTGTGAATATCATAAGGAGATATCCTTATGTGGTGATAATCACATCTGAGGTCAAGCTATGTAAAGAATTCTGAACAATGTAATCCATCAAGCAATCCTCTATGACAGAATTTTATTTTTGATTGTCTGAACATTACGTTTTCTAAAATCCACACAAACTCGATTGGTTGTGTCCTTCCTCTCGACAAGAATCACAGGAGAAGCATATCAACTTTGACTAAGTTTCACGTAACTAGTGAAAGTTTAGGTAGCCGCTTTGGAAAAATTAGATGCCCCGCTTCTGAAAAATCAAATACAGTATATGCCTCCCGCTTGATATGGAGGATGATGGCCCAAGTCTTCATCGTGACATTCAGGATACATCATAATTCATCCCGAGGGAGATGGTGAGCAGCGTCATGGTGTGCACGTTGACTGTCACCCAGCATCACAGTTTATTCTACCATGAGAGAGAAGAGTGGAGCAGTACCAGCAAAGAAAAACTTCAAAAGAGTTTGAGCATCAAGAACACCTACAGCCAGAGACAGCCTAGAATCCAGCATTTGGCAAGATCACTAGTACATAAATATTGCTAGATCTGAATAGATTCCATACAAGAAGATATCTACATCTACTAAAGTATGTGCCCGTAGTGGGGTAAGGCCATCAGGAATTGAAACCATAGTTTAGTACATTTATAATGGATGGAACAACCAATTACACATGACATCTCAAGTAAACTTCAACAAGAAAAAAAAAATCCAGGCTTGCTCACATCTACCGGTACCCTACAGATCATCTGGTGCACTTTACCTTCCCTCAGCTTTGATTAGCTGAGAGAAAACCCTGCTCATCGACACATCCGAGAGGTCGTGATCGGGCTCATGTGAAGCTCCACCTTCTGCCATCGTCACGCTGATGCTATCAAGTGCGCCCACATGCTGAACTTGCGATGACAGGTCAACAATCCGGTTCATGCTGTTTACATCTGACACGGTTGAAGAATCCACATCCTGGAGCTGCAGGACATACTCCAAGTTCCAGAGGACGTCTCCCATCGATGGCCGCTCGACACCATAGTCAGCTAGGCACTTCTCGACTGTTTCACCGAACTTCCTTAGAGAATCTGGCCTGATCGCACCAGAGAGCTTCTGGTCGATGATCTGATGCAGCTCTCCTCTCTTCTGCCACTTCATTCCCCACTCTGCTAAATTCACCATTTCCCTCGGCAGCGAAGGGTCAATCACCGGCCTTGCGCAAAGCACCTCAAGCATGACAACACCGAAGGAATACACATCTGACTTCTCGGTCAGCTGCTGCCTTCGAAAATATTCTGGGTCGAGATACCCAAAGCTACCCTTCACTGCAGTGCTGACATGAGTTTGATCCAGCTCAGGCCCAGTCTTTGACAGCCCAAAGTCCGCGACTTTCGCAAGGAGATTCTCGTCAAGCAAGATGTTTGCAGACTTGACATCACGGTGGATAATTGCCTTTGCAGAACCAGTATGAAGATAATGTAACCCCCTTGCCGCTCCAATGCAGATCTCCAAACGCTGCTTCCAGTTCAGCGATGGGTTTTCTGAACCATACAGGTGGCTCTTGACGGTCCCGTTCTCCATATACTCGTAGACCAAGATCATCTCATTCCTTTCGTCACAGTACCCAATTAGAGACACCAGATGCCGGTGACGCAAACGGGAAAGGAGTTCAATCTCTGTCCTGAACTCATTGAGACCTTGTTGAGACTTGGGGTTTCCTCGCTTCACTGCAACCTTTGTGTCATCCCTTAAAGTGCCCTTGTAGACTTTTCCAAAACCTCCAACTCCAATCACCCAGTTCTCATCAAAACTGTTTGTTGCTTCTTGGAGCACATTGAAGGCGAAGCGATATCCATAGCTTCCTCCATTCATACCTGATGTGAGTGTAGTACCATAAGAAGTTCTACTTCCTGTACTGAGAGATGTCAGCCCATTAATAGAGAAAGGCATCCATGTCTTTGAGTGCTGCTTGTCATCAGTCTTTTTCCTCCGGCAAAGCAATATCAGAACAAGGATAATTATCACAAGTCCAATAACCGCAAGGGCTCCGCCAATAATAACACCCAAATTTTTGTGTCCACCAGAAGATCCAACAGTAAAAGCAGAACCTGAGCCACTGCCCATCTTCATAACCTCAAGGCCATTCAGAATCCCATCAGGGAGTGCATTGTTCAAGGTAGATGGACCAATGCTGATGCTGAGCTTGCTAGATGCGTCATTTGATGAAAGAACCACATCAACATAGATAGCAGTAGCCAATTGATTCATCGACTGCTCTGAGAGATCAAGATCATGCTGTGCATAGAATCCTCCCACATATGCATTGAAGTAGAGCTGGTTCAGTGCCTTACTGACTACATCACAGAAGTGAAATCTTATCAAATAGCTGAAGCCTGCATCCACATCAAACTGCCATGTCATGTTGAACAGTGCGTTGGACGTGTTTGAAGCTGCCAGTTCTGTAGCTGTACCGTAGACAATATCAGGTGCAGTCAGTGCAGTTGCTCCACCATTCTTGTAGTTGATACTCTTGCCGTATACAACTGTTTTGGTTACACTGGGGTTCAGTATGTACTTTTGATCATTCTGCCAATTCCTCGAGAGGGTATCATTGTTCGGACTGACCTTCGGACCACCCATGTTGACACGATACACCGTCTCCAGTGACTGTGTAGACAAACCGCTGTACTGCTGCACGGGGTTGACCATTTGGGCAACATCGGCTATGAGATCATCTGGCATGGAAATCACTTCAATTGCATTGATGAATGCGATTCCGTTTGACGGCTTGAAGGAAATAACAAGCTTGTCATGGGTGATGTTCAAAGAGTATTCCTTGAACAGAGGTGCGGTCTTGTCCGGCTGCTGAAAGTCACTAAGCAGGAGCACATCTTGGGTCGACACGGTGAACTTGGCAGTGGCGAGGTCATAGCTCTGGTAGATGAAGGGGAAGAAGTAGAGACGAACAAAATGCCGCCCCTGCTTCTGGATCGGGAAAGTATAGGATGACGGGGCGGTGAAGATGCGGGCAGTTTGGTAAAGCGCCGAGTTGTCAAACGAGGACACCCCATTGGCCGAGGTGCCAGCAAGGATGTCTTGCGAGGTTTCCACTGTCACCGGAGCCGCCCCATCGGCAGCGAAGTTCCTCCCGCCGACCGTCGTGCCCTTAGCAGCCCCGCAGTCAACGAGGTAGCTGTCAGCAGGCTTGAATTCAGCTGTCTGCGCTTCGCAGATGCCAGCAGATGACCAGAGACATAAAATCGCCAAGGTTGCGACTTGCAACTTCCTCCTCCCCATCATGATGTTGACCTGGTTACAAAAATGTGTAAAATGTTTGAGATGGATGTACAATCACTCTTAAGCTAATAAGTAAGAACATTGGATACCAGGAGCAAAAGGCTGGATCTGGAAACATGCAGGAATTGGTAAAGCTATAAAGCAAGATCATTTGACAAGCAGAAGAGCACCAACAGAGGGATGAACTGAACTAGTCCTAGCCCATTTGATCACACCACAGGATCTCCACTGAAGCAATAAAATTAGCAAACTGAACCCCCCAATAATGGACGCTATGTTCACACTAAGTAAATGTATTGGATTCGGAGAGTTCATCCAAGAAAGTAGGAACTGGATTTGATTGCTCTTATCAAGGGAAAGATCTTTACCGACCAAGCAAAGCTGGGGCTTTCCTTACCAACAAGAGGAATCAGCCCTGGCCCCTGCGAGATCTCCCCTCCGCCCCCAATGCAGCAGATGGCGGCCGGAAGGGGAGGAGAGCTCGGATGGTGCTGTTGAGGCGAACTACTAGCTAGGCGGCGGCGGTTGGAAAGGTTGACGGCGTGGGAGCTGGGGGCAGGCATGGGCCAGACCACCGTGCCTGGTTGAGGTTGGCAAATGGGCGCCTGAATTCTTTTATGATTATTATTCCTTATTATTATACTAACCTCCGTCTATAAAAAGATGTCTCAACTTAGGATAAATTTAAATGTATCTAGATACTAAAATGGGTCTAGATACATTCAAATTTTGACAAAGTTGAGACATCTATTTATAGATGGAGGGACTACTTGAAAACAATGAGGAATACATGAATATTCAGAGTTTCTTTTCGATCTCATATTCCTTTTCACCTGCTACAGCTACGAGACTACACATCAATCAAACACATCCCATTCAATCTCGCATCGTTCTATTTCTGAGGTCGAAGGCGCAGCTAGCTTCGAACGAAAGCAAAACAAAAGAGAAAAGAAATCTAGAAAATGGTAAAACCGTCCCGCTATCAATCCGGAGTAAAAGAAACTGCAGCAGAAATCAAGGAGGCCAACCCAGGACGCACAGTTTCAAGAACAGTAAAGCCTGTCCGAGCACAAGAAAGCTGGATCCAAGAAACGCACCTCTGCTGGTCCGCCGGAGCTGCCCACGGCGGGCATTCGCCGGCCGAGATCCGGCCAAGATCGACGACACTCCTCCGCCGCCCAACCGCTCGGAAGACGGCGAGCGGGCAGCTCGCTGGGCTCCGAGTGCTCTCGGAACCACCTCAAGAACAGACGGTCTGGAGCCGGCAGGGGAATGGGAGAGAACAAAAGGGGCTTTTTTTCTTGGAGGAGTTTCGGAGCAAGCAAACGCTAAGCTTAGAGAGAGAGAGAGAGGAGTTAAGAGGTGGTGAGGGAGAGGAGTGTGCAGCTGCTGCCACCTTAGAAAGGAATAATAACAGCTAAGTTCGATTCAGCAGAAGCGGAAGGTGCAGCTCTGCTGAGCTGAGAGGGACGGTGCCGATTGCAGTTGGATGCTTGTTTAGATTAGGGCTGTTTAGTTATGCGCAAACTCCGGCCTGATTATTGCACACCCGTCCAGCTCCACTGGGGTTTGGTAAGCTAATTTTGGAATCAGATGGTACTAACTGTATTGTTATTTTGGTGCAAACCGAATTTCTACTTTCTTCGGTCACTACAAAATTAGGAACAGTGATTTACACGGCAGCTGTGCGCCCACGACTAGCTTGCTTGCCCATTATCTGTTCTCCACTCCCAAGAAGCGATCGTGTACCCTGGTCTTCTTTGACAAAAGTGGTGCACGTTACTTCTCTTTTTCCTTGAATATCCGTGATATTTATATTTGGTGAGGAAAATAAGTTATAAGTATATTTTTGAATGAAGAAACCATGTGGCGGGCGCCGGATTTGTTGTCCACTTGAATGAACAAAACAAAATCGGCTTTCCCTGAGCCACTGTCAACGCATTCAGGTATTCAACTAGTGATGTTTGTGCTCCTCACGTCCCACATTTCCGCCTTGTTTTCACCAATAAAAAAAAGGTTCAAATGATATTATCGTGATCATTTTCAAACTTTCTAGTAGCATTTTCTTATTTGCCATAGAATGGCATTTTTATTTGCAAGCCAAGAAGCTCGACCAGCTTAAGCTCCTGGTTTATTGTGTTTTTCATGGAGATTAGTCTCTGCCCAAACGTTGAAAGTCAAATTGCAGCTGTGCTGCTACATGATTAACTCACTGACTGATAGTAGGTATGTCCGTTTTTGGGTAGTTGGAGCCGTGTTACATGGCCTTCCGCACTACTCACGCTTGCCGCCAACCTTTCGAGAAAAAGATTAATTTTTGCCAATTGAGGGTTCTAGGTAACCAGTTGTGCTTTGACTTTTTTTTAGCATACAATGAAGTTTGGAAAATCATTATCGTTAGAAAAAACATATATAGCCATGGATCGACATACTCTCTCCATCCCACCAAAGTGTTTCGGCTTTGTCAGAATCTGGATGTATTTATATCCTAGATAGTGTCTAGATAAATTCAATTTTGAAAATTGAGACACTTTTGATGGGACGGTGGGAGCATGTACGACATGTCAGTGTGCGTTTATCAATTTGCATGAAGTAGTGTTGTTTTTCAGGCGTTGTTTTGGCTTCAAATAACATATGATGTTCCCCGAGATGATCAGTAAAATCATTACACAATTCTTCTAAGAAAAGCCAAATTTTACAACGTCTGCTTTCATGTGCCGCATGTTCCTACAACGTTTCATGGATAAACGGCATATGCCGTGTCATGAACTAAAGAAGAACATTTGGTGTTCTAGAAAGGATTTTTTTTCTGAAGCACCAAAAATAAAATTTCTCACATCTTTTGTCCAGAAATTTACATGTATACATAGAACATTGACATTAACACGTCTAGTTTCATCCATATTTTTGTACATTGTACATGCCATTTTTTTGGTAAACCTTGGAGCATATGCTTTCGGGAGCCAATTTGAGTACCCGTGTTGTTTTCTGGAATTATTATCTTCTTTCTTTAAGAGAAGACTATTTTTTTCTAAAGTAAAACAATGTAAAATGTGATCAAACATGTATAAAAAATTGTTCACATCCATTATATCAAGGTGTATTACCATGAGATACATAATGAAATACACTTTCTGTATAATACCTATATCATATAATAGTGGCTGGAATTTTTAACGCGGACTTTTGGCTCTCGGGTGCTACACACCCCCATACACCCCAAAAATTGTACTGATTTTAAAAAGCCAAAAAAAAAATTGAACCTTCCTGAAATCCAAGGATGATCAAGTTTGTACTCGTAAAAAAATGTTTGGAAAAGAAATGATTCCCATGGTCACCAAGGCAAAAAACAAATTATGAAAATATAAAATGAATAGTACCTGGTTAGACGTTTCAAATTTGTATTTTTTTACACAGATACAATGAAAGTAATTCTCCACGGAAATAATTTTATACAAGTACAATACCTGATCATCTTTGATTTAAAAAAATCGATTTTTTAACCTTTTTAAAATTATTTTTATTTTTTCAAATATGGGGGTATAGCACCCGAGATGTCCTATGCATTCCTCCTGGAATTTTTCTCTACAAACTCAGTTGAAATAAACTCAGTCGACTGTCTATTGCTTGACTTTGAAAAGTTAATAGACCTTCTTTTTTCATTGTATATGTCAAAGATTATTATTTTTCATTTTAAGAAATACACAAAGCGCATCGAATACAATATAACCAGTTGTTGATCCCCTTTCGATGCTCTTGCTTTGCGACGGTGGCATTCCAAGCAGACAAACACCGCTCCTCGGGCTCCTTTTATATTATCGATCCCTTCGTCAATGTTCAGAGAGGGTTAGTCTATTGTAAACGAGTCATTAGCGCCGTGGTGTTAGCCAAATTGCACGCATTACGATGTCCACCTCTGAGGGACTGTTGTCTACGCCTGTATGGCTCACCAATTCTACGTGCTACCACTATGTGTCCATGTATGGTCGTGCGTCAGGGACACGTCCCTCTTACAGGCCGGTTTGTACTTATCTCCTTTGCCAGCATCATATCAAAATTAGTGTGCCATTTTTCCAGCAATTTCAGTGTTCCTTTCTGTGTACCACATAGAAGGCTAACTAGATATAAAGAAGATCGGAACGGCGAGACAATGACAATCTTTAAGCGAAGATTAAGTAACCATCCCATGTGAGAAGCAAAAATCAGGACTGTACTCTTTGCATCTCGCTGTCACTGTTTCCTGTGTCAAAGTTCGGTGGACGACTGTTAGAGCAATTAGTAGGCCATGAAACTGGTAATACTCCTATCGGGCAGATAGAGGCACATGGCCATATGGTCCATATAGTATCATCTCAACATCATTATTAATGTCTGATTTACATGTGGGGGAGCCGGGGAAGATCTGCATGTTAGAGATTCTCGCGTGCAGCGTCAAACCGTCCTGGCGTATTATTGGCGTTTGGGGCGTGTTGTTCGATGCCGCACTGGACGTCGTTCCCCACCAGCGTCCCCAAACACTCCCCAAACATTTAAAATACTTTTTTGGTTTTTATTTCAATTTTCACAAACTAATACATAATTTGGAACGTGGTTTACAAACATAAATTGGGAACAAACTTAATAAACAAACCGTCGTGGACATAAATATAAAATTTTGCAAAGAAACTACACTTTTAGTAAACACACCTATGTCTGAAAGGCTTTCAAGGCATCGCTAAAAGGAACACACATGCGAGGATGAATATTTTTCTGAAAATGAAGGATGGCTCTCTTGTTGGGTTACCGATGAGGCGAAGAAGGCATGTTCCCCTCCTCTCGGTCTTTGTCGCTGTCGTAGTCCCGGCGGCACCGCGTCTCGTCGAAGACCTTGACGCTCATGTCCCTGTCGCGAAGTAGGAGAACAGAGGATGAAGCCCGGCTGAGGGTGGTGCCGCGCGAACTTCTCCCGGCCGATGTTGAGGTACATCTTGCCGCGCGCGTCGTAGATCACGTCGACGATCCACGGTAGTAGCCGCACGTAGTCTCCCGCATGCATCGTGAGCGGGCGATCGTCGCGGCGACGTGGTCGGCGAAGGAGTCCGGCAGCCTCCGGATGCCGCGCGGGTCGCCTTGAGGACGAGGACGAACTCGAACCGCACGTCCGGCTCCACGTCCATCTCCGACGATGATGGCGGCGGCGGAAGGCGGCGGCGGCGTTCGGCTCGTGCCGCCACGACCACGACCACGACCACGGCCGCGAGGTCGGCCTCCGCCTCTAACATAGCGTCGAGTCTTGTTGAGACGGTGGCGGCTAGGGTTGGGGAGAGGCGCGGGTTTGTGTGTGAGAGGGACGATGAGAGGCGGCCCTTTTATAGGCCGGAGGGAGGCGGGGAGCGGTGGCGCATTAACGCCGGCACGCGAGGCAGGGCGCGACGGAGACGGCCGCGTCGCCAACCGCACCGTCCGCGCGTCGCTGCGGCACTGCACTCGCCACAACTTTCGCAGGTGGCGGCGGTGGGTAAAATTTATTGTGCCGCTGACGAGTCGGCCCCGCCACTCCCCGTCTCGCTTTTTCGTTGTGTCGGCGTCCCAGGTGCGTCCCCCTGGGACGGACGGGCTCGGGGCGCGGACATCGAATGGGGCGCCAAAAAAAGGGTTTTGGGGGACGCGGCTGGAATGCATTTTCTGTCCGGCGCGCCCCAAATCCCTTTGGGGGACGCGGCTGGAGATGCTCTTAGGTTTAACCTGGTGTTACAAAACTCTACCTCTTCTTCCTTGTCATCACGGCATAAATTGATGCAGAGGCAGGGGTTCACCCCGTATCGAAAAAAATCACGGCATAAATTGTGGGACACTTCTCGCAAATTAAGTTGGTGGTCGCTAGACAGGGCAACTTCATGATTGATGATCACACGATTATTCCAACTCAATTTGTTGTCCATATTGTGTAATCTGTATAATGTAGTTCAGTTTTCTTCACACCAACAAATTAGGACGAGTCAATGGATTGTTTTGCCCAACCCACCTTCATTCCTAGACATTTCACAGGGGAATTTTTTTTCTTTTGATCTCTCAACTGTTGCCTATTTAGTCGCCGTATTTACAAACAAGAAAAGTGTAGAAACTAATTTGATCTATTTGTAATTTCTATTAGTTTTGGTGTTTTGACAGCATTTGATGGTTAATAGACCGGTGGTCCTTTTTGCAAAAATATTATAAAAGTAATAATAAATGGTAAATTGACAGTAAAGTGACTAAATAAACAAATATGAAAAAAGAAATTTGACCCCAAACGGTATTTAGGAATAATTTTGATTTTTTCCAACAAGTTTTTTGTTTATCTATTTATTTTCGTCACTGTCATTTCTGATTTATTATTTTCATATATTTTCTCATAATTTGATTTTATTTATTTTCCAGAAAAATTATAGCATTTGACAAAAACTTCTTATATTTATGACAATACTCTTGTGCTACCTAGAACGCCAGATGTGTAAAACCAACGCTACAAATTGGTCTTGGCTGAGATCATGGATCTCTGCTGAAAGCTTTAGTAGAAGCTATTACATTTGGCTTGTATTACATGTCATAGGTTAAACTTGTCTTATTTTGCAGTCAAGCAGGCGAAGGTACTGGACAATATGGATAGAAACACACCTTTTTCGATTTGACAACACAGTGATAGACTCTGCTCTTGTGGCAATAGTTCTTAAATCAGAGAACAGACTTCAGTTACCTGTATGTCCCGTCGCTTTAAGGTATATCTGACAGGACATGACAGCCGGATATGATGTATTCAGCCAACCAAAATTTGTAGCTAGCGTAGCAGATTGCGTGCCTAGCTGTAGATGCAGCAGTGGTCTCGTCTTAGTTAAACGACCTGTTCAAATCTAAGGTCTGCAGACTGCAGTGCTTACCTCTCCGACGCTCCGTTCATAATGTATATCTAAGGAAATGTTATGCTACGTAGTAGTACCTCGCCACTGTCTAATCTGATAGCTCTCTCACTTAGCTACTTACCGAGGATGGGATTTGGCAAACTATACTTGGAGAAAGTACACGGGTCGAAGACATTATCTCAAGTGGTTTGGACCGGGGATTCACACTTGGGCTGGTCTTATGGCGACAAAAAATGTCTTTTTTCGATATGGGACTTTCTCATTAAGAATGGAGCACGAATACGGTTCTAGGAGGATGCTTGGCTCGACTGACTTTAAGTGAACAGTATCCCGCTTTGTATGAATACACGTCACAAGGTGATACCATTGCAACTGTAATGGTTACTTCACCCCCGAATGTCGTTCAGACGGGTTTTACTAGGACAAAGGCTTGTGGCATGGAACAATCTAATTCAGCGGCTTGGAGATATTCAGCTTCGCCTGAGCAGATGAATTTCGATGGAATCTCCATGTAGATGGTACTTTTTCGGTAAAATCTTAATGCGATCTGCTTTCTGTTTACCATTGATAAAAAAAATTAGAAGATGAAGATACCACAAAAAATTAAAAATTTTGGATGGTACATTCGTCGCGGGGTTATACTCACCAAAGACAATCTTGTTAATCGGAATTGGCACGGAAGTACACGATGTGTCTTTTGTCATCATGATGAAACCATCAAACATGTATTCTTGTTTGCGAGATCTATATGGTCAATCATCCAAGTAGCGTCTACCTTGTATCCGCCGACTAGTGTCGCCAATGTCTTTGGCAATTGGCTTCATGGTATTAACTCAAGGTTTAAAATGCTTCTTAGGATGGGGGCGCTAGCAGTTATCTGGGCGCTCTGCTATGTAGAAATGACAAGATCTTTAGTGACAAAAATTGCTCTTTGTTGCAGGTCATCTACAGATGCACAGTATTCTCCGTTCGTGGTTACCTCTTCGTGTATGGAGAAACCGAGACCTATTTACGAGGTGTCTTCACGGTTGGAGGATACGGCGAGGGATACTTTTTCCTACATGGGTGGCAGCATAGTCTACGGATAGTAGCTCCACCTACATCTTAGGCGCCATATGATTCATCGTTCCGATATGTATTTCGCCTTTTATGTTTTTGTAACTTTGGACTCTTGAGACAACAAACGGTGTGTGCATGCCTGGTTATATTTTGGTTACTGCTTTATGCCTTTCTCCTTGGATAAGAAGATGTTTTCTAGGGCAATCCACCGTCACTGCCATCTGCCTCATCCCCCATCTCTGGTTGGGAATCGACGGTCCCCGCCTCCTCTGTTTTCCCCTCTGGGGGTGAAAGGGGGTATGGACACTGGACATGCACTAGGCGTTGTAGTAAGGTCAACTGGTAGGGATGTTATGGTGGCTATGTCAGTACCGCGCGAGATAAGAATAAGATATACCCGCCTTCTCGTCAACCTTGTCGGTGGTGACTTGTGTGGTCGCTGCTCCCATGGATTGATGAATCTCATTCAGTCTACATGTTTTAGATGTTTGGTGTTAAAAGATTCTGACCAAATGAATGCTTCAATGGCGACAACTTCGGCTCTAGGGTGTTGGTCTATAGGGGCACATGTACGAAGACTTCCCGACTGTGATGAACAACGTCAGGCCGGCTCCAGTAGGGCAGCGATGAAGTTGTGTACAAGTTGTAGGTGAGCTAATCCCACCGCTTTTTTGTGAAACACCTTCAAATTTTGGATATTTGGGTATTGGTTCTTGCTATATAGGTAGTCTGGCCCTACAGGTTTATGTCCCTGGCTTCGCTACTGCGGTAGGGTAACAACGACAACGGTGCGTTGCCGGCTCGCTCTGGCAGTGGCAATGCTTGTTACTTTGTCCGAGAATCTTGATGTAATTTTTATTTTGCTTATGATGTTCTGTACTTCTTGTGAACTCATATAATAGATCGGAATCCTTTTCGCAAAATAAAAAATTGGAGAATGCATGCGGGCACCCGGCTGCGTGCTAACTCATGGTGACAGTTGTAAAAGAAAGCAATTTAGCTTAGCTGCCGAACTGTGTCTCATTGTCCGTTCCTCTAGCTTGCATCGGCGCGGCACTGCCGTCACCATCGAGAGAGTTGAGAAAAAATCCACGGAAATAACAGAAAAAAAAGTTAAAGTTGTTATATTGTGCTTCCAACAACAAGCGAGATGAGCTGTGCGCGGTGCCAAGAAAAACCAGCTGGACGTACTAACACGGAGCGGACGAACGGCAACGGTCTAGCACTACCACATATGTAACGGAAAGCAGACAGAGCGCAAATGGACGCGGTTTCGTGACCCAACACAGACATCTTTATTTGGCTTTTCTCTCTCGGTGAGCAATTTCCGGTGAAGCCACTGTATGATAGTGGCAAGGAATGAAGGAATGCACATGGATGGATGGTAGTGATGCAGCACCACAACACGAGGACATGACTGAAAAGTATAACTAATTGCGCATTCCTGCAATTCCGCTCAATTGGAGTAACCATAGACGTGAACATTAGAGCATCTCCACCGGTGCCAACGATGGCCCCGATAGTAATTTGGCCCGGGACGAAAATGCGCTCGCAAAACGCGCCCCGCGCCGGCCAATTTTGAAGCAATAGAATGGCAACCCCGTGTGGCCGCCAAAGGCGCGAATCGGGCGCGCCACGCCTCAGCGACGGTTTCGCGGGTGGGGTGCCTTGTCAGCGAGGGGACGGTTCGCATCGGAAACGACGCGGGGAGGTTGGTCATCGGCGTTAATGGCCCGCACGGAAACCAAAACGGCGATGGCGGCGCGGCCACGCGGCATCCACCTACCTTACCCACGCGCCTTCAATGCGCGTCCACCGCCTTCCTTAAAACCACGCGCGCACTCCTCTCTTTTCCCCGCCGCCATCATCCCTAGTCGTTGTCGTCCTCAACCTCCGCGAGACCACGCACGCGAACGCGATGGCACCTACGACCGAGGCCGACGGCGGCGGAGACAACATCCTCCGCTCGCCACGCGGTTGTCGTGCGACAGACGCGTGCGTACTTGCACCGCATCCGTGCCAGTGCAGTATAAGTGCCGCGCGTTAGCACGTCTCCGGCCCAGCACTTCGTCGTGCCGCCACCACCGCTAGGACCGATCGTCTCAAACGTATCTATAATTTCTTATGTTCCATGCTAGTTTTATGACAATACTCACATGTTTTATATACACTTTATATCATTTTTATGCATTTCCGGCTCTAACCTATTAACAAGATGCCGAAGCGCCAATTTCTGTTTTCTGCTGTTTTGGTTTCAGAAATCCTGTGGAAATATTCCTTAATTGGACGAAACAAAATCCCACGGTCTTATTTTCCACGGAGTCTTCGAGAACACCGAGGAGACGAAGAGGGGCCACGAGGCGGCCACACCATAGGGGCCCACCCCTGGCCGCGCGCCATATGGGGTGGGCCCCTAGGGCGTCCCCGACTCTGCCCCTTCGCCTATATAATCCTTCCGTCGCGAAACCCTAGTACCGAGAGCCACGATACGAGAAAGTTATTGAGACACGCGCCGCCGTCAACCCCATCTCGGGGGTTCGAAGATCACCTCCGCACCCTCCCGAGAAGGGAATCATCACCGAGGCTCTACATCACCATGCCCGCCTCCGGACTGATGCGTGAGTAGTTCATCCTTGGACTATGGGTCCATAGCTAGATGGTTGTCTTCTCCTATTATGCCATCATATTTAGATCTTGTGAGCTACCTATCATGATCAAGATCATCTATTTGTAATGCTACATGTTGTGTTTGTTGGGATCCGATGAATATGGAATACTATGTCAAGTTGATTATCGATCTATCATATATGTGTTGTTTATGATCTTGCATGCTCTCCGTTGCTAGTAGAGGCTCGGCCAAGTTGATACTTGTAACTCCAAGAGGGAGTATTTATGCTCGATAGTGGGTTCATGTCTCCATTGAATCTGGGGGAGTGACAGTAACCCCTAAGGTTGTGGATGTGTTGTTTACATTACGCACAGTACTTAATGCAATTGTGTGTTGTTTGCAACTTAATACTGGAAGGGGTGCGGATGCTAACCCAAAGGTGGACTTTTTAGGCATAGATGCATGCTGGATAGCGGTCTATGTTCTTTTTCGTAATGCCCTAAGTAAATCTCATAGTAGTCATCATGATATGTATGTGCATTGTTATGCCCTCTCTATTTGTCAATTGTCCAACTGTAATTTGTTAACCCAACATGTTATTTATCTTATTGGAGAGACACCACTAGTGAACTGTGGACCCGGTCCATTCTTTTACATCTGAAATACAACCTACTGCAATCATTGTTCTCTGTTCTTCGCAAGCAAACATCATTCTCCACACCATACGTTTAATCCTTGTTTACAACAAGCCGTTGAGATTGACAACCTCTTGTTAAGTTGGGGCAAGTATTTAGATTGTGTTGTGCAGTTCCACATTGGCGCGGAATCCCTGGTGTTGCACCGCACTACACTCCGTCACCAACAACCTTCATGTGGCCTTTAACTCCTACTGGTTCGATAAACCTTGGTTTCTTACTGAGGAAAAACTTGCTGTTGTACGCATCACACCTTCTTCTTGGGGTTCCCAACGGACGTGTGCTTTACCGTCACAAGGAGCTACCTTCTGGCACCGTTGCAAGCCAACTCCCGCGCCAGCAAGGACCACAGACGCAGGCCCTCGCCAGGCAACGGTGCTCCGAGATGACGTCGGGGGAGAGGAGCCTCCCGGAGAATGCCCTCGATAGCCCGTCCTGGGAACAACGCTTCGGCAACGAGCGCGCCGTCGAGCTCGCGCGGACGAACAATCCCTCGGGCGGCCGCTTCAACACGTCGGCCGCCTTGCCTGGTGGTACGGCCGCGACGTCGACGCCATGCTCCACGAGTACGGCTACCGTCCACGCTTCCGCGGGCAACGGGAGCCGGTCTACTTCCCGTAGGCGGCGACCATGGCGCTGACGCCTACCATGCGGGGGCACCGGCACGGACCGCGGCGTCCGGAACTGAGGCGTCGTCATCCGCGACGATGCGGCGCGGTGCGCCACCTCTGCTCCGGTTCGTCGGACGACGGGGTCGGGCCGCCGCTCCGCGTCAAGGAGGAGGACGCCACGCCACCACTTCCGCCGGCGAAGAAGACATGGTGGGAGAAGGAGGCTGAGCGCAGGCGGCCCTCCGTGGTGACAACGACAAGGAGGAGTTCCCCGCCTAGAGATTCATCATCGGCCGCTCCGTTGACGAGGACTATCGTCACATTGCGATCGACCCGCGGCAGGCGGCGGTGTGGTCCGCCAGGGACCACGGCAACTTCGTCGACCTTGCCGGACCATCCGAGCTGCCCGCGCCAAAGGAGGAGAAGGCCGACGAGCTAGGAGGAGGCCGACGAAGACGATAGCTGGTCCTTCGGTCCATCCAGCGACAACGGCGACGACACGGACTTCGCCTTCGACTCCTAGTGCCGCTAGATGGTTTTTTTAGTTTTTATTTTAAATTCACGTTAAATTTGTACAAATTTCGTTCGAACTACGTATGAATATCGTGTTGCAAATTTGTATTTAAATTTCAAAATCTATCGGGGCCGCTGTTTAGCGCGGTGTGGGAGCAGCTCCCCCAAATGGAGGACGTTGTGCGGCGTCCCCAAAAGCCGGTGTTGGAGATATGCCCAGAGGCAATAATAAAGTGGTTAGTATACATCTTTGTGTTTATGATAAATGTTTGCATACCATGCTATAATTGTATTAACCGAAACATTGATACATGTGTATTATGTAAACAACAAGGAGTCCCTAGTAAGCCTCTTGTATAACTAGCTTGTTGATTAATAGATGATCATGGTTTCGTGATCATCAACATTGGATGTTATTAATAAAAAGGTTATGTCATTAGATGAATGATATAATGGACACACACCCAAATAAGCGTAGCATAAGATCACGTCATTAAGTTTAATTTGCTATAAGCTTTCGATACATAGTTACCTAGTTCTTCAACCATGATATCATGTAAATCACTTATACCGAAGGGTACTTTGATTACATCAAACGCCATTGCGAAAATGGGTGATTATAAAGATGGGATTAAGTATTCGGAAAGTGTGAGTTGAGGCACATGGATCAAGAGTGGGATTTGTCCATCCCGATGACGGATAGATATACTTTGGGCCCTCTCGCTGGAATGTCATCTGATTAGCTTGCAAGCATGTGACTGGTTCACAAGAGATGATATGCAACGGTACGAGTAAAGTGTACATGTCGAGACGAGGTTGAACAAGGTATGAGATACCGATGATCAAACCTCTGACAAGTAAAATATCGCGTGACAAAGGGAATCGATATCGTATGTAAATGGTTCAATCGATCACTAAGTTATCGTTGAATATGTGGGAGCCATTATGGATCTCCGATCCCTATTGGTTATTGGTCGGAGAGGAGTCTTGACCATGTCTACATAGTTCACAAACCGTAGGGTGACACACTTAAGGTTTGATGTCATTTTAAGTAGATATGGAATATGGAATGGAGTTCAAATTTTGTTGAGTCTCGGATGGGATCCAGGACATCACGAGGAGGTCGAAATGGTCCGCAGAATAAGATTCATATATATGAAGTCACTTTCCAAGTTTGGAAATGATCTGGTGCATTTATGGAAGGCGCTAGAATGTTCTAGAACCTTCCGGAAGAAATCACCATGGAAGGCGCTAGAATGGAGGACTCCACCTCCTTGGCCGGCTAAGTAAGAAGGAAAGGGGGGAGTCCCACTCCCTCTAGGTTTGGCCCTTTGGAAGGTTTGGGAGTTGGACTCTTATTCGGATTCTAGGGCTAACCCTTGGGGTTCCACCTATATAATGAGGGAGAGATGGAGGGGGCCGGCCACCACCTTGGCCGCACCATCAGAGGCACCAAGGCCGGCGCCCCAGCTGCCCAAACCCTAGCCGCCTCTCTCATACTTCTCCCGTAGCGCTTAGGCGAAGCGGCCGAGATCTCCACCACCACCGCCACCACGCCATCGTGTTGTCGGGTTTCGAGAGGATCTACTACTTCCGCTGCCCGCTGGAACGGGGAGAAGGACGTCGTCACCAACACCAAATGTGTGACCGAGTACGGAGGTGCTGCCCGACTGTGGCACCGTCAAGATCTTCTACGCGCTTTTGAAAGCGGCAAGTGATCATCTTCAGCAACAACGAGATCAAATCTCGTAGGCTTTGGAAATCTTCGAGGGTTAGTCTCATGATCTTCTCGTTGCTACCATCTTCTAGATTGGATCTTGGCTTGTTATTCATTTGCGGTAGGAAATTTTTGTTTTCTATGCTGTGAATCCCAACAGTGGTATCAGAGCCGTGTCTATGCATAGATTGGTTGCACGAGTAGAAAACAATGGTTTTGTGGGCGTTGATGCTTTTGTTGTCTTTAGTTCGTGTACTTTGCATCTTGCGGGATGGTGGGATGAAGTGGCTCGAGCTAACATTACATGACCGCGTTCATGAGATTTGCTCCACGCTCGACATGCAACTTATATTGCATAAGTGGCTTTGCAGTGTCTCTCCCACCATAGTGAAGATTCAATCTACTATTTCTATTGACAACACTAGTATCACCGTTGTGGTTCATGTTCGTAGGTAGATTGGATCTTACTAAAAAACCCCACGTAAAATATGCAAACCAAATTAGAGTCGTCTAACTTGTTTTTGCAGGGTTTGATGTGATATGGCCATGATATGATGATGAATATGTATGATATGATCATTATTGTATTGTGGCAACCAGGTGCCTTATGGTTGTCTTTAAATTTCATGTTGAAGTATTATTTCAAAGTAGTTGTATAGTTGTTACATGGAGAACAACCATGAAGACGGCGCTATTGACCTTGACGCTACGCCGACGATGATGGAGATCATGCCCGTTGATGATGGAGACCATGTCCGTGCTTTGAGATGAAGATCAAAGGCGCAAAGACAAAAGGGCCATATCATATCACATATGAATTATGTGATGTTAATCCTTTTATGCATCTGTGTGCTTAGATCGCGATCGGTAGCATTATAAGATGATCCCTCTCACTAAATATCAAGATAATAAAGTGTTCATCCTTAGTATGCACCGTTGCTAAGACTTGTCATTAAGCATCACGTGATGATCGGTGTGATAGATTCTACATGTGCATACAACGGTGCAAGCCAGATTTGCACACGCGGATACTAAGGTTGCCTTGACGAGCCTAGCATGTACGACATGGTCTCGGAACACGGGATACCGAAAGGTAGAGCATGAGTCTTATGAATGATATGATGAACACTTTGAGTGTTCGCCTTTGAAGCTACATATTTTCTCGTGATGATCGGAATTGGTGTACTGGATTTGGTTCGTGTGATCACTAAGACAGTGCGAGGGATGTTGTTTTGAGTGGGAGTTCACCTAGTTAATTTAAGAATTGAAATTTGAACTCAATTTGTCATAAACTTAGTCTAAACTCTTTGCAAATATGTTGTAGATCATGGCGTCCCCCTCCATCAATTTTAACCAGTTCCTAGAGAAAGAAAAGCTTAAAAGCAACGGTAGCAACTTCGACTGGTTCAGTCATGTGAGGATTTTCCTCAATGGTGGAAATGCAATTGTGCTCGATGCACCGCTAGGTCCCCCACCACCACCTGTAGTATCTGAGGAAGTAAAGAATGTTTACGAGACTCGGGTGACACGGTACTCTCAAGTTCAGTGTGCCATCCTGTGCAGCCTAGAGGCGAAGCTCCAAAAGCGTTTTGAGCAGCACGACCCTTATGAGCTGGTCCTTGAGTTAAAAGCTATCTTTGAAACTCATGCGGTCATGCAAAGCTATGAGGCCTCGAAACACTTCTTTGGATGTATGATGGAAGAGGGCAGCTCCGTTAGTGAGCATGTGCTCGCTATGTCCAGGCATGCGAAGAAGCTCAGTGACTTGGGGATGGTGATTTCTAACCAGCTGGGTATTCATCGTGTCCTCCAATCATTGCCACCAACTTACAAGAACTTTGTGATGAACTACAACATGCAGAACATGAACAAAGAGTTACCCGAACTCTTCTCCATGCTGAAATCTGCTAAGATTGAGATACGGAAGAGCACCAAGTGTTGATGGTCAACAAGACCACCGGTTTCAAGAAGCAAGGGCAAACCTAAGAAGGGCAACTTCAAGAAGGGCGGCAAAGAAAGTTGTCGCGCCTCTGAAGAAGCCTAAGGCTGGCCTAAACCTGATATGAGTGCTAT
Source organism: Lolium multiflorum (assembly GCA_030979885.1). Classification (NCBI taxonomy): domain Eukaryota; kingdom Viridiplantae; phylum Streptophyta; class Magnoliopsida; order Poales; family Poaceae; genus Lolium; species Lolium multiflorum. The sequence goes on along the minus strand of JAUUTY010000238.1, from coordinate 22,803 downwards.
TACGCAAGGAAAAGGGGACCTGAAGCATAATTGCCCCAAGTACATGGCTGGTTCAAGAGCGGCCTTGTCAAGAAAGAAAGGTATATTTGATATACATGTTATAGATGTCTATCTTCTACTGGTTCTCGTAGTAGTGCGGGTATTTGATACTGGTTCGATTGCTCACATTTGTAACTCGAAATAGGAACTACAGAATAAACGAAGTCTAGCAAGGGACGAGTGACGATGCGTTGGAAATGGATCCAAGGTCGATGTGATCGCCGTCGCACGCTCCCCTACATCTACCTTCGGGATTAGTTTTATACCTTAATAGTTTTTATTTGGTACTGCGTTGAGCATGAACATTATATATGTATCTTGTTTAATGTAAGACGGTTATTCATTTAAGTCAATAATGGTTATTCTATTTATATGAATAATATCTTTTATGGTCATGCCTGAGATGAATGGTTTATTCTTGTTAAATCTCGATAGTAGTGATACACATGTTCATAACATTGATGCTAAGCGAACTAAATTAAATGATAATTCTACTTATATGTGTACCGTCTTGGTCATATTGGAGTGAAGCATGAAGAAACTCCATTCCGATGGACTTCTTGAGTCACTTGACTTTGAGTCACTTGATAGATGTGAAGCATGCTAATGGGAAAAATGACTAGGACTCCATTCTCTGGTACAATGAGCGAGCTACAGACTTGTTGGAAAGCATACATACCGATGTGTGCGGACAATGAGTGTAGCATCGCGCGGTGGTTATTATTATGTAACCTTCACGGATGATTCGAGTAGATATGGGTATATCTATTTCATGAAACATAAGTCCGAAACTTTTGAGAAGTTTAAGGAATTCAAAGTGAAGTAGAAAATCAATGTAATAAGAAGATTAAGTTTTCGTTGATCGTGGAGGCGAATATCCAGTTATGAGTTTGGCATGCATTTAAAGAAATGCGGAATACTTTCAGCTTGACAACGCGGGAACACCACAGCGAAATGGTGTGTCCGAACGTTGTCGAACTCTCTTAGATATGGTTAGCTCTATGATGTCTCTTACCGATTTACTATTATCGTTTTGGGGTTATGTATTAGAGACAACCGCATTCACTTTAAATAGGGCACCATCTAAATCCGTTGAAACGACACCGTATAAATTATGGTTTGGGAAGAAACCTAAGTGTGGCTCCTTAAAGTTTGGGGTTGCAAAGCTTATGTAAAGAAGTTACAACCGACAGCTAGAACCCAAAGCGGAGAAATGCATCTTCATAGGATACCTAAAGAAACTATTGGGTACACTTTCTATCACAGATCCGAAGGCAAAATCTTTATTGCCAAGAACGGATCCTTTCTTGAGAAGGAGTTTCTCACTAAAGTGACTGGAAGGAAAGTAGAACTCAACGAGGTTATTGAACCTTCTCTCGTAGATCGAGTAGCACAAGACGGAAGATGTTGTCACGTGGCTGCACCGATAGGAGAGGAAGCAAATGATAATGATCATGAAACTTGAACGAGGAAGCTACCCTGCAGATCGATGAGGAGTGTACCACTCCTAATTGGTATGATCCTTTGTCTAAATGTCATGATTGTGGATAACAATGATGAAGACCCCGCGACGTATGAGGAAGCACAAGAGCCCAGATTCCAACAAATGGCAAGAAGCCATGAAATCCGAAATGGGATCCATATATGATAACCAAGTGTGGACTTTGTAGACTTGCACTGATAGCCGCAAGGTGTTGAGAAGTAAATGGATCTTCAAGAGAAAGATGCGATGGTAATATTACACTAAATCTCGACTTCTGAAGGGTTCGACAAATTTAAGGAGTTGACTACGATGAGACTTTCACCTGTAGCGAAGCTAAAGTCTGTGAGGATTTTGTTAGCAATAGCTGCATTTTTCGATTATGAGATTTGGCAGATGGATGTCAAAACGGCGTTCCTTAATGGTGACATTGAGGAAGAGTTGTATATGGTACAACCCAAAGGTTTTGTCGATCCTAAAAATGCTGACAAGGTATGCAAACTTCAGCCTCCATTTATGGACCAAGCAAGCATCCCGGAGTTGGAACCGCTTTGATAGTGTGATCAAAGACTTCGGGTTTATACTGACTCATGGAGAGGCCGTATTTACAAGAAAGTGAGTGGGAGCTATGTAGCGTTCCTGATATTATATGTAGATGCCATATTATTGATTGGGAATGATATAGAACTATTAAGCAAATAAAGGTTTTTGAATAAGTGTTTTTCAATGAAAGACCTTGGTGAAGAGGCGTACATATTAGGCATCATGATTTATAGAGATCGATCAAGACGCCTAATAGGGCTTTCAGAGTCATACTGGACAAGATTCTAAAGAAGTTTAGAATGGATGAAAGCAAGAAAGGGTTCTTGCCTATGTTGCCAGGTAAGTTCTTGAGTAAAACTCAAGGTCCGGCTACGGCAGAAGAAAGAGAGAGGATGAACCAGATCCCCTATGCCTCGGCAGTAGGCTCTATCATGTATGGCATGCTATGTACTAGACCGGATATCACACATGCTGTTAGTTTGACTAGCAGATATCAAAGTGATCCAGGGATGGAACACTAGACAACGGTCAAGAATATCCGGAAGTACTTGAAAAGGACTAAGGGTATGTTTCTTTCTTATGGCGGTGACCAAGAGCTCATTGTAACTAGTTACACTGATGCAAGTTGGAACACTGGTCCTAGTGACTCTAAGTCTCAGTCTGGGTATGTTTATATTGAATGGTGTTGCAGTTAGCTGGATGAGTTCAAGCAGCACAGTGGTGAAGTCTTCAACGAATCAGAATACATAGCGGCTCGGAGGCTTCATCGGAAGCGGTATGGATGAAGAGGTTCATTGTTGAGCTTGGTGTGGTTCCTAGTGCATTGGAACCATTAGTCATCTATTGTGACAACATGGGTGCCATCGCCAATGCACAAGAACCAAGGTCACACAAGAAGCTGAAGCATATCAAGCTGCGTTTTCATTCGATTCGCGAGTACATCGAAGATGGTGAAGTAAAGATTTGCAAAGTACACACCGATCCGAATGTGGCATCCGTTAACTAAAGCTCTCCCTAGGGCAAAGCATGACCAACACCAGAATGCCATGGGTGTTAGGTACCTTACAATGTAATCTAGATTATTGACTCTAGTGCAAGTGGGAGATTTGGAGATATTCCCAAGAGGCAATAATAAAGTGGTTATTATATATCTTTGTGTTTATGATAAATGTTTGCATACCATGCTATAATTGTATTAACCGAAACATTGATACTTGTGTGTTATGTAAACAACAAGGAGTCCCTAGTAAGCCTCTTGTATAACTACCTTGTTGATTAATAGATGATCATGGTTTTGTGATCATGAACATTGGATGTTATTAATAACAACGTTATGTCATTAGATGAATGATATAATGGACACACACCCAAATAAGCGTAGCATAAGATCACGTCATTAAGTTCAATTTGCTATAAGCTTTCGATACATAGTTACCTAGTCCTTCGACCATGAGATCATGTAAATCACTTATACGGAAGGGTATTTTGATTACATCAAACGCCACTGCGTAAATGGGTGGTTATAAAGATGGGATTAAGTATTCGAAAAGTGTGAGTTGAGGCACATGGATCAAGAGTGGGATTTGTCCATCCCGATGACAGATAGATATATCTGGGCCCTCTCGTGGAATGTCGCTGATTAGTTTGCAAGCATGTGACTGGTTCACAAGAGATGATATGCCACTGTACGAGTAAAGAGTACTTGTCGGAGCGAGGTTGAACAAGGTATGGAGATACGATGATCAAACCTGGACAAGTAAAATATCGCGTGACAAAGGGAATCAGTATCGTATGTAAATGGTTCAATCGATCACTAAGTTATCATTGAATATGTGGGAGCCATTATGGATCTCCAGATCCCGCTATTGGTTATTGGTCGGAGAGGAGTCTTGACCATGTCTACATAGCTCGCGAACCGTAGGGTGACACACTTAAGGTTTGATGTCGTAATAAGTAGATATGGAATATGGAATGGAGTTTGAATTTTGTTCGGAGTCTCAGATGGGATCCAGGACATCACGAGGAGGTCCGGAATAGTCCGGAGAATAAGATTCATATATAGGAAGTCACTTTCCAAGTTTGAAATCCGGTGCATTTATGGAAGGCGGAATATTCTAGAACCTTCGAAGAAATCACCATGAAGGTGGAGTCCCGGTTGGACTCCACCAACCCTAACTTGCCAACCAAGTGGGGGTGGAGTCCATGGAGGACTCCACCTCCTTGGCCAAGTAAGAAGGAAGGGGGAGTCCCACTCCCCTAGGTTTGGCCCTTGGAAGGTTTGGGAGTTGGACTCTTATTCGGATTCTAGGGATAACCCTGGGGTTCCACCTATATAATGAGGGAGAGAGGGAGGGCCGGCCACCACCTTGGCCGCACCATCAAGAGGCACCAAGGCAGGCGCCCAGCCCCCTCTCCCAAACCCTAGCCGCCCCTCCACATACTTCTCCCGTAGCGCGTGGCGAAGCCTGCCAGATCTCCCACCCCGCCACCACGCCGTCGTGATGTCGGATTTCGAGGAGGATCTACTGCTTCCGCTGCCCGGCGGAATGGGGAGAAGGATGTCGTCATCAACAACGTGTGGCCGAGCACGGAGGTGCTGCCCGCGTGGCACCGTCAAGATCTCTCGCGCTTTTGAAAGTGGCAAGTGATCATCTTGCAACAACGAGATCAAATCTCGTAGGCTTTGGAAATATTCAAGGGTTAGTCTCATGATCTTCTCGTTGCTCCCATCTTTTAGATTGGATCTTGGCTTGTTATTCGTTCTTGCGGTAGGAAAATTTTCGTTTTCTATGCTACGAATGCCAACAGCCCGCGCCTCTAGCGGCCGCCTTTGGGGGCTAGTGGAGATGCTCTTACCAATTAAACAGTTTTTAAAATATGGGATAAAAACCTGGATTCTCCACTGAAAAGATGCATACCACTTCTTTTTATTATGTTGTTCACCAAATGACGGGCAAGAATTTGTCAGAAAATCCCAAGTCACCACACCACCCATGCACTGACCACACCACACCCTATATGCACCAAAGAAAAGTGGTAATTTCAAATAAAGTCAAAATAATAATATTCTTTTTAGATTCAAAGATGATCAAGTATTGTACTTGTATAAAATTGTTTTGCCAAAAATGGTAAAAAAATTATGACAAATATAGCGTAAATAGTACTTGTACAATGAAAGTCATTCCATGGCGAAATATTTTTATACGAGTACAACAAATAATCATCTTCGATTCAAAAATTGAAATTTTTTGGGGTTTTTTGAATTACTGATTTTCTTCCCATGTACATGTATTTTCCTGGATGCAACTGACTTCCTTCTAGCTCAAACAGTCAAGATAATTCTAGAAATTCACAGGGTGAAGCACCCAAAGGCACAAAACTTGATGTGTGCCGATGCTCTGGTATGCAACCACCAACTAATCCATCACTGCCACTACCACTACAATATGTATATCGCCTCTGCATAAATCTCATGAGATGATGGAGACTCAACTGCTTGGTCCTTCAGCGGCAGCTTGCGGCGGCCACTTTGCTATTGATGCCTCTATTGAAACTGAGGAGGGCTGGAAGCATATGGGTCGGGGGCGCTGCCACCAAGCTGTCGAGAGAAGGTCTCGAGCGTAGCCTCGCCTTCAAGCGATGGGCTCATGGAAGGTGCTTCTGCTGCCTCCAGCGTGGCCACCAAATCTGCATATGTTGTGACTATTTCATATGCATTCGTTGTCGTCGCCCTGAGCATCGAGAAAGGTTTTGTCGCACTCGCTCTCCGGTCACTCGCACTCCTTGCTAGAGGAGCTGCTCCCAGTCTGTCTAGCCTTGTCAAACTGCGTTAACCTGTAGTTGAGCTGAGGTTGTGGACCACTCGTCGCTGCTTGTGGTGGAGCCTCCTAGCTCCCCCTCAGAGTGTTGCTGAGTTTCCAATGCCGGTACCAGTTTGGACTCTAGCAAAAATGGACGCGGTTTCGTGACCCAACACAAAACGTCTTCATTTGGCTTTTCTCTCTCGGTGAGGCCACTGTATGATAGTTGCAAAGGAAGGATGCACATGGATAGATGGTACTAGTGATGCAGCACGACAGCACGAGGACATGATTGAAAAGTATAATTAATCGCACATTCCTGTAATCCCGCTCAACTTGAGCAACTATAGACGTAAACATTAGCATTAAACTGTTTTTCTCAAATAGAGGATAAAAACCTGGACTCTCCACCGAAAAGATGCATACGATTTTCTTTATTAAGTTGTTCAATAAATGGCAAGAATACATGTCAGAAAATTTGAAGTGACCACACCACACCTGCAGACTCGATAATGAGGGAAATAATGACGTCCTAGTCCTGTGCCCTAAATACATAAACAACGTCCCACCAGTTAGATAGGAGGGCATCACTAACTCGCTCTATGATGCTCCAGGAGTACACATCTCACGGGCACCTCATGCACACGCTTCAGAAGTTGCCATCACCTTCGTACCATCGACCAATCTCCAAAGAAAAGATCCGCATGATTCTCGCCACTGTCCGTTCCGGCAATCCAAACCTGAGGTTTCCGTCAAAACTCAACGGGACAACTACCACGATAATACCCTCCAAGGAGGTTAGAGGCGCCTGCAAAAGTCGCCGCAACACCGCAGTGGCGATAACAGGTTTGCTCTCCTAGTCACTTGGAGAGGGGTGACAGAGGGACCGCTCCACCTAGTTTCAAAGAGGTGGATGCAACGGACGGGAAGTTTTTGGCTCTCGAGTGACCGAGCACCCTATATCCACCAAAAGAAAGTAGTAAATTCAAATAAAGTCAAAAAAATATTTTTTAGAAATCAAAGATGATCGATTAAGTATTGTACTCGTATAAAATTGTTTGGCCAAGAAATGATAAAAAAAAATATGACAAATGTAGCGCAAATAGTACTTGTACAATGAAAGTCATTGCATGGCGAAATATTTTTATACAAGTACAATACATTAATTCCAAAAAAAATTGATTTTTTTGGGTTCTTTGAATTACTGATTTTCTTCCCATGTATAGGGTGCCCTAGCACCCATGTGCACTGATGTATTTTCCTGGATGCCATTGACTTCCTTCGAGCTCAAACAGTTCAAAATTATTCTAGAAATTCATAGGGAGAATCGCTGAAACGCTCACGCCCAAAGGCACAAAACTTGAAGTTTGCTGAAGCTCTGATCTGCAACCACCAACTAATCCAACACTATCATCTATCTATCGGCACTGCTTAAATCCCGTACGAGAGAAAATTTATACATTACTTATTTCGCGTCTAACATGTAAGTGCGATATGCATCATTTCACCGACCAGCTGTTGGCTTGCGCTATGCAAGTTGACATCCTGCCTCTCTTCTAGTAGTAGCAGTAGTAAACGAAAACAAAAAGAAACGACAAGTTGACATATGTACTCGATGTCGTGCCAAAAGTCGCGGAGAGAACTGTGCCGCACTCGCGTCGGGACCCCTATCACAGAATAGAAAAGAAACAATGGCGATGTTCAAGGAGGAATCGACACTCCTCTCTAAAAAAAAAAAAAAGGAGGAATCGACACAGTAATGATCAGGGCATCAGGCGCCGCACACACCCCATGTGATCGTGTGAACCGTGAAACCGCACAGCACAGGAGGATGCGATTGCGAAAGGTGTTTTGTTTTTCAGATCCAAACTCGTTTCATCTTTTCAGGTCAAAGATAGCTAGCCAGGAAAAAAAATCGACCGCACGTGCACGTAAGGGCAACGCTCGACCAACTCTGTTGGCCTGGGCTCGTGTTACCTACCTCACCTCTGTTGGTGTCCATTTGCTACTTTGGTCTACTCACGTTCTACGAGTTTGATCGTGGATGGTCAAGTTCGGCAGCTCGGCTCGCAAGCCGCAGAAAGATCAGGGCAAATCTTCAACATGGGGATGCAAACAGACGCTCATCCACCGTTTGTGTCCGTGTGGGTCTAAAATGTGTAAGAAACTATGTCTAGTGACCCGACGCATATTGATCGGATCGTTCGCGGAGACGCAAACACGACGCATATTTGCGTCTGGGATGCGTTACTGCGGACACTGCACGGACACGGCAAGTGACCGCTCGCTTTTCCATAGACCATAGGGTCTGCCTCGTAGCGAGCTATAGGGTTGTATCAAGCGCATCACTTCCGCGGCCGCCGCTTCGGCGGTAATCGCTTCCGCGTATGTGTCTGCGTCGTAGACTTCGCCATCAATATCACGGCTGCCTCTTCTGCACGCACACTCGCGGGCGGCGGCTGGGCTTCTGCGCCGCCATCAATGGCATCGTGTCCCGCACGCACCCGGCCTTAAAAGTCGACCGGCATCGTCCCTGCCATTGTCCACACCTCCACTCCCACCCCTCACCACCGCGCGCCACCACATAACCATGGGAAAAAAGAAGCAAGACTCCGAGGCATCCGCCAGCGGCACCAAGAAGGTGGAACGGACGAACTCAGCGCAGATACTTGAACCTCCTTTGCTAGTCCTCCAATCTGGCCTTCATGATATTCTTCACTTCTGACTTCACCATGGAGCAAAAAGTCACCTCATGGCAAGAAAGAACAGAACCTTGCGTCACTCCCTCCAGAACCAAATAGTCGGAATAAAAGCATGTGTGCGCACGACCAAATACCACCTGATCCAGCAAACTCCATGAAAGAGATGTACTGTTACATTCTCCCCAGGCAAGAGATGTACTGTTACATTCTCCAGCGGAGCCTTCCGAAACTCAACACCACGGCCAGATCAAGAAGATCATGCCTCATGAGGTTTTTATCTTCGCACGAGAGAAACCCTAGGTCCACCGCCTTTATGCAGGTTGGGTCCCAACGCCGCTGACCATCCCATGTGGAAGGGAAGCGCAGCGATCTCCACCCGCGTAGGACGACAGGCACATCGGCACGCCACCGTGGCCCTTCGGGCCCAACAGGACCAGATCAGGCCTAGCACCGCACCACCACTGCCCACCCGCCACCGCAGTAGCAGATCAGCCACCGCTGCCGCTAACCCCTGTCGTCATCGAAGAAGAACGGGCACCGCCCTCCAACCCCAAGACCGCGCCTGGTCGGGCCCCGCCGCCGCTGTGCCGCACGGGCCTTGAGGACGAGGAGGGGGGCGAGCGGCGGAGAGAGGTTGCCACGGGGCGGCGTGCCGCCTCCCGGTGGTTAGGGTATGGGAAGGTTGAGGAGGGTTGAGCTACCTCTTCATGTTAGAAGAGGATAAATAATACTGACTCGCTGGTAGTAAATAACAATTGTTTTGGTATACCTACTCTTAATTTATACTTACGCGGCACTCCCATCATCGTCAAGGAATAACCGAATAAGTCCAAGAGAGTGAAAGACAATACAGAAGAAACAAATCAACGTGAGGTGAGGTCCGCTCACTCCAGAAAGGCGGCAAGAGATTAGCTGGCCAAATCAACAGCATAGTCCTGTCATCAGATTGAGCACAGACGAACGCGGCTACGTGACACGACACCCACGGTGTTGTAGACGTAGTGTCGTAGACGTAGTGTCGTGGCGTCTGAAGGTCTGGGAATTGCGTTTTCTTGGGTCTTGGCCGTGCATGAGGTGGAAGACTGAAGGTTTTCTCGGCTGTGTGGGTCAATGGTGGACCACGATATTTCAGTTACGATGTTGACGCGCTGCGGTGGTGGCAGAGTGTACAACATAGGCTATGTTGCCCTGATTCGGTGGGCAGAGAAGGAGGCGTGAGGCGATACAGACGAAAGTTCTGATCCTACCGGTTTTGAGCTGGCGTCGGTAACAACTTCGTTCGTGGGTGTCATTTTTCCCTTGGAGGCTTCGTCGAGGTGTGTCGGCATGTTTCTCGCTCTCAATTAGGTTTGGTAGTTGTCTATCTAGGTTCAAAGCGGCAATCAGGGCCGGCCCTGGCCCATGGTAGCTTTTGATGGCCACCTAGGGCCCAGGCTGAGAGGGGGCCTAGGATCAAAGCTACGATGAGCTGGAAAAATTTAAAACAGATGAACAAGCCTAACGAGAAGGACGCAGCAAGTATGCAAGCGAGTCCACCGATGGCCCCAAGTTTCACCGGGAGTCTCCTACAAAGCCATGACTACACGCTGCGACCGATTCTCTTTGGAAAAAAAAGATGATTAATTTACTCGGGCATGGGACTATCTTTGTCTACCTCGTCTCTGCATCTTGCCTAAGTGCCCTGCTGGCCGGTCGCCTTGCCCAGTCAAACACCTAAGAAAATAGTAAAATCATTCAACGACAAATCTTCCTTATATGAGTACAATACATGATGATCTTTGATTGCAGAAAAGATACAAAAAAGTTTACTATTCTACACTCCTACCAAATTTTTATGTATAGGGTGCACTGGCACCCATGTGGCCCAGTGTATTTCCCGTTTTGGGTGCATATATTAGTAGCCCTTTTGCCAACTTGTTCAAGAGCCCCGGAAAACATAGGTCCGGCCCTGGACACAATGACATTGTTTTGGACCATCTTCTCCTTTTTAAGCCTTGTATTTGGAGACACGCCTTAGAGTTTCTATGTTGTGTTGGTTGGATTCCGAAAACTCTAGAAAAAGGCCGACCTCTGGGAAGGGAAGAGACTCGGTCCGTGCGCGACACGTGGTTGAACGTGGGACGCGGAATTTGCCGGTGGACTGCCTCCGCGTTTGACACGTGTTGCTTTCTGGTGATTTTGCGAACCGTCCACTTCTCGTAACGGGTCCGCTTCGCACTTATCGGGTTTACGGAGACCCGTTACGCTGTGGCTTTATCTCCATTTTTTCCCTTATTCTTCTTCTGTCGTCTGGGAGGTTCGTGGGTTCTGGTTCTTTCGGCTCGTCGTCTCGTCGGCGGCGCTGCTATTTTCCCTTCTCCTCCGTTGCTGCCGAGAACCTCTCGCAACTCATCGTCGGCGGACGTTTTTCCTGCTCCAGAGGTAAGCGCCGTCGCGTTTTTGGCTGCTTAGGGTTTCTAAGATCTTGGTTTTTCCCTTTGATTCGATTAGATCGAATCAGTTTTTTCCCTTTGTATTTCCGGGCAGTGAGTTTTCTGGGGAATTAATGGGAGGGAGGTAGCACTTTCAAATGGAAAATATGCGGAAGGCGGATGCAGATGCGTTTTCCCTCAGTAAAGCGTGCTTTTTTATCGATTTCTTCCGCTGCTTCTTGGTTACACACCTTCTGAGGAACATTAGTTAGGGTTTCCCTTTGTCGTAGTAGCCGCATGATTCCACAATTCGTGATGACATGCATGTTATTATTTAGGGTTTCTTGGTCTTTTTTCTTGTCGATTTACCCGCCCTGGAGGAGCCGCTGAGTTTCCCGTGTCGTGTTGACATGCAGATGCGATGACTCTGGTGGTTCTTGTGGTTTCTATCTGTGTATTCTGCTGTATTGTTTGGTCTAGTTTTATCACACATCGTACCTGAACTAGTTCTAGGGTTTGTCCAGTGCTTGTTCATAAGATGGTTTTGTACTCCTGTGTGTCCAACCATTTCTGTCGGGTACTTGCTGTCCTTTGTGTATGGTACTTCTTCGTGTTTGTCCTTGGTACTCGTGTGACAATTTGTTCTGTACTTGTGCTCCTATATCTCTTGTACTTGTGCACCTGTATCTCTTGTAGTTGTGCACCTATAACTCTTGTACTTGTGCACCTATATCTCTTGTACTTGTGCACCTATATCTCTTGTACTTGTGCACCTATATCTCTTGAACTTATGCTCCTATATAACTTGTACTTGTGCACCTATATCTCTTGAACTTGTGCACCTATATAACTTGTACTTGTACTTGAGCACCGACTTGTATTGTAATTGTGCACTGATAAATTCATATTGGTCGGCGCCGTGCAGTATAGACTTGTACAATTTGTTTCTTTTCTAGAGTTTTCGTTTGTGCTAGTGTTTATCTGGTTGTTTTTTTGTCTAGTTTCCCTTGGTCTATTTGTTGTATAGTTTAGCGGCACCAAAGTTGCTGCTCGGTTACACGTCTTTGCCAGTGCATGCGTGTAAATTATGTTGGTCTCTTTTGGTTTGTTTGGTTGTCGATGTATCTGCGCCAGAGGCGCGTATTGTTTTAGATGTGTAGTGAGGATATGCAATTGCTACGACATAGGTGGTTTGTGTGGTTTCTCTTGTAATCTTTTTTTGTTGTCCTATTTTTTATAGTTTCGAAAGTGATAAGCTGCACACATCGTACCTGAACTAATTTTAGTGTTCTCCAGTGCTTGTTCAGGTTGGAACAGATGGGATCCAGGTTTTCACTCTCGTGCGGATATTCCTGACCATCTTCGTGAAGCAGTCGATCGTCACATCTCAGATATGTTTCCTGGTGAAATGCATAATGATGTAAGGTTTTTTATTATGTCTTTTGATTTTTAATTATTGTGTTATTGTAAATTGCATTCTTAATTGTGTTTTTTATTTACAGTTACGTTGTAAGCTAAGAGAAATGTGGAAGACTTTCTTCACTTCCTCGATGATAAGAACGGGACGTGTTCTTGTTGATCAGATGCGTGATATGGTTTCTCTTTTGTCAATTGAGTTGAAGAAGTAGCCATGTACCTGCAAGGGAAAGGAGCCTGACACTAAAAATGATGTTGGAGTGGATGCACGCCCAGAAATCATCAGGGGCGTCCGGGTAGTCTCAAGACCACCCAGCCCTGATGCACCTATTGATGGTACTAACGAGCCTTTCATGGACGAAGATCCTGAACCTGATGATTATTGTATTGAGGAATGTTGTCTTGAGCGTGGGGGGCCATGTACTCGCAAGCGAAAGGAGCCTGGAACTGAAAATGTTGTTGGAAGTAGTTCTATGGCACAGGAGGATGATGCCTATGCAGACACCGATTCTGATGATTGTCTTGAGCTTAAGGAGCTAACTGGGGAAGAGGATGTTCCTGTAACTGCTTTGCATAGAATGTTGTTTGCTGATGTACTTCAGGCTCCTATGAATTACATTGAAGGGTAACCGTTGGAATTCAATTTTCCATTTATTTTTCATCTTTTTTTTCTGTATAGACGGATGTTTATTCCTGTTGTTTTTAACAATTGTAGTAGCGAGAAAATACTTGAAGTTGGTGGAAAGTCTGTCAGCTGGCATAATTCCTGTTGTTTCATGGATCCTTCTGTTATGGATGTCTTTCTTAAGTGCGTTGACGATGGCCTTGATTTCTTATTTATTCCAAGCTCTTTGGCGGTACGTCATGTGTATATGTTTTAGATTTATCTATTTTTTAACTAAATGTTTTTAGCATTTAGTTTTTTAAACATTTTCTTGTTGTTTCTTCCAGCATATTCTTGATGTGGACGAGGCGGACCCTATTCATCTTGCTGCAAGTTTTGCTGAACATGATCTGAAGTACTATGTTTTGGATAGGGAAGAGGCATGTTTGTCATGTTTTGTTTGACGCTTATATTTTTTCTATTACAAGTATTGTGGATGCTTTCTTATTTCTCGTGGGATTGTTTATTTTCAAACAGGTCTACATTGCTTGTTGCGATTACAGCCATTGGTGGGTTATCTTTGTCGACATCCATTTCAGGAAATTTAGAGTGTCTAGCTCACTGGAGTTGACTGAATCTCAGATGGCTTCTACTGAAAGAATTGTATGGTTTTCGTTGCAATCTAGCTAATTAAATAATTATTTGCACATGACAACAATAACTTTTATTTTTTAATCTTTCAGTGCAAATCATTCAAGAAACTTTACAGTCATCTTCATGGTGTCGAGGGATTAAATATCTCATCGTTCAAGATAAAAGTTTGCGGCACCCCTTCTTGTTCAGAGTAATCATCTTTTCTTAATGTGAACTATGATTTTATATTGTTTACTGTGTTTGGATTTAATTGTTTCTTTCTTTCTGACCATTAGGAAAAGCGCGAGGCGTGACTGTGGTATCTATGCAATGAGGTTCATTTGGATATTCAAGGCTAATTTTTACCCAAATGTATTCAAGGTAGGTAATGTGTTGTGTTCATACTTTTATTCAATAGTATATAAGGCAGGTTTTTAGTTATTGTTCACTGTATAATAGTACATGTCAATGATTCTTTTTAGTACCTGTGCATCATTTTTTTTAGTAGTTGTGAACTTTTTCGTTCGGCGCTCGTGCATTCTGAATTTTTGTGCATTTTTCGTTTAAGATAACTAATCATTGTGTTGTTTCGTGTTTTTCAGGCTGACATCGAAAGTTTTCGACAGTTCTTCACCGGAATGATGCTCACTTATGATTCTCCTGATTATTTGGCAAGTTTCGTACGCGAACAGATCGAAGAATTCAAAAGTAAGTACTGTTTTTTAATGGTTAACCTTTATTCACCAGTGAAGTCAATGAAGTGAACTTGATTGTACAAAAATAAGTAGATAAGAACATTACATATCCATTTCCATTTTCTGTCTCATATATTCTAAATATTCCTGTGGCCTCCTCCTTGATTTATTCCTACTTATGTTGCTCTCCTTTTGATATCCTTTGTTCATTGTCGACCTCTGCAAAATAAATAGATTTTAAATTTATGTTTAGCCTGTCGGAAAAAAGCAGATTATTTGCATCAGTAGGTTTTCATCACTGACAAAGTAACTTCATGGGCACACTTACCTTGTTAATATGTTTCTTGTACCAAATACTAGATATTCCATGTTGCATCTTATTCTTCTATTGTGGTAGTACATACCGTACGTGTTTCCTGGTTGTGTTGTTCTTTCTGTTGTGTTACTATCGTTATTTCTGTGTGTGTTGCTTGATTGATCATGTGCTGTATTGCTTGTATATCTCTGCTGTGATGCTGCTGCTGCTTCTGCTGCTGCTGCTGCTTGTGCTGGTGCCTGTGCTGTCTCTGCTGCAATTTGTGCTTTCAGTGCTTCACATCCTGTTCTGTTGTGTCCTGATGTTTTGCAGTGTCCGCATTTTATTTGTCTAGTTTTCTGTTTTTTTCTAACCTGGCATCATTATGTTCCCTCTTTTTGTTCCTCTTATGTCAGACATTGGTGGGTCACGTAATGTTTCGTTGCTACCTATTTCTTCAGCGTGTAGTTTTTTAGCTCCTTCATCTTCTCTTATTGCTGCCAGCACTTTTGTTTCCATATCACGCATACACTGAATCATGACATTATATGCTTTGTCATTTGGGCACGCTTTGTTGCAAAGTTCTGCCATATGGCTCATCACACCAGCAAACTTTAGTGTTTCGTCTCCGCAAGAAGAATCTGCGACATTTCCTAATGTTGCGAGTTCCATGTCTATGTCTTTTCTCCATCTTTTAATCACAAAACTCTCTGGCAAATCATTGATCTCCATGTGAACCATTGCTTTTATTACATGGCAGCAATGTATACCATCCCTCTGCATCTTTTTGCAGGAACACATGAAGTTCTTTTTTTCATCGTCAAATGTGACGTCAAACAACTCCCTTTTGAATTCCATGTGGTTGTAGAATTTCACTATTCTTTTCAGCCGCAGGTGGTGACCAGGTTCAAGTGATCCATCTACCTTGAATGCCGTGTTGTTTGTGATCTCGATCTGGAACTTCTCGAATATTTCATGTGTGAATTGTTCAAGAGCTTGCTTCTCAAACGGATGTCTTGTTACTAGTTTTGCTGTTTTCAGTGTTGATGTGAGCTTCTTCTTGTCCAGGGCAGATAAGCACTTGTCTTGTATGACCTCATATTGCTCAAGGAACATTGTTATTGTGTCTGTGTGCTGGCTATAGCATTTCCACATGTTATTTGTGCTCTCGCTCCTTCCTGTGCTTGATGAGAATGGGTAAAATTTATCCATGAAGTACGCTGGTACCCACCTGTGTCTTATCCTGTATAACTTGCTTAGGTGTTTTTCTTCGCCAACATTGTAATCCTTTATCACTTTATTTCATCCCATTTCGAACTCATCTGGTGTGAATGCGTTCTTTGCAATGTACATTAGCATTTCCGACAGTCCTGAGTTTTTTGCAAAGAAGGTGCTCTCTTTCTGACTCATCTTGGTCACGATGTGGTAGTAGCAGTTCCTGTGGGTTGTAGACTTTAGAACTGTTTGTATTTCTTTCTTCATTGCTTTGTCCTGGTCTATTATTATTGTCTTTGGTTCTTTTCCATCCATGGCCTGAACAAATGTTTCCAGAACCCATATAAATGTTTCTGTTGTTTGATCCTTCAGCAGAGCAACGGCAAACAGTACTGTGGAGCCGTGATTGTTCACCCCAACTATAGGAACAAATGGTAATCCATACTTATTTGTGCTGAAAGTTGTGTCGAAAGATATATAGTCACCGAACAGCTTGTAGTTCATTACGCACATTGCGTCCATCCAAAATAGGCTGCGAACTCTTTTTTCGTTGTCTATTTCCATGGCATGATAGAAACCAGGTACTGTTTTCTGGAGTGTCTTGAAGCGTTCCAGGCACTTCTGGATGTCATGGTCCTTCTCTATTTGTTGTTGTTGACTCTTTATGTTGCTTAGATCAACAGCATCGAAGGGTATTCCACGGAATTTCCCTCTGATTGACCGGAAGATTAACATCATCTTCCTTGGTGGCAGACGTCCCATCTGTAGTAGATGAATTAATCTCCTGTCGAGATCAGTCATCCTTTTGTGACAGTGTGCAAACCTAATTAGATAGTCTGTTGGTTCCAGCAGGTGGTTGTGTTCTAAGTTAACCTTCTTGATGTACCAGTATCCATCAAATTGTCTTACAATTATGTGTGCTTTACAGCCAGTCTTCAGTAGTATGTTTGTTCTCCTCTGCGACGATGTTTTGGCATCTGTGTTTGTGCATCCTTCCTTGTTACATGTGAATGTTTGCATGTAGATTTCTCCGTTTTTTCCTGATCTCTTACTGCTGAACTTCTTCACTGCAAATCCTTCCTTTCTTGCATACAGAGCGTATCTATAGAATGCATCGTCTCTTGTTTTGAAACGGGCACCTTCCTTTGGTATAGCTGCACTCATAATCTCTTCAACTGCTGGGTAGTCATCTGTGCTGAACATATTGTCCATTTCCTCTTCCATCTTTGTTGGAGGATCTGGATTTATTTCTGGATCATCATCCTTCAGTTCTTCTTTAGTTTCTTGCTTAGAAGCTTGTTCCTCCGAGGGCGAGTTTGATTCTCCTGTGCTGTGTTTCTGCGATGATGAATAAGCTTCATTTTGATTTGTTTCCTTTGACGCACTTGTTTCTTCGTCGGTACTTCCCATTCCTCTAGATTCCTGAAATCATAACATTCATATTGTGCATGAGTTTGGGAAGGTGGTGTTCCAGATGTTTAGATATTTTAATGTTTATTTCCACAAATAACAAAGTGTGCACTGTTTTTTATATCGAAAGTAATTACCTGATGATCGATGATTTTGTTTCCCGATGTTTCTGTACATGTGTATGCTTCATATGTTTCCTGTAAATTAAAGGCATACAATTAATTTTTTTAATTCATTATTTTAAATGTAATTGGTAATTATAATACATACATGTAGCTACTACCTTTGTATTGCTTGTTGTGCTATCACTGGAGTTGGTGTTGGCTGTAGCAAACTTCATTTCCTGCAAATAAGTAAATCAAGTAAACTTTGTGTTAGATTACTGGTTTACTGATGTCTCTCCAAAATGCATAATCATCATTTATCTTGTATATAATTCTTGAATTGTACCTTGATAATTTTTTCTGGTATTGGTTGCATGTGTGTTTTCCTGTCATTCTGTTTGTCTGGTATACCATAGCTGCTGCTTGGTCCTGTATGTTGTTTCATTCTTGCCTGGTCGCTGTATAACTCCTGTGAATTGGATATAAATTTAATTTTGTCAGGCTATTTTTTAACCACAGATACTTTTCTGGCCATTGCGAGAATTGTTGATTAACTGTAATATACATGCCTTCTTGATGTCTTCTTTGTTTTGTTGAGATTGTTGTCGGGAGGCTTTGTGCTTGTCTACTAGCTTGATCTGTGTGTGGTTGTTGTCGTCAGACATATCATCGTCCTCGATTTCTTTGAATAAACCCTGAAAAATGGATAAATAATTACCAGGATTTATCCTAAAAGTTTTTTTGATTTTGTACTTTGCTTCTATAAGCTTTGTTACTTACCTCATAACTTGATGAGTTTCTTTGCATGTATTTTTCCGCTGGTGCAGCTGAGCTGCTCTGGCTGCTTGTTGCTGACACATAATTATGCTTTCCTGATTCTTCGTGATGCTTTTGTTTCACATTGTTGCCATCGGCATCCTGTAAGAAGATTGACAGTCAATAATACTACTATCTCATAAAATAATCAATTTTAATTATATTTGTTAAATTGATTCAATAAAATCTAGTTGTGAATTTTCATTGCCATGTCTAGTAATTAATTTTACCAACCTTCGTTGTGAACTTTTGCGATTGATTTGATTTGATGTTGCTTGCAAGCAGGGAAGGATGCTCTCTTGGACAAGTGTAGGAGGGCGCATACTGATTGATTTTCTCAGAGGTTAGCAGATTTTTTTCCTTCGTCTCTCTATCCAATTCCATTGTTGAGCTGTTGCTGGAAGCTTCTTCCTTCTTTACTTCTATTAGAGATCGTTTAAGGTGAGCACACTGCACTCTGTACTGTGACTCAACTTGTTTAAGTTTATTTTGTTGCATTTTCTCCCTTTTATTCCTCCACGTGTGTATTCTTGCTTGAAAAAACAATGAATATAAATTTTTTTGTACATGCATGTCAAAAATGAAGAAAAATAGTTTATGTTGTGTACATTTTAAATAAAAGATGTATGATAACATTACAAAATAAACCACAAAAAAGTCATATTATAGGAGTACTAGTAGTTATGTACCTGTTGACATGAGGAAGTTGTTATTGCCTGGAACTGTTTCTAATGCTTCCTAGTACTATGGGTTATTACTTCTTGAACAACGTAGGCATGCTAATACTGTTGCTTTTGTTTGATAGCATGGAAATTGTTTTTCCTCGCAATTGTTACTAGTACTTCTTTGATATGAATAGTTAGTGTTTCCTGATCATTATAGGCACAAGACTGGTAGTTCTGTACTTGCTAGACTCGTTAGTCTGTTTTCACCATGCATTGTTACTAGTACTTGTTAGTATGGTGATTTAGTACTTCCTGATATCACAAAGTTTAGCACTATAGCGTAACGGGGAGGTGCTTGTAAGTAGAGTAGATTTCGGTAAGTTTTACCATTTTTGCAACTTTTGCCATCTGTTCTGCAGTTAGTGGTATCTTTACTCCAGGTGGCAGCTTGTTCAACCACATTATTGGTTGTTCTTCATCCTTGTTCTGTTGTGCCCATGCTTCGTCCATCTTCTCTGATGTGTCTCTCTCTTTTTTTTCTCCAGCTCTGCACGAGTATGAAGTGTTGAAGTCCATAACAATGAAGAGCAAGCATGGAAGGTTGAGAAGTTTGACTGCTACTTTTGAAAAAGTATTCAGAAGCAAATGTGCAAGCTTGAATTTACGACTACTTTTGATGAGTACCCAGTATTTGAACTTATTTAGTGCCACCTGTTTGAGTGGTTAGTCTGTGACTGTTTAGATTCCAGAACCAATGAAATGGAAACCTGGTGAATTTACCTATGTGGATATTCCTGTCTGATGTACTGTGCACGTTGCCTAATTCTCTCACCCCTTGTTTGTTCCCTTGCGTTGTTGTTGTTCGTCCTGCACGTTCGAATTTTGAATCGTTGGAAAAAAAATATAGATCGAAAATTGCGATTGACTGAAGTACATGTTAGTAGTTGATGGGGTTTCAGATGTCGAACGAGAAAAATCGGGATAGGGAATACTACGTTTCAAATCTTCGAATCTGGAATCTAGATGTTTACCTTGAGCTTGTGATCGTTCGTCTTCCTTCGTCTTCCTTGGTGGCTCCGTCGTTCCTCTCGTCTGGATCTTGATTTGAATTTTGAATCTGTTGGAGAGAGAGAAAGGGATGGAAAGCGTGATCCTGATGGGTCCACCAAAAGTGGAGGATTAGTTAAGATATCTACCTCCGGTATATTTTCTTCACTTGTATGCGTGGGCCAGCTTATGTCATTAAATGGGATTTGATGTTTCAGTATGACATGTGGGTCCTTCTTCTGTCTGGTGATTCCTTTTCTGCGTGGATGACATGTGGGACTGTGGATGGGAGGACTGATTCTATTTCACTTTTCCCAATTTTTCTTCTGTGTCGTCCCCGTAATTCTTGCTGTGATCCGGCACTCACTGATCCGTGAGTAATCTTATTTCTCTCTCTTGCCCTACTCGTACGCTTGCGCCAACATCTCCAGATCTGTTTTCTGAAACCTCTGGTCTGATTTTTCTCCAGATCTGTTGTCGTATGATTTTTTCCTTCAAGTGTTGAGTGTGGGCGGCGGGTTCTCAATAAAGTGCCCCGTTGATATTTCGGCTTGTTCTTTGTGTTCTCGTTGTTTTCTCCTATTTACGTTTTTCAATGAGTGACGAAGTTGCTGTTCCTCGTGATGGTGAAGATGGGGACACCCCTGAATTGTCCGAGACGCAATCTGTTTCAGTTGATGGTACTGAATTGGTGACTCAGGAATTCATGGTGCGTGAACAGCTTGAGTAGGAGAGGATAAGGACGGAGAATAAAGTATCTGCAGCTAATGAAAAAATTGAAGAGCACAGATTGAGGAAATCTTGGTTAGTTTAGTTATTTTTATTCCTATTTGTTTGATCTTGGTTCTGTTTTTTTAGATGTCATGATCATGTGTTTATGTGTTATTGTTTTCTGTTTTCCAGTTCTCGATCTATGCTTGTTGGTTCATCGGAATTCAGTACAAAATTTGGCCTTCCAAAATTCAATGCTGTTTGCAAGTCCCTTAGCCCCAAACAAAGGGGTTATGTTGCTGATATAGGTCAAGAATCGCTCCTTGACCTTCGTCTTGAAGAGTTACCAAGGGCATTTGTTGCTTGGATTGTCAGCAACTACAATGCATCACAGAGGATGTTTGTGTTCAAAAGTGGGTTTGAGTTTCCTTTCAATGCATTGTGTGTCCATAAAGTGTTAGGAATACCTATTGGTGGATGGCGCATCCCTATCAAGTGTAGTGATGAATTCAGGAATGTTGTCAGGAGTCGGTCATGTTGTGAAGGCACTACCCCAACTATAAATGAGCTGATGAATTTGTTGTCTTCTGACTTGGAAGAGAATGAGTTCAAAACATATTGGATGATGTTCAGTGTTAGTGCATTCCTCTGTCCAACGACGTATGAATGTGCCAGTCCTGACTATCTTTCAGCACTTGAGGGTCCGTCTGAGGAAATCCGCTCGTATGATTGGTCTTCAGCAGTGTTTCATAAACTTTCAGTTTCGATGAAATCATTCGTTGATTGTGGTCTACAGATTGCCCTTTGTGGTTGCTTGGTAGTTCCTTTGGTCAGTAACGCCTTTAGTTTCTCATCAGCTGCTGTTGTTATATTATTGATTAATTTTATTTGAGTGCCTGATTTTTTTTATTGTTGTTCTTTGTAGATGACTTACTTAGAATATCTTGATATACAAGTCAAGGAGCTTGCTAGTGTTGTTCCAAGAATTAGTGTGTGGGATTCAGAAACGGTTAGTCAATTTGAAAAGCTTGACTTGGTTTGTGCGGAGGATGGAACCTATGGCAATATACCGGTTAGTGTGTTTCTTTATATTATGATGAGCAATACCTGATTTAAAATTTTATGTTTATGTGCTGTCTCTAAACTGTGTTTTTTTATTTTTCTTTGTGTGTGTTATAATTAGTTGAAGGATGTGAGACGAACTCGTTTCATCAGAGTGTTTCTTCAGCTTTCTGTATTGGAGATCTGCATCCCGGTCTTGAGACGTTTCTTTGCTCCTTTGTGAAGCCTGCATTGCATCCGTTGGTACGTTTATTGTGATATTTTGTTTTAATTGACATTTATGTGCACTGTAGTGCAATGTTTTGTAGTTTGAACCAGCTGTCTGCAATTACTATCTTCTTGTTATATGATTTTGTTTTTGATTTTGCAACAGGCTGTTGATGACCTGAAAGAAATTCAGCAGGGCTTGTACAATAAAATATTTTCTGCAATCCAGCCAATCATCAACAATAAGATTGCTAATGTTTTGCAGCTTGCGAGCCACTATAATGAACGAAGATTTTGCGCATCTGAAGATAAACAGGGTGGTTCTTCTTCAAGGCCATGGTTCAGTAATATGGCAAATTGTCTGGGTATACTCAATGATTTTGACCATATATACCGGTCGAACGGAATTGGTGATAGCCCATCTGTTGTTAGATCTGAATCAAAACAGGAAGGCTCCGTATTGAAGGACCAAACGTACAGCTTGCCAGAAAGCCAGAACAGGAATCAGGGTATTGCTAATGCTGAAATGTGCGATGACATGTGGCGTGAGTAGATTATGCCGATTAGTCAAAATGTTTATAAACAGATCATGTTGCTTCAACATCTCATCACTATTAATTGCAAATACACACCAAATGCATTATATAAGGAGTATCTTTTGAATCTCGAAGCGTATCTTGATCGCGTCGTGGAGGATCTTCCATCAATACTCCCATCCGAAGGAGCATTGGACTTGCTTGTCCAGAAAGGAGTTGTTTGCAGCTATTGTGGACTTTTGAATAGTCCTCTTGCTTGTGAAACTTGTAAATGCTCAGTTGCCGGAGATACTGATAAGAGCTTACCTGGTGAGAGGTTAAACATGCCATCTGGGACCACGATGAAGGTGAATGACAATGTTAGTCAAGCTGATGAAGCTGTCCTTGGTAAGATTGAGGTTGCTTTTCCTGA